>UESW01004191.1:458335-512806 GCA_900491605.1 Calamus simplicifolius | reverse complement strand
CCTTCTCTTCTTCTTCCCCGTCTTGACCTAGCCGCCGCCCTCCCCAAAAAAAATCCGGCTGCCACCGTCCGCTGCTCTGGCTCCCCCCCTCTGGTGCTCCAGCTCCCCGGCGGTCTCCTCCAACTCCGGCGTCTCCTCTCGACCGAGGTAAGCCCCCCAACCCTCTTAAATTTTTTTTTTTGTAATAATTTTTCTCCGGCCACAGCCACGGACTGGCCACAGTCAAAAAAAAAAAAATTGGTTACAGGGGGGGTGGGGAAACCCCCCCCCCATTTTATCTTCTCCGGCCATGGCTGCTGCCGTGGTCGGCAGTGGCCTGGCAACGGTGGCCAGGCCACAGTCAAAAAAAAAAAAAGGTAACAGGGGGGGTGGGGAAACCCCCCCCCCCCATTTTATCTTCTCCGGCCACGGTCGCTGCCGTGGCCGGCAGTGGCCTGGCCACGGTGGCCAGGCCACAGTCAAAAAAAAAATTGGTAACGGGGGTGGGGAACACCCCCCATTTTGTCTTCTCCGGCCACGGCCGCTGCCGTGGCCGGCAGTGGCCTGGCCACGGTGGCTAGGCCACAGTCAAAAAAAAAAAAATGGTAATGGGGAACCCCCCCCCCCCATTTTGTCTTCTCCGGCCACGGCCGCTGCCGTGGCCGACAGTGGCCTGGCCACGATGGCCAGGCCACAGTCAAAAAAAAAAAAAATGGTAACAGGGGGGTGGGGAACCCCCCCCTGCCCCATTTTGTCTTCTCGGGCCCCTTCAATTAAAAAAAAATTTAAATAATTTGATGATAAATATTAAAAAATGTAACCACTAATCTAATTTTTTATTAGATTAGTTATAAATTAATTAATTTATGTCATTAGTCAGAGCTCTTTGGATAGACTGATTGTTATGTCTTGATTATGCAATAATATTTGTAATGCTAGATAGAAAGTCTTGTTGTATTATTATTTAATTTGTAAAATGTTTATGCAATAATTAATTTAAGCAGAATATTTATGCAATAATATTTGTGCATTTATAGTTATTTATAATTATTATGTCTTGATTATTTACATTCTGCTGCAAACTGAATGATGCATTAAATTATGTAATGCTAGATAGAAAGTCTTGTTGTATTATTATTTAATTTGCAGCAACAAATTAGTAGTTTCAATGATTTATATTTTAGTCTTCACAAACATTTGTATTCGACATAATAATCTTAAGAAGTCAGTGACTATATATATAGAACACTATTCCTATATATGTATAATTGACAAGAAGTTAAGAATAATAAGCATAAGTTCGATTGTCTTCGAACTTCCATACTATTAATCACAGCACTATAACCTTTAGACCCGTTTGAGAATTTATAAGTCTTAGTCTTGCAAATTCTCAAATTGTCCTGGTGGACAGTTTAGGAATATTTTTGTGATATGTTAGTCTGCTATTAATCATCGTTGGGTGAGATTGCGGTTTGTATTTGCTCATATGTTCTCCTAGTGTGGCTTATATGCCACACATTTAGGAGAACATATGGGGAAATGCTGCTGAAATTTCAATGTAACCGATCGATGATAATTAATAGCAGAATAACATATCACAAAAAATATTCTTGAATGGGATAGGGCCTTACCTTATAGACATGGAGTGAAGGTAGAATTAATTTAAGACACTTGAATGCTTGTAAAGTCTCATGATTAAACGGACCGCCTTGCGGCCCGACCCGAACTCAAGCCCTACCATTAGCCATGAACCTGTGCCTCGGTCCTTGCTAGCACGCCAAGGATCGTAGCCGTGGCTCGCCCTTGCATGGTAGGGACTTTAGTTGCCTAAAAGAAAATTGGTTTAGTTATAAATAATTTAAATGGTTGTTATTAACCTTAGTTGTGTAAAAGAAATAATTTAGTTATATATTTAGTAATACTAATATAGTTTTATTTTGTGGTTTCCTTTAATGGTTTACCAGACTTTGTATAAGTCGGTCAAAAATGAGCAGGGCTCGCTCGTGGATGTATGCAAGGATAAAAGATGGCTTGCTTAATCCAGATTTTCTGAATGGATTGAAAGAATTTATCGCATTTGCATGTAGCCAACCGACTGGATGGATGGCCCTAGGATTAGGTGCCCATGCAACTTCCACAGGTGTTAGAATAAAGCCTACAGAGATGTTGAAACTGTTAAGGTGCATTTGTGTAAGAAGGGGTTTGTTCCTGATTACTATGTTTAGTACTGTCATGGTGAACCAGAGGATATTCCAGCAGCTGTTATAGGCCAACAAGAGTCAATTCCCGTAGATGAACCATTTGTGAATTTAAACACATATGAACAAATGGTGATGAATGCATCGGGTACTGAATTCAATCAGAATACATTTATGGAAGAACCAAATCCAGATGCACAGCAATTTTACGATATGTTGCGTGCTGCAAATCAAGAATTGTATCCTGGTTGTGAGGGTCATTCTCAGTTTTCTACAGCTGCTCGAATGTTGAATATTAAGGCAGAACATCGATTATCAGAAAAGGCATTCAATTCTGTAGCTGGGTTAATCAAAGAAATTTTGCCAAATGACAATGTTGCAGCAGACAGTTTTTACGCAACAAAGAAGTTGTTGCGTGGGCTTGGGCTCCCAGTAAATAAGATCGATTGTTGCTTGAATAATTGTATGATATTTTGGGGTGAAGACTCAGAGCTGAGATGGTGTAAGATTTGTGGGCAATCGAGGTACAAAAATAGCGAAGGAGGAGACAGTACAAGTAGGAGAAAAAGTGTTCCTTACAAGAGGATGCATTACTTTCCTCTTACCCCACGCCTGCAAAGATTATACAGATCTGAGGCAATAGCTGTTGATATGAGATGGCATGCCGAACATGAATCTAAAGAGGATGAAATGCGGCATCCATCAGATTCAAAGGCTTGGAAGCATTTCAATGAAAATCATCCTAATTTCGCTAAAGATATAAGGAATGTGAGATTAGGTCTTTGTACCGATGGCTTCCAACCATTTGGTCAAGCGGGGCAACAGTATTCATGTTGGCCTGTGATACTGACTGTATATAACCTTCCTCCGTGGAAGTGCATGAAAGATACTGCAATGTTTTTAACCATTTTGGTTCCAGGACCATCAAATCCAAAGGAAAAGATTGATGTCTTTCTACAACCGTTGGTGGCCGAATTGAAAATGTTGTGGAAAACAGGAGTCATAGCCTACGACATTTCTATGAAACATAATTTCATCATGAGAGCTGCTTTGATGTGGACAATAAGTGATTTTCCGGCATATGCAATGTTGTCTGGTTGAAGCACTGCTGGACGTCTGGCATGCCCTCATTGCATGTATGATTCGGATGCATTTACATTGCAGAAGAGTGGTAAGCAGTCATGGTTTGATAACCATAGGAAGTTCTTGCCCCAAATCATCCTTACAGACGTAACTTGATCGCCTTCCGAAAGAACAAAGCAGTCACAAAATTCGCCGAACCGGTAAGATCCGGCACGGATATATTTGATACTATAGAGCATTTGGGGTTGATGTATGCATGGGAACCGGATGCAGATAGAATAAATGGCCGTATATGTAAAGAACATAACTGGAAGAAGCGAAGTATATTTTGGGATTTGCCTTATTGGAGCATAAATCTCATCCGGCACAACTTGGATGTTATGCACATCGAGAAAAATTTCTTTGATAACATATTTAACACGGTGCTAAACATCCCAGGAAAAACAAAAGATACTGCAAAGTCAAAAGAAGAACTTAATCAGTACTGCAGAAGAGGTGATTTAAGAAGGAGTGCCGACGGGACCTATCCTAAAGCCTGTTACACTCTTGACAGAAATTCACGAGAAGTTTTATGTAACTGGCTTAGAGGGTTAAAATTTTCAGATGGTTATGCCTCAAATATCGGTAGGTGTGTGGACATGCATAAGCTCAAGTTGTTCGGCATGAAGAGTCACGACTGCCATATTTTCATGCAACGGTTATTACCTGTAGCTTTTCGTGAGTTGCTTCCGCAACATGTCTGGAAGGCAATTACGGAGCTCAACTTGTTCTTCAAGGAGTTATCTGCCGCAGTCATTACTTCTGCATCCATGGCAAGGCTTGAGGAGGAAATATTAATTATTTTATGCAAGCTAGAGCGAATATTTCCTCACAGTTTTTTTGACTCAATGGAGCATTTACCGGTTCACTTGCCATATGAAGCGAGCATAGCTGGTCCCGTGCAGTATCGCTGGATGTATCCTTTCGAGAGGTAATATATACATCATTAAGATATGTTGACATTTCAAATATTATTTCATTGCAAGAAAATTGGTTAATTTTTTGTTTCAACTTTATATATAGGTATCTTAAAAGTTAAAAAATAATGTGCGTAATAAGGCAAGGGTTGAAGGTTCTATATGCAATGCACACTTGGTCGAAGAAGTTCCAGCTTTTGCCTCGCATTACTTTGAGGGTCACGTTCACACGAGGAGCCAAAATCTTGGTCGTAACGATGACGTATGTGTGGACGAAGGAGAACCTAATGACGGTAGAATATCATTTTTTAAAGGTATCAGCCGTTCATTTGGTGGGCAGAAGTCAAGAAATCTTAGCGATATGGAGTATAATGCAGCACATTATTACATCCTAATGAACTGTAGAGAAGTTGATCCATATATTGAGTAAGTGTATACTTCAATGCTTAATTAAAAATTTTAATTTAAATTATAATATACCACAATATTTAATTACTAACATCAGTTTTCATCCTTTTCATCCCATAAGGATGTTTTGTGATAGACAACGACAGATGAATCCCGACATCAGTCAAGTTGCAATTGGGCAAAAATTAGAAACGAAGTTTGCTTACTGGTTTTATGAATTTGTGAGTAGTATCACTCAATCAATTTCAATAATGGCTTTCATTTTTTGAATTGGATGTGAATAGCTTATTAATTTATAGGTAAACGGTCCATGATCCACAACCGACAATATTTTCATTAAATGTCTATCACAATGGCCATTGAAGACCGTAACAACCTCTACTGGATATTTTGTAAATGGGTATAAATTTTAGATTGAACGATTAGCAGCTTCAAGAGGCACGCAGAACTGGGTCGTGTGTGTTAAAGGAGAAAGTGTTGGACCAAATATGCAGGATTATTATGGAAAGTTAGTAGAGGTGGTTGAAGTTGAATATCCCGGTTGGCCTATGAAATGAACCGTATTGTTTCGTTGTGATTGGTTCGATCCAATAGTTCCTGTGGGCAAAAGGGTTCATAACGACTATAATTTGGTTGAAGTGAACCATTGACGAAGATTGCAGAAATATGACCCATTCATCCTTGCATCCCAAGCTCAGCAAGTCTTTTACTGCGGATATCCAAGTTTGCGCAACGACAAGCGAGATTGGTGGGCCGTTTCTAAAATCGTCCCACGTTCAACAATCGTATTAGAGGAGAGTTTATCAAGTCAATCAGCCGAGTGCCCTACATTTCAAGAGGATGAGATGGAAATGCATGCAATTGAGGACGACACAAGGGCTCCTGAAACATCACTTAGAGATCCAAATGGTGATATCCAAGAAATTGCGGATGCAAATGTTCGGTTTCCTTCCGATGATAATGAAACTGGATCGCAATCCGATACGGCATCGGATGTTGAACCAACATTTCACGAAATAAATAACACCGATTAAACATAGAGGTTTTTTAAAATTTAACTTTTTTAAAAAAGTGTTAAATTTTAACATAGTCAATCATTAATCGTAATTTAATTGTATGAATCTTTAGTATTTTCAGTATGACGGGCAGAGGTAGATCTACCGACGACAGACGGAGTGAGCAGGGACATAGCCCTACTGCATCAGATCATATGAGCGTCGGAGATGGAGAGTTCGGATCTCCAGCAGTCGCACAGCCTTCGATCTCTCCAGCAGTATTACCATCCAGCCGATCGGCACATACCTCCGAGAGTTCTTCCACCATCGGCCGTACCGTACTTCGACTTGATGCTCAGAGGCTGTAAGTATATACTAATTAAAAATATATGTTTATGTTTTTAAGTCAATTACTTATAAACATGCATTTTTTTAACAGATTTATTGAGCAGCATCATGTATCCAGCCACATCAGCGCCGTATTTCAGAGGCGTGCAGATCCCAGTGGCTACGATTGGCACCACGTATCTTCAGCCATGAGGGAGTTTTATTTTTCTGAGTTTCAGGTAAACTTATTAAATACAATTTATCACTGATATAAAATTTCTTAATCTTAATAAATTTAGAAACTAACTATTTATTTTAATGCAGAAAAAGTATACGTGGGATCCTGCCAGCCATGATGCCATTAGGACAGCATGGGAGGCTCTGATGGGACGTCGATACTCCAACATGCTTCATCGTTGGAGGTCATCGGGTCAGCATCCTGCGCACGTGCCAGAGGATATTTAGTACGAGTGGCAGCAGGCCTGGCAGTCCGATGGCTGGCGCAGGAGGTCCGCATCAGCCAGCACGAACCGTCGATCTGAAAGGGCGGTCCTGACATGGGTCTCTCCCGCCATACTTCGGGCTCCATTTCGATTCAGAAGCACAGATGGCGTATGGTAAGAAAACATAAATATTTTAATTACTATTTTAGCTATTTACAAATATTTATATTGATATCATTTTTTTTAATGTTATAGTCTGAGCAGGAGGGCGGAGATCTTGGTGAGTTTCATCTATTCAGGGCGACACACACCAGGAGGGACGGTTCCTGGGTTGACATGCGATCACGGGAGGTTGCGGTAAGAAATTAGATTTATGTAGTATCTGTTTAATTTCTAAAATTTTATTTCAAAAAATTTATTAACTCATTTATTGTTGATTTCATAATTTAAAGACACGAGTCGAGGAGCTTCGCTCCCAAGCATCGCAAGTCGACTCTACTGATGGGGAGACGCCTGTCGAACTCTCAGCAGAGGAGAGTCGGCGTATATTTTTGGAGGCTATTGGTGCTCAGCCGCGAGACCGCAGGGTCTATGGTCTGGGCACTAGAGCTTCTACATATTTTCCCCATCAGGCCTCCAGCTCGTGAGTTTCTGGTGATCTTCCTCCCGAGCGTTTAGACGACCTTCGAAGATCTATTGCAGAGGAGGTTCGGCAGGAGGTCGAGCAGGATTTCGAGGATCATATGCGAGGCCGGGATCAGGAGATTGCAGACATGCGAGATGAGATGCATTATTTACAGGATATGGTTAGCCGCTTGTCGCAGAGTCTCCAGCCTCCACAGCCTCCACGTGATCACTCAGATTCTTGATGTATTTTTTTCTTTTTTTATGTTGTACATGAAAACTTCAAAATTTTAATATATGAATTATTTTTGGAAATTGAATGATTATTGTTTGGATTAATATGAGTGAAGAATGTTTCGATCAATATTTAAATGTAACGAAATTGTATTAACCATTTTAATTTTTTAATTTTTATTTTTTTTAAAAAATATTTATTTAGCGATGCATTAGCGACTGCAATTGTATCGCTAATATTTCTAAAATATTATTATTAAATATTATGACGCAATGACCTGGCGTCGCAATAATTTAAAAAAAATTTAATAGCGACGCATTAGCGACTCAAATTGCGTCGCAATATTTTAAAATTTTTTTTATTTGCGACGCTTTAGCGATGCAAATTGCGTCGCTATTATATCATAAATATTATTATTAAATATTATGATACAACGAAATGCGTCGCAATATTGCGATGCAATTGAGTGTGTTGCAATATTTAATAATAATTTTAAATATTATAATTTAATTTTTAATTTAGCGATGCATATGGATGTGTCGCAATATTGTGACGCAATGTTGCATCGCAGAGAGTTGTAATATTGCGACGCAATTGTGACAAATGGATATTGCGACGGACATCTGAGCGACGCCGTCATTGCGTCGCTATTGCGTCACAATAGCATGTTTAGCAACGTAATTGCGACGCATTTGAGCGTCGCAATATTTTATTTTATTTGTAGTGCGACCACCTTGCCGGCCACCCATATTTCTGGGTAAGCCCCACCCGACCATCTCTCCCATTTCCTCCCCCTCCCCCGCCCAGGCCACTGTTGCCGGCTCCATCCCCCTCGTGCCGGCCACGGCCACTGCCGTGGCCGAGGATGATGGACGTGGGACTGTCGTCCCTGGCCATGGCCGTGAGCCTGGCCACCGTTAAAAAAAACCCAAGGGGGGGGTTTCCGCATCCCCCCGGCCATCCCCTCCCGTGCCGGCCACGGCCTTGGCCGTGGCCAGTGATGGCCTAGCCACAGTGGCCAGGCCACTGTAAAAAAAAAAAGAAAAACATGAGCGGGGGGTTTTCCCCACCCCCCTAACCCCTCCCGTGGGCCGTCATCCCCGGCCACGGCCGTGGCTGGCGGTGGCCTGGCCACGGTGGCCAGGCCACTGTTAAAAAAAAAACAGGAGGAGGGCGTGCCGTCCATGGCCACAACCGTGGCCATGGCCGGTAGTGGCCTGTAAAAAAAGAAAAAAAAGGGGGGGGCGGTGGGGGGGAGAACATCGCCTCCCGTGCGGCCGTGGCCTGGCTACAGTGGCCAGGCCACCTTCAAAAAAAAGGAAATTTTTTTCTCCACCCCCTCAGAATATATATATATAATAAAATAAGTTATAAAATAACCTTAATAATTTATTCAATCATATTAGGCCAATCCACGGGTAGAAAAAAAAAACAATTTCAAACCCTCCTAGAAGCCTCGTTCGACTATTTTTTAATTTTAAAAAATATATAATAAAATAATATTTATAGTATTACAAAATATATTTCATAACTAATTTTTTTGATTTAATTATATAAATAAGATTTTTAAAAATATTATTAGTAAGTTGTTTCGATTTTAACCTTAATAATTTATTCAATCATATATTATATCACTTAAATTCAGAAAATCCCTATAGTAATCATTATATATAATAATTAAATATTACAATAAAATTACAATACATTATAGTATTATATTAATATTTTATAAATAATTATTATGTGATATATAATATTAGAATATAATGATTTTATAATATCATTATATTGATTATTATATCCATCGTCACCCATAAAAATTAATTATAATAATCTTATTATAAATTTACATGAAATTATGATAAAATTCAATATTAGGATTTTTTGTTATAAAATATGAAAAAAAATTTATTATCCCTTTAACTTATAATATTTACTGTGATTATAAAAAAAGTATGTTTATGATAATTATATTATGTCATAATATTAATAATATCATATTAATATATATTAACTTATATTAGTTCATAATATTATAATTTAATATAATAACAATAAATAATGATTGCATTGTAACATCATTGTAGTATTTGCTAATTAGTGATTCTGATCGATAGTAAATTAATTAAAGAAATTGCTTTACGATTAATTAGTGCTTATGTTTTAAATTAATTCAGTCATGATTGATTAGTGATTTTTATGTAGTCATGGTTCAATTTCTCAAACTATTAAACTATGCATGACAGTTTATTGGTGAACATCTGACATATGTTATTCCATCTTATTGTCATTATGAAATTGTTGTGAATTAGGCTTTGGTTTAAACTACAATTCCTTCATATTGGGATATGTTATGTTGGGAATTAGATTATATATGGCTTTATTAGATTTGCCATGGTTATATATTATGGAAAATTTCAGTCCAGCCTGTCCAATATTGAAACCATAGTATTATTAGATATTACTATGCATAACTATTGGATTAATGTTATTATCTTTGACATAATATCAGTTTTATAAGTTAGTGATTGTAGACCACAATCAAAATATGTATAATAGTCAAGAGAATTTTTTCACGAGCATTAGTTCGATTATTTTTTTAAAAAATATTATATCTTGCAGCACTGAAACCTTTAGACCCGTTTGAGAATTTGTAAGACGTAGTCTTACAAATTCTCAAATTGTCCTAGTAGATAGTTTGAGATTATTTTTTGCGATATGTTAGTCTACTATTAAATATCATCTCTTGAGATTATGGTTTGTATTTCCTCATACGTTCTCCTAGTGTGGCATATGCTGAAATTTCAACGTAAACGATGATAATGAATAGCAGAATATCATATCACAGACGCTGTATGGTAAGAAAACATCAATAATTTAATTACTAATTTACTCATTTGCATATACTTGCATTTATATCATTTCTTCTACTTTTGTAGTCTGAGCGGGAGGGCAGAGATCCTGGTGAGTTCAACCTATTCAGGGCGATACACACCAGGAAGGACGGTACCTGGGTCGATGCACGATTACAGGAGATTGCAGTAAGAAATTTGACTTATGTTGTAACTGTTTAATTTTTTAACCGTTATTCAAGAGGTTACAGTAAGAAATTTGACTTATGCATGAGTCGAGGAGCTTCAGTCCAAGGCATTGCAAGTCGACTCCACTGATGGGGGGCCGCCCATCGAACTCTCACCAGAGGAGAGTCGATGTGTGTTTTTGGAAGCTGTTGGTACCCAGCTGTAAGACCGTAGAGTCTACGGTCTGGGCGCTAAAGCTTCTAGATATTTTTCTGGCTCCACTTCGCACTATTCTGGTGATATTCCTCCTAATCGTTTAGACGATATTCGAAGATCTATTACGAAGGAGGTTCGGCAGGAGGTTCGGCAGGAGCTTGCAGACATGAGAGAGCAGATGCATAGGATGCAAGATTTTGTTCGCCAAATGTTGTAGGGTTCATTCCAGCCTTCGTAGCCTTTTCGTGATCGTGACAGTGCGGATTCTTGATGTATTTTTTCTCTATTTTGTGTATCCAAACTTGTCGTTATTAATAAAATAAAATTTTATGCATTATTGAAAATTTTGCAATGAATGTCAGCGATAATGTTTCAATTGAATTAAAAAAAATTACATTAAAGTTTTAAATAATATTTATTTAAAAAATATTGCTTTATCAAAATTTAAATAATATTTATGCATTATCAAAAATTTTGTTATAATTTTTTTAAAAAATTAATTCATAAATTTGCGACGCATATTGCATCGTAAATTGAATAATAATTTAATTTTTTTTAAACTTTCTGGTTGTAATTTTTTTTAAAAAATAAAATTAAAATTTAGCGACGCATTTGGGATGCAAATTGCGTCACTAAATTGCGATGCATCATTATGCGTTGCAATTTAGCGATGCAATTTGTGTCACAAATGCGTCACTAAATTTTAATTTTATTTTTTAAAAAAAATTACAATCAGAAATTTTTTTCTCATTGCAATTTATTAAAAGGAACGAAATTTATAAATTTGCATCACAAATGCATCGCAAAATTTTAATTTTATTTTTTTAAAAAATTAAAAATTTTGCGATGCATTTGCAACGTAAATTTATAAATTTCTTTTTTTAAAAAAAATTCAACGAGAAAAAAATTTCTGGTTGCAATTTTTTTAAAAAAATAAAATTAAAATTTAGCGACGCAATTTGCGTCGCAAAATTTTAATTTTATTTCTTTTAAAAAATTGCAACCAAAATTTTTTTCTCCTTGCAATTTTTTTAAAAAAAGAAATTTATAAATTTACATCGCAAATGCATCGCAAAATTTTATTTTTATTTTTTTAAAAAAAAATTTATTTTTGCGATGCATTTGCAATGCAAAATGCGTCACTAAATTGCGACGCATCTTATGCGTCGCAAAATAGGGGCGCATTTATTGCGTCACTAGGAGTCGCTATTTAGCGACGAAACTGCGACGGATAGCAGTTTGCGACGAAAGTTACAACGACGACCAAAATGCGTCGCTATTTAGAAATAAAGGATTTCGATTTAATTCTTGGGATGAATTGGCTGGCAACTTATCATGTTATAATTGACTGTTTTGGGAAGATAGTAAAATTTCAAATTCCTGGGCAAGCTTAGTTTAGCTGTATGGGTGGCAAGTCATCTACCCAACTAAAAATTATATTGGCACTACAGGCCAAGCAGCTTCTTAGGAAAGGTTATGAAGGGTATTTAGCTATAATGCTGTATACCCAACAAAAGGAGCTTCATATAGAGGACATACTTTTTCTAAATGAATTCCCTGATGTTTTTCCATATGAGTTACCAGGGTTACCTCCAGATAGGGAGATCGATTTTTCTATTGATTTGATTACTGGTACTGGTCCGATTTCAAAGATTCCATATAGGATGGCTCCAGCAGAATTAAGAGAGTTGAAGAAACAGTTGCAAGAGTTGTTAGATAAGGGCTTTATCAGACCAAGTATGTCTCCTTAGGGTGTTCCTATACTATTTGTGAAGAAGAAAGATGGAAGTCTCCGGCTATGTATAGATTATCGGGAGCTGAATAAGATGACTGTACGAAATAAATATCCCTTACCAAGAATTGAAGATTTATTTGATCAATTGCAAGGAGCACAAATATTCTCGAAAGTTGATCTCCGATCAGGGTACCATCAATTAAAGATAAAAGCCGAAGATATACCATAGACAACTTTTAAGACGAGATATGGGCATTATGAGTTTTTGGTTATGCCTTTCGGATTGACCAATGCACCAGCTGCATTTATGGATCTTATGAATCGGGTATTCAAATCTTACTTGGATCGATTTGTGGTAGTATTCATAGATGATATTCTGATATATTCAAAAGGCTCACAAGAATATAGAGAACATTTGAGGATAGTACTACAGACTCCTCAAGAGGAGAAGCTCTATGCAAAGTTATCTAAATGTGAATTCTGATTGGATAGTGTTGCTTTTCTTGGACATGTAGTCTCTAAGAAAGGTATTTCAGTAGATCGGAAGAAAGTAGAAGCTGTGGTTGCATGGAACAAGCCTTCTAATGTATCTAAGGTACGTAGTTTCTTGGGGTTGGCAGGTTACTATCGAAGGTTTGTTGAATGATTCTCTCATATTGCCATACCTCTAACTCACTTGACTCAAAAGCGAGTGAAGTTTGAATGGACAGAGGATTATGAGAAGAGCTTCCAAGAGTTGAAAAGATGATTAGTGATCTCCAGTGTTGACTATTCCAGCTGGAACTGGAGGGTTTACCATCTATAGTGATGCATTACATAAAGGACTTGGATGTGTATTAATGCAAAATGGAAAGGTGATTGCTTATGCCTCTAGACAATTAAAATCATATGAGCAAAACTACCCAACTCATGACTTAGAATTGGCAGTGGTAGTGTTTGCTTTAAAAATATGGAGACATTACTTGTACGGAGAACAGTGTGATGTCTTTACTGATCACAAGAGCTTGAAGTACATCTTTACTCAAAAGGAATTGAATATGAGGCAGAGAAGACGGTTAGAATTGTTAATGGATTATGATTTGACCATTAACTATCATCCAGGAAAGGCTAATGTAGTAGCTGATGCTTTAAGCAGAAAATCTTAAGGTGAATTGGGAGCTCTGATAACTAATCAAAGACATATTTTATTGGATTTAGATAGAGCTGATATTGGGGTCCGGATATATGACCCTAAGGTTAAACTTACTGCACTTACAGTACAGCCTACCCTAATAGAGAGAATTAAGATGTCTCAGAAGGAGGACCCAAAGTTACAAAAGACTATAAAAATGGTGGAGACCGGTGTTCAAACAGAGTTTCGAATTCATGAGGATGGTTCACTGAGATTTGGGAACAGAATTTGTATACCAAATAATAAAGATCTGAAAGAAGAGATTTTGGGTGAAGCACATAATTCGGCCTATACTATGCATCCTGGAGGTATCAAGATGTACTGTGACCTAAAAATTTTTTTTTTTGTGGACTAGTATGAAACGGGACATAGCTCTTCATGTTGCTCAGTTCTTAGTATTGTTGACCCTAGATTGATTTTGATGCTTACAAAACAAATAAGTAAAGACTAATTATATTTATTAAGCTTGTTACAGGGAAGATCAGATGCTCTACTAGTAAGTATCTTCATAAAATTTTTTAAGGGAGTATACTTCATTTTGCCACCTGATTGCTATCAAATGAATATCCTTTTGCCATGGCCGTTTTATTGGCTTGGAAGTTAGCTAATTAGCTAGCTTGCTCTTCCATCTAGCTAGCAGGCACGTCAATTAGCTAACTACCAAACTATTTCTATGGCTTGGCCGAATGATTGTTCATTTGAGCTAGCTGGTTAGCTAGCTTGTCCCTTCGTTAGCTAGCTGGAGTTCCATTTTAGCTAGCTATGGTGCCTGTTATAGTTCCTGGCCGAGCTTTGTCAATTTTGAGCTAGCTAGTTAGCTAGCTTGGCCTCCTTCTGAGCTAGCTAGATTTCATTTTAGTTAACTATATTTTTTAATGCTTCTGTGCTGGCCGAATGCATTGGGTAGCAGTTAGCTGATTAGCTAACTTGTCTTCCCTATTAGCCAGTTGGCTTGCCTTTTAGTTAACTATATCATTCCCTGATTCTTCTCTTGGCCGAACGCCCCTCTTTTGTAGCCAACTGTTGAGCTAGCTGGTGGTTCTCTTAGCTAGCTAGCTTTCCCTGTTAGTTAACTACTTTGCTTTGGAGCTAACTGGTTTTCTTTCTTAGCTAACTATTTTTCACAGGGACTCCAAGCCGAGCGGATGTTATTTTCAGTTAGCTGGAGAGCTAACTTCCACCTCTCAAGCCGTTTGAATTCATTTTGTAGTTAACTGGAGAGTTAGCTACCTTTTGGTTTAATTAGCTGGAAAGTTAGCTGCTTCTTGCTGGGCGTGTGATTGCTTTTCCTTAGTTAGCTAGTGAGCTAACTATCTTGGCCGGACGCCTCCTTGTTTTTGAGTTTAGTTTGTTGGGGAGCTAATTATCTGTTGGCTAGTTAGCTAAAGAGCTAACTATCCACTTCTCTGATGGCTGAAACCGAGCACCTCCTTTCTATAGTTAGCTGGGGAGCTAACTACCATTACTTGGCCTCTCTTCATAGCCGTGTGGATTGCTTGCTATGTTAGCTGAAGAGCTAACTATCATTTGGCTTGGTTAGCTAATAAGCTAACTACTTGTTCCTTACTTTTTCTCCTGGCCGCATGGTTTGCTTGTTAGTTAGCTGGGAAGCTAACTAGCTAATGCTTTAGTTGCCTATAGAGTTGCATGACCCTCTCCTGGATGGATATTCTTTTATCGTGCGATTTCAAGTGAGCTAGCTGAATAGCTAGCTGGAGCTCTTGCTTCCTTCCTGACCGATCGACTTCAGCTACCTGGAGTTTATTCCAGTCAGCTACCACTCTATTATTCTGGGCGTGCTCTCTCTCTCTCTTCTTTAATACATTGCTATTTTCAGCTATATTAACTTTTGATTTCTTGTGTTATGACAGAGTTCTTCCTTCCTCAAGGTGATGCAATGCATTCAATGCTTAAGGAAAATAATCTCAACGGTTATTTTTACTTTCTATTTTTCTTTCCACTTATTTCTAATGTTTCTAACAGATATTTTTTTGTTGGATGCTTATAAATAGATGGGATTTGAAGAACAAAATGATGAATCTGAAAAAGAGAAATACAAAAGAAAGAAATCCAAGAAAAAGAGCTTTTATTGCATATTTTTCGTAGTGGTTGAAAGCAAGTTGCTGTGCATTCAAAGATCATTCATTGCTCAAAGGTCGTCCAGATCCATCAAAGCCCTCAAGCAATCAAGACTTCAGCTATCTCGACGTTGTTCATTTATTGCTGAGGATATTGCTTCAAATTTGTAAAGTATATCTTGAATATTTACTCATTGTAGGAGCTGCTCATTCTTATATTATCTAAACTTTTGTAAAAGGGTTAGTATTAACTCTTTGGTTCTTGTTGGCTTCCTTGTGCCGTTAAACAAGAGGACTAGCCTGGTAAGGCTAGGGGTTTGGCTGCCTTGTGCCGTATAAACAAGAGGGCTAGCCGGGGAAGGCTAGAGGTTGTAATCGTTGTGATACGATTAGTAGAATTCTAAAGGTTTTGGGGAGTGGATGTAGGTGCTGAGTTTGGCACCGAACCATTATAAATTCTCTTGTGTTTGTGGTTATTTGATTCTCTATTATTTATTCTGTACACTTCACTACACCACTACGAATCAAATTTAATTAGGGTTAAAGTACATACCTGCATAGTAATTAATTTTTAATAATCCAATTCATCCTTCGTCTTGGGTTGCTACATATGGGCAACAAGTATGTCAGCAGGTGAAAGCTGAACATCAAAGACCCGCTAGACCATTGCAGTCTCTTGATATTCCTCAGTGGAAATGGGAGCATATCACTATGGATTTTTTAATTGGCTTGCCGATAACCCCTCGGGGTAGTAATGCTGTATAGGTGATTGTGGATCGGTTGACCAAATCAGCTCATTTCTTACCATTTAGGGTTGGATTCTCTTTGGAGAAGTTGGCAGGCATGAATATAGAACAAATTGTGAGGCTGCATGGGATTCCAGTGACTATTGTATCTGATCGGGATAGTAGGTTTGTATCCCAGTTTTGGAAAGGTCTTCATAAAGCACTTGGCACCAAGTTGAGCTTTAGTACTGCTTTTCATCCACAAACTGATGGACAATCAGAGCGGACTATACAGATCTTGGAGGATATGCTAAGAGCTTGTGTTGTAGATTTCGATGGTGCATGGGATAATTTGGGTGGTGCATGGGATAGTCATCTGGCCTTGATTGAGTTTGCTTATAATAATAGTTATTAAGCAAGTATCCAAATGGCTCCTTATGAAGCACTATATGGAAGAAAATGTCGGTATCCAATTTGTTGGGATGATGTTGGTGAGCGAAAATTTTTGGGACCTGAGTTAGTGCAACAAGCTATGGAGAAAATACAAGCAATTCAAGAACGTCTTTGCACAGCTCAAAGCAGACAGAAGAGTTATGCTGACAACAGAAGAAGGAACCTAGAATTTCAAATTGGTGATCATGTATTCTTGAAGGTTTCTCCTAGCAAGGGTGTGATGAGATTTGGACTTTGAGCTAAACTGAGTCCCAGATACATTGGTCCATTTGAGATTTTAGACAGAGTTGGAGAGGTGGCATATCGACTAGCATTACCACCAACTCTGTCAAATGTGCACAATGTCTTTTATGTGTCAATGTTGAAGAATATGTTCCAGATCCAAATCATGTGGTAGAGCATGAGCCATTGCATCTTCAAGAGGACTTGACTTATAATGAATATCCAGTGCGGATTGTGAACAGAAAGGATCAAATTTTACGTCGTCGTACTATACCTTATGTGAAGATATAATGGAGCAACCACTCAGAGAGAGAGGCCACTTGGGAATTAGAGTCAGAAGTAAAAGACAAGCATCCCCAACTCTTTGATGTATCTGGTAAGAAAAATTTCGAGGACAAAATTTATTTTAAGGGGGGAAGAATGTAGAGTCCGTGAAAAATTGGACTTCCCTAACTACCCATGCATGATTTGCGAAGGAGTTTATCCTCCCCTAAACTGCCGCATGTGGATTTGGCGGTGGAATTAGGGAGGAGTTTTCCTCCCCTTATCCATTTTGGCCTATATATATATATATATATATATATATATAAGAGGGGGTGGAGGGCTTAGGGTTGTTTCATAGCACCGCCAAGAAAAAAAAAAGAAAGAGAGAGAGAGAGAGAGAAAAGAAAGAGAGAGAGAGAAGAAAAAGAAGAATAAGAGGAGGAGGAAAAAGTGGAGAAGCAAAGCCCTCCATCGTGTTGGATGCTAGGAAAGAGTGGTAAGTTCTTAGCGATCATTAAAGATGGAAAGAAATTAGGCACAGGTGATAAACGCAGTGAGAAGATATATATATATATATATATATATATATATATAAAGGAGAGGAGAAGGGTGAGTGCTCGGATTGCAGCACAGACCCAATGATGGGTTCTAGAAGAAAAAAATTATTTTTATTTTTTTAAAGTTTATTTCTGTTAATTAAATAAAATATATAAATTGTGTCAGCTGAAGATGACAACCAACGTGACAGGGAAGAGTTAAATTCGAGTCGTCAGTGATGGATTGTTAGCCAAATTATGAAGTAAGAATTCTCCTACATAATTTTTATCGTTATTATATAAATAATAATTATTGGTTTTTGATGATTTATGTTGGATGAATTATGGATTTTGTGCTGTTTTCTGATTCTTGGTTTGGTTGATGAATATTGCTTAATTATGATTTATAAAAATTTTATTATCATGGTTGAGTTGCGACGCATTGATATGCATGGCTTGTGTTGGTTGTGATGCATGAGTGCATGATGGTTGATGCTCTAGGCTGGCCATGTGAGAGTCTTGCCATAGGCTAGAAATATGGTAGTGTTGCCAGTCACAGGTTGAAGTGTGACAACATGGGCCCCGTCACAGGCTGAAAATATGGTAGTGTTGCCCGTCACAGGCTGGAGTGTGACAGTTGCCCCGCCACGGGCTTGAACGTGGTTATGGCAGTCTAGAGCTGAAAACCAGGTGGGTTTGGATCCAATGTATGACTGGTTGAGTCTGAAGTCATTAGATGTATATTACATGATTGCATGATGGCATCTACATTTATTGGTTTGATGGTTTAGATTTTCTTAATCATGTATTTATACCATAAAGGTTATCTGTTTAATTGCTGTTGAGCTCATTATATTCGTTGAATTTTTTTTTCAGGTTGAGGTGATTAATTTGATAAGATGGGATGGAGCGACGTCGCAGTTATTGAAATTAGTTAGATAGATATAAATTTTATTTTAATAATTTTTTCTAAAGATTTTAGGAAAAACAATGAACTTATGTTTATGACACTAGTGGATGTTTACCCAGTTTACTTTTAAATTGTGATAATTGCTATTTCTTTAAATGATAAATTTTTTGTGGAATATAGTGTGGATTATTTATATCAGGCCTTGCATGGTCTCTAGGGCTTGCCTTAGGGTTCATGTGGCCATGTCACATGGCCGAATCAGATGGTGGATTTGGGGCGTGACATAAGTGGTATCAGAGCAAGTTAACCTGTACGGTCAGGCAGAGCATCAATGGGAACTCTCACTGGTGACCATTTTATCGAAGCCGGGCTCTCCGCCCATTGGTGTCGGTGGACCAGCAGATCCGGTCGTCGGTTGGTCTGATAGGTACCATTGTTGGGTGACATGGGTCCAGAGCCCATGACCGTGCGACAATGGAGGCTTAGGGCCAAAGCTGATTAGGGAAAAGGGTTTCCCAACAAATGGTATCAGAGCCACGCACTAGCCGGAAGTGCAGAAGCTAAGTGCCACATAGGGCAAAGTGTTCCATCAATAAGGAGCCACCTCTTGAGCCTGTGGGGGTGAGGCCATACAGAGCAAAGTGCTACATTGATGGAAGACACCTCTTGAGCCTGTGGAGGAAGCACCTCTAGAGTCCTGACTGCCCGGTGGATACAATCATGTGCCTCTGGCGATGAGGACGTTGCTCCTTTAAGGGGGTAGATTGTGATGCCCCTCCCAATTAGTCCAACATCGGATAATTTAGGAAGGGTGGAATAATTTATAACCAATTAAGTGAGATGAACAAGTACAAATTGGATCCCTTTTTGGGATATGGTGGCCCAAGTTAGTGTAGACCTTGTTCGTCTTGCTTTCTTGTAACGGAATGGGTCCGTGGGTGCTGCGGGCCCAGGGCCCGAGTCGTTATAGCAAGAGCATGATGATGTGCAGGGAGCACAGGATCGAAGCAGCGCGCAGGTTGGGCGTGCGCAGTAGCGCGCGCAAGGTTGATTGAAGGGCACACGTGGCGAAGCTTGGTTGGGTGATTGCTAACAACCTAACTAACTTGGATTCGGATTTAAATACCCTTGGCCAAGCAGCATTCAGCTGGGAGAAAGGTCCAGATCGTTGGAGATCAGGAGAGGGCCAAGAGACCAAAGCATGGGAAAGCTTTGGGGAGGCTGAGTGGTGCATGTGTTGTAGGGATTTTATCAAGAAAAGTTGTAATCAGCTAAGGGAAGAGAGACGATTCTTGTGGAGAGGATCCGGGTGGGGTTCTTGAGGGAGTCGCGTGCCTTCTTAGAAGAAGATAGCTGTAATCCAAGTGTGTTGGAATGAAAGCCTTTTTTTGTTCCATTGTAAACCTTTGAGGTGTGTGCGTGGAGGCTGAGCTTTGTGGAAGAAGCTGGGTGAGCGCAGCCCAGCTAGGTAGCAAGAAGATCCCTAAAGGAGCTAGCTGATCCTAGAGCTGGAGATAGAGGTTCTTGGACGTGGCTCAAAGAGGATTGGAAGCACCGCTGGATGGTTGGCTAAGGCAGACGCAACCTTAGCGCCGCACTCCATCCAAGACCACTTTGAGGCAAAAAGTGAGAGATATCCGCTGCGAATTCCAGAGGTGTAACATTTTAATATGAATAGGATGAAACACAGCGATTTTACCAAAATGATGTAAAAAAATAAAAGCATCATTTTAAATAATACTTTTTGACTTAAAAAAAAATACTATTTTAAATTATATTTTTTAATTTTATTTTTATAAAATCATTATATTATATTTTATTTTTATTAAATTAGTATCAAAAGATAACGATTTAAAAAATTAGCTTATGTTTGTTTTGACGACATACGTCTTTCCTCATATTAAAGAGATGAGTAATTAACCCTCACGTCTCTCGTTATATAATATTATAGCCCATCGTCTAAACCGGTTTCCCTCTGCCGCGCCAGCTCTCATGCATCATGGCGGCCGAATGGGCGACGGGACGGATTAGCGGCTGTTCTTTTTTGAGCATTGCCGGCGCTTTCAAAGCGCGGCAATTCATGGCCGACCTTTTAGCGACGGCGCACGGTTCCAACAGGACGACGTCTAAAAGAGCGTGCCTCCGATCCGCTAATCGTGGCTCGACTCCGCCTTGTGCGCCCGCGTTGCTCGCAGCGGCGCCTCAATCTTTCTTTTATCACTAGCATACAGATATATTTAATTATTATAATTATTATGGGATGAGAAAGGTTTCATGCCAATCACTCACAGTTATTTGTCTCTTCTCTTCGTATGACCGTGACTTTCCTGCTCTCGCGAGGTTAAAAAGTTCGGTGGCACTGGTTTTGCTGTATAAAAAATCGAGCAATGTCGTGCAAGACAAAAAGCTTATTGATTATCTGGCAAATGCCAGCTCGCACTAACGAAACTTTTGCAAGGATGCAATTTTTGATCCCAGATGTGGAATATAGATTTTAAATGTCCCTAACGCAGTAGTGCAGTATCCATCAGATGGAGTGTGGTGATAAAATTATTCATTCACGGAACTTTATTCCTCACTGTCGACAGCAGGAGCTAATAATCGTTGTATATCCAAACAAATTGTGCACGTAGCTGAAGCAATCCACTGCACGGTTCTTTGTTCTTTTATTATTATTTTGACAGATAAGTCAGTTTTCTTTTCTACGATGGTATCCTTTGGATGCAAGCTTTATATCACATGGGACGTGAATGCTTAATTTATATGCAATGATTAATTTATATACATACATTAAAAATATTTTTATTTTTTTTTAATTTGCATATCTAATTATATGCACACATAAATTAATCATTGCATGCAATAAGTATGTTTCTTCTTCACCGTGTATAATGCATAAAAAATTATTCTTGAATGAGCATGCCATCTCAAACAAGAAGTACCATCTCTGAACCATAATTCATACCCAATAAATTTTTTAACATATATTATAATTATTTATATTTAAAATTAATAAGATGCATAAATGCCATTCAAATATGCATGAAATCTTGGCATAAAGCTTACGTCATAAGAATGCACGCCTTAATTTTCATCTAGTTGTGACCTTTTTAGATAAAATTGTTTGCTACCATGACTTACTTCGTAACCCTTGGTTACATGGACTTATAACCTGACCATGCCACAATACAGAGAAAACCCTTCTCCATTGTTCCATAAAAAACCTGAACCCACCGCGATTTAACCTATTACTGTGGATTAATTTAATTGATGGTTATTCAAAAGCCTTACATTTTATGTTTTCCTAGGTCGTATTTACACCAAGAAACAAGCACAAAACCGTGTGCAAATGGAGGACTTTTGTTTTTTTTTTTTTTTTTCTGAAAAAACTAAAAATTTAAAGTTCATATAATCATACTTAAAGACATCAAAGTCTTGGTTTTTTTTTTTTTCAAATTTTATTGATAACTTAATCTTTTAAGTAGTATTTGATAGAAAAAAATATTATCCATGGATAAGTGTACGGGATAGAGTTTGTCCCCTGGCTATCCCTGGGATATCCTTTGGCTATCCCATTGATCATATCAAATGCAAAAAGGTAAATCCATAGGATAACTTTTTTTTACTCTTATTTGGAGGGATAACCAGCTATTCCTGCATTTTTTAGGGAATAAATTGAGGGGATATCCTATGGTTAACCATGATTAACCATGGATTATCCCTTTGGTTAACTTTATTCCCAGCTATCCCTTATAGTTATGGCTTTTGGGGATAAGAGGGGATATCTCTGGATATCCCCTCTTATCCCCTATTTCAAACACTAAGGTATCCTCTCTTATCCCCTATTTCAAACACTAAGGTAGTGTTTGAAATAGGGGATAAGAGAGGATATCCCCTGGATATCCCCTCTTATTTTCAAAGCCATAACTATAAGGTAGTGTTTGATAGCCCAAAAGCTATCCCTGGATAAATGTACGGGATAGCATTTATCCAGGGGATAGCTGAGGGAATAAGCATTTTTTTAAAATTACAAGTCTGCCATCAAGGGATAACTTTAGTTGTTCCTAGGTTCCCTAGGGAATAAGTTCAGGGGATAACCCATGGGTTATCCCCTCTGGTTAATTTTTTTCAGATCTATCCCTTCTAGCTATAGCATTTGGGAATAAGAAGGGATATCCAGGGGATATCCTTCCTTATCCCCCATATCAAACACTACCTAAGGGAGTGTTTGATAGCTTTTGGGCTATCCCTGGATAAATGTATAGGATAGCATTTATCCAGGGGATAGCTGAGGGAATAAGCACTTTTTAAAATTACAAGTCTACCATCAAGGGATAACTTTAGTTATTCCTGGATTCCCTAGGAAATAAGTTCAGGGGATAACCCATGGTTAAACATGAGTTATCCCATCTAGTTAAACTTTTTCAGCACTATCCCTTGTAGCTATAGCATTTGAGGATAAGGGGAGATATCCAGGGGATATCCCCCCTTATCCACTATATCAAATAGTGCCTAAGGGATAGCTGGGAATAAAGTTAACCAAAGGGATAATCCATGGTTAACCATGGGATATCCCCTCAATTTATTCTCTAAAAAATGCAGGAATAGCTGGTTATCCCTCCAAATAAGAGTAAAAAAAAGTTATCCTATGGATTAACCTTTTTGCATTTGATATGATCAATGGGATAGCCAAGGAATATCCCTAGGGATAGCCAGGGGACAAACTCTATCCCGTACAGTTATCCATGGATAATATTTTTTCTATCAAACACTACCTAAGGTAGTGTTTGAAATAGGGGATAAGAGGGGATATCCCCTCTTATTCCCAAAAGCCATAACTATAGGTAGTGTTTGGATGTCAAAAAGTTATTTCGAAAATAGGAATACAAATTCCTCAGGAATAGCTTATTCCCATTGTTATTCTAGATTTCTGTTTGGATGAAAATCTGGTATTTCATGTTATTCCAGTGCAATTAATGCAGTGTTATTCCAAATGATGTTTGGATGACATGAGAATAAGCATGTATTCCAGTAGGAATAGATGAAGAATTTTTTAGAAATTTCAAAGATACCCCTTCCAATAAAAATGGTTTATCAATTTTTATTTTTTAAAATGACTTGAATAAATTATTATTTATTAATAAATAAGGTAGTAAATTAATTATTAATAATAAAATAATATAAGAACATACTTAATAAATTATTTTATATTAATAAAGAAAAAAATAACATACTTAATTTATTATTTTCTATTAATAAATTTATTTAATTTTAAATTATATTATAAATAAATTTATTTAATTTATTTAAATGATATTATAAATAAATTTATTTAATTTATTTAATTTAATTTCATCTGTGCCCCTGGAATAGCTGCAGTGGGAATAGGAGCTATTCCATGGGGTACCATGGAATAAGAAATCGGATATAAGTTCGCTGATTGGAATATGAATTCTAGTGGGGCCCACACTCCTTTTTCGTTGTGTTTGGGAGAATAAGGCGGAATAAGGGCATATTCCAGGCCTTATTCCTGCATCCAAACACTGCCTAAGGGATAGCTGGGAATAAAGTTAACCAAAGGGATAATCCATGGTTAACCATGGGATATCCCCTCAATTTATCCCTTAGAAAATGCAGTAATAGCTGGTTATCCCTCCAAATAAGAGTAAAAAAAAGTTATCCTATGGATTTACCTTTTTGCATTTGATATGATCAATGGGATAGTCAAGGGATATCTCTAGGGATAGCCAGGGGACAAACTCTAATCCGTATACTTATCCATGGATAATATTTTTTTTATCAAACACTACCTTATAGTTATGACTTTTGAGAATAAGAAAAGATATCCCTCTGGATATTTTCTATTTCAAACACTAACTTACTCTCACGTTTTGCTAGTCTTTTTTGCTATCTCGTCTCAATTGAGTGGGACATTTTTCCAAATATTAAAATCACGTAACATCACAATAATTCGGGGCTGTCATGCTTGAGAAAAAGAAAGAAAGAAAAAAAAAAGAAGGCTTGCTCGTTGGCTTGCCTATTTGGTCTTGGGAGAAAGGGTCAGAAGGGAAAGGAATTATGGAAAAGAAAATGAGCAAAACTATAGGATTTCTTAACCCTTTAATGGCTCTCGATTTTTTTTTTCCCCAAAACAATTATGATACAACAACTATTGGGCTGTAGAAAAATAGAAATTCCCGTTAATCCTGAAGTTATTTTTCATTTAAAATTTATAGGGATGCCAAGTTTTTCTAAACCCATGTATATTTACTTGCCTTGCCTTTAAGATCATATATATATATATATATATATATATATATATATATTCGTTTCTTTTGTTTTATTATCTTTCATATACATTAGTAAATTTAGTTAATTATTTTATTTATTAACATGGTTTCATATTTTTAATAAAAAATATTACAAGCTGTTTTCTTTAGGTCTGACCTATCTGTTCAATTTGAAATAAAAATTAAAGAAAAAAAATTTATAATTGCTTTAAGATGAAATTTAAATTTAAAGAAAAAAATAAAAATTTGTTGCTGCAGAAATCCATTCTTTCAACTCGGGTGCGGTCCGACTTTGGATCTGGACGCCAATCTCTCGCCCGGATGGAATCTGCAAGATAGTTCTCGCGCAGAGAGTATGGGGAGTGGCCCTCTCCGAAAGACCCTCCGACGTCCAAGTCAGTGGAGATTCACAGCAATCAGATATGAGGAGAAGGCTTTTGCAGAAGAGTCCCTCAAGAACGGCTTCTCTGAGAGCCCAGGGAGCTATGCTCGAGCTTCAATGAAATTTTTCTCAGTGAAAGAGTAAGCGTACCTAGAAGACTTCAAGGCAGAGCATATATATATATAGGTTGCTAAGATGATGACAGACAACTACCTGATGCCTTGGGTGTATCATCGAGGGTCCGAAACCATCATGTTTCGAATCTAATTTGAATCAAGTTTGTTACGAGATTGGTAGCTTTCGAATCTGATTAGTTAGAGAATCAACGGTCAGAAAGGTTAGCTGGTGCTTTGAGATCCGGTGACTTAAAGGCTCTAGGTCACGTTTGGCATTATCTTGCTTTTTCTTTTTCTTAGGGCAGTTGGAGACCCACGTGATTGAAATCTTGCTGAATTATCATGAATTTAAATTTTTTCGCACTTGGTTCCGCAGAGATTCAGGGGTACCTTGGTCTGGCTGAGGTATGAGGATAGCTCGGTCCCGCTGACGTATGATGATGGTCGATCCTGCTAAGGCAGAGAATAGCTCGGTCTGGCCGAGGCACGAGAATAGCTCGGTCTTGTCGAGGTGTATCGGTTTTGTTCTTTTTCGGATGTAAGAGCTGATAGATTAAAAATCAAAGGTGATCTCGACCTTTTTATCATATGCATAAATATTGATGCGATGATGATTTTACTTCTCATCAAAAATGAAATGAATGAAATGAAACGCAAAATAGAAGGCAGATATGGAGTGGAAACACGGAACAGGATGGATATGAATATTATAAAATCTTCAAATATAAATTTTATATTTGTAATAAATATCGAACGGATGTAAATTTTAATTTTCTTATGGATACTAATATGAAGATACCTTTTGGCAGCCTGATCCATTACCACTCGTAGTAATTTACAAGAAAAAAAAAAAAAAAAAGAATGATATGAGCTCTCCATGTTAGCGGGGTATTACTCTCTCATGAGCCAGACGTCTAGCATACAATTGATGTTTCAAACAAAAAGATAAATGTATAGTCCTTAGTCAATGGTGGCACAAAGTATTTATCACATTGAAGTTCAACTTGCACAAATTTCGTATGATGGATTGTGTCGATCTAAATTAAAAAAAAAGAAAAAGAAGCAATGGTTAAGTGAATAGGAAAAAATAAAAAATAAAAAACATACTTTATAACCATACTAATAAAAAAATCATATGATTTATCACGATGGAATCTATTGTTAGATAAAATTATCATAATTACCATATACTGCATTCTTTATAAGCGATTGATAGTTAGACATGCATGCTTGATCCTATTGCACCTGCATAGTCTATTGCTATGCTACATATGCACAATCGATAACTCTGCTGGCCACACTCTTCTAATGCTTTTTTTATTACCATAGGCATTGGTGACATTGGGTGAAGGGCTATCTATCACTTAATTAGATACCAACATTGGCTTCCTCTACCGTTGGCCATTCAAGTAAATTATATTTTTCAGCATGAAACATATATTTGAATCAAAGATTTTTGTTTTCTCCAAACGAGAGAAATAATTAGTAAGCTATCAATTATAGACAGAATATGTTATCAACAACCGTTGTAGTCCCACTTTATTCTTTGATTTCTTCTTTTTTTTTTATTTTCTTTTAATTTTCTGCATCCAATCACTGGAACGAGTTAGCACCAACCACTAGTGACTGGATGTATTTTGAGTTCCCTACCTGCCGGTCAAAAAGGTCTCCTCCAAAGATGGTTCAAAACATGAGCCCCTTGGAGCCTGTTGTGCATGCCATTCCACTCCAGCAAAAACATTTGCATTTAAGTGGAGTCTTTTCCTTTGGATTAATTCAAATGCAATCTTGTCCACAAATACCTCTAACATGGAGGTGGAGGAAAAGAAAACCTAATTGTGCACAAATTAAATCCTTGGGATTTGTCCTTCCTACTCAAGCCCAATCTAACATCCCTCGAACCTTATATTCCATCTTTCAACCGTGTTGCCCTACGTTAATAGCATGTCTCCTGCAAATGGGCTTTTGGGTTCGAGGACCACCTGCTATACAATCAACTCTCAAAGTTTTAAATAAAATAAGCATGAACAAAGCTGCAAATGGGTTAGATCAAACCGGACCATACTTGTTCCCAGTCTGATTTATATTAGGTCTAATTTTCGAACTTAGCCTAACCCATGCCAACAACTCAAAAAAAAAAAATTAAAAAAAATTCAAAAAAAAAAAAAGAGAGAGGATAAAACTCAAGTCATTAGCCACCTTAATTTTTATTCAATCAAACATAAGCTAGGAATTCATGCTCCTAATTATTAAGCTAATTTTGGAGCTAGGATAGGAGAAAGGGAGGCCAAGACCGGGTGAACGCTGAAAATTATGCTCATGCTTGCTAAACTAATGAAACTAATCCTGATAAATTATGCTAAAACAAGTCAGATTTAACCACAGATAATAACAACTAGAGTTGGGCATTGGGCTGGGTTGCCCATGGCTCGGCCCAGCCCGGCATGAAGCGGGTCTTGCCTGGCACAACCCGCTTGCTATGGTAACGGACTGTGTCAAGCATAGTCCATAAAAGGGGGTTGCATTAGATTCAGAAATTTTAGTCCGCGAACCAAACCCGGCATGGCCCATTAAGGCCTGAGCTGGCAAGATCACAAGGACTAGGCACGGCACGACATGGCTCGCGGGCCAGCCCGGCACGGCCCATAAGAGCTTAGGCCTGGCCCGTCCTCCTTAAATAAATAGGAATAAAATTTTTTATCTATAATTTTTTTAATAAATTAAAAAAAATGTTGGGAACTAAAGATTTTTTAATATAAAGCCACCTTAACGAAAGGGTTTGACATAAACCCTTAACAGTTTATTAATTTAAAATTAAAATGGTATATAAAGGGAGAAGGGCTAGGCCTGACCTCTAGAATACAATAAGAAAGGAGAAAAAATAGAAATGACTCACTTTAACTATATATATATATATATATATATAATTATAAAAATAAAGATGACTCACTCATCAGTAGTGTTTGTATCATCATCTTCGCTGAATAAGTCATGTTCATCTTTATCTTGAAGTCTCGTCTCAGCCTCCAACCAATCTTTGAAGTAATCAATCTTTGAAGCAGAGAAGCATCTCAACCGTGTCATCCTACTTCTCTTTTCATCAAGAACATGCTGACCTACACTAAAAGCTGATTCTGATGCTACTTTGAACATTGGCACAGCTAAAATATCACATACAATGGCAGACATAAAAGAATATTAATTTTTAAAACTCTTTCACTAAGCTAATACATCTAAATTCTTTATTTGATTTTATCATATCATTTTGTAAATAAAATTCTAGCTCATTACTTAAAGATGAAGAAGATGAAGATGAACTTGAAACATGTATGTTTTTTTTATGCAATGAATAAAAAAATAGATGATTAACAAGAATTAGAAGAAGAAACAGGGCTTTGTGCGGATAATCTAGATCTATGAATTTTTTTATTATATAAAGTATAAATATGTTATGTTACCTCAATTTTAGTAGGTTCAGAATCTTGAATCATATTTTCATAATATACATCAAGTAAAATTAGTATGCCACTCAATTTAACTTTTGGATCAAATATATCAGCTAAGTTATGCATAGAATATAACTTGTCCCAATATTTATTTATTTTTTTATAAATAAGTTGTTCAGATCCTGATCCCTATCCCATTTAAAATTTATAACACAGTTTCAGAATCTCTGGTATCACAACTAACCACGTAAATAAGTTGTTCAGATCCTGATCCCTATCATGTCGGAATGAATTTTTTTTTATTACCCTAAGTATTTTGCTATATTTTTTCTCCCGAAAACATAAAAAAGACATTTAGCAAGGCTGGCAGCATTTACAGAGAACTAAAGCCAGGGATGTACGCTAGCTTTAATATTCCATTGATTTCATGAACCAACATCTTCAACCCGTCCAAGCCAATTTACAACGTGCTGCCTTCTCCAAGGCAGTCCACAACATACTCTAAGGTTACGTTTCATGCATGATAAGATAATTCTAAATAATATATAAATTACCTATAAGGATGGCAACGGTTCAAAAATGGCCCAGGACCGTATATATCGATTTCCATTTCCGTTAGGAAAAAGCATTTCTATTTCCTGCCTCGTTAAGCCTTATAGTTAACAGGGCAGATATGGGATACCCGTTCGCATAAACAGGTATCCACTGGGTACTGATTTGCCCATTTACATAACAAAATAAAATTATTTTATTAAATTTATTATTTATTAAAAATTAAAAAAATATTTTTTTAGGAAAGATAGAGAAGAGAACAACTAAATGATGATATTGATACATATAAGAGATTCTTCAAGACTTCTGCGAAGAGAACCAAAAAGTGAGAAAAAATAATAAGGAGAAAAATCAGAATATAAAGATACACAACAACCGTAGAAAAGGAATACATTCAAATTTCAAAGCAACAAATAAAAAGATATCTTTCTATAAAAATTAAGAAAAGAGATGAGTATACCATAAAAATAAAAAGATGTTCGAGGACAAAGGAGAAGGAAAAGCAAAAGAAAGAAAGAAGAAGAAAGAGCAAGAGACGGCTTATATATATATTATTTATTTTAATCTATAAATTTTAATATATTAATATATATTTAAAATTTAAATATATTATATTAAAATTAACAAAGACGAGGATAGGGGATGGGTAAACGGGATGGGGTGAACAATACCATCCCCGGTTTTACTCATTAGCCATTAACGAAAAATTTTCATTACTCGTTAAGCCATTTAGAATGGAGATTCTTTGATCCGTTAAAAATGATACCAATCGAGTAAACGATCAAACGAAAAAAATTACTATCCCTACTTACCTTTACCACTTAATTTGGTATATAGATAATGCTACAATAATATTGATTATTGTATTTTGTATGACAAACAGATTATTAATCATATAACAATAAATTTTTAAAATATTTCTAAATTAAAGTTATTAAAAATTTATATATTATTATATATTTAATTTTTAAAAAAATATTTTATAAATAATAATGTTTAAAAAAATTATATTTATAAATAATATTTGAAGCGATCGATAGGAAGCTATCGATCTAAGTTTCGCAGCATCTCGTGGTATCTAAAGACTGCCAAAGTCTATTGAAAAGTGTATGACTCAAGACTATCAAAAAAAAGGTATGGCTCAAAATCTTTCATACGAAGATTCCAATGAGATTGATACAAAAGAATGTGAATAAAGAATGATAAAATAAATAATTTTATTTAAAAATAATTTTATTAAAAAAATAATTTATAAAATTATTATATTTTTAATAATTTAATTATTACTATAAAATAAATTACCATTTTGAATGACCCAAATGGATGCCTTTAAACTACCAAACGCTCCCTAATTGTAACATCAATAGTAAAATATTAAGACTGTTTACAACATGTCTGGTTCGCTCACCAATGCTATAGTACAATAGGATATTATTGCTACCTGGCGGTGAATTGAATATGAGCTCACCTATAACTCTTGTTCGGTAAAATTGATACAAATGACATCCTTTCGTTCATCATAGTCCAAAATTCTCAAAACCTTGGAAAATCACTCAAGCACTTCTTATCGAAATTGTGATCAGATTTTTTTTTTTTTAAAGCGTACGCCATCATATAATGTGATTGACAAAATCTCCGATTGAAGACACAACTGGAGGGCTTCATACCGTAGCTTACAATAAAATTAATATTTTTCTTTAATTTAAAATTAGCTTGCGTGGTTGCCAGATTCTATATAGCTTATTGCGATGGATGAGAAATTACACAATAAAAATCACCACTGCTGCCAGCTAAGTCAGTTACGTTCTCTATTTTTGACGTGCCTCCTCGTCAGATATTACTTTCCTTGGCATCTTCTTCTTCTGTCGATATTTGGCATATGAATACCATATGCCACCAGCTGTGTTGATGACCAATCCAGTCAGATTGAGAGCACGCACTTGCACCCCACCCAACAAGACAAAACCAAGGGTCTGGAAAGACAATCGAAGGGAGGAAGTTGTTATAAGAATTGATAGGATTATTAAAATATCCATTCATTTGGCAAATTAAAAACATATCTCCCTTTGAATATGATTCTAATCAGGAACAGAAGAAAACAAAAAAGCACTGTACTCACTGTGGATCCAACCCCTTTGAGAACGCCTACAATTGTAGTTGTTAGAGCTGAGTTGACAACCGTGCACAAGAACATGGTGTAGTTCAAAACAATTCCCATCACCAATGAAAGAATAAAAATTATTGAGAATGTTAGAGAACTTGCCTGCACATATGAGAATCAAGGTATTGATATAAGAGAATTAAATTGCACCAGTTTAGTTTCCAAAAATGAAAATCATACGAAGCATGATTACAGAGGATTCTTCCTGTCAAATTGCTTCAATGTTATTAATTAAATATAGTTCTACCAAAATTCATTAATATCATGCTCTCTGATACCACAATGTCAATTTGGTGACAGGTTAGAAAAAGTGAAGCACCATGGTAGCTCTTCTTAATTTTTAATATATTCAACGATGTCTAAAGTCATATGGAGGCAGGTCATAAAGTCCCAGATATTGCATCAGTGTAAGTTAGTACAAGCCTCCTAACTCCACAGATAAAAATTGTACTACTTAAGTTCTGACTACAATCTGAAACTTCATTAGAAACAGTAAACAATGCGGTGGTGCCCTTCTGCTTTAATATATCAATGCAGTGACATGATAGCATCACAGAACACCTAAAAATGTATCAGCAGGCAAACCATTAGTTCAAAAAAAGAAAAAAAAAAATGATTGCTTGATGTCTTCGATTGAAAACCTAGTTGAGTATAGTGATTTTGTGACAAACTATTGATCCACATTCATTTCAAGCAACAGCAGATGTTACCTATGATGCTGGGTATAAAGCGAAGAGGCGAACACCAAATCTTCACAACGTACAGAATTTGACATATTTAATCAAGTGATGTCAATATCAGAAATCAAGGAGATCCAACCATCCAAATAGCACAATAAATCTTTCAGAAGCACAAGTTATACTTTCTGCATCACTTCCTTTGATTCTTTTTTTTTTTTCTCCTCTCCTTCCTCATCCTTTTCCTTTCTTATTTTTCCTTCAGCAGCCTCTTCTCTCTCAACTATTGGCTGTCTGAAGGCTTCACTCCAGCATATTTGTAGAGTCAAATAAAAGGACAAGATGTAATCAAAACTATAGTTAGCAATTTTCTAATTCTACAGTAAATTTCATTTCTTGATTAAACTCCCTTTACCGTGTAACTTTCCTCCTATTACAGCAAACCATAGACTACCAGACCTTTATGTACCTGACTTATGGTTCAGACTTCCTAGGCTTGTACTTTCTACGGCATTTAAATTATGTATTAAATTGTCATCAAACAATTGAAAGTGAATTATACACTAAAATAACCTGAAGTTGATTTTCAAACTTGCAGCCTTTTTCTAAAAAAATATATATTAAAAAATTCTGCTTGAAACAACTAAAACCATACACCCAAAGATCCCAAATAATCCAATGTAATCTTAATTGATGCTTGCTAATTTGTAATTTTTCTCTACTATTTAATGCTGTTTTTGCATTTTTATTTTTAAATTTATTTTTGAGTTGAAATTCCAAATACTGACCTAAAATTGCTGAAACTACAGAAACCAAAAGTTTGAAATTGCACAGTTCCTTTGTGCAAATATGCCATCAGATAAAACTTTGATCCAGCTTCCTAGCATAGGATTTTTGAATTTTCTATTCCAAATTTAGAGTTAACAATTATATAAAACAAAGAAAATGATCACAATAATATTTTTTCTTGCTGCTAGTAATCAAACACCTCAGTTGCACTTAGTGTCTTGCACAATCATTGAATCTCAAATGAGAGAGATGAAGAGAGGAGAGGAATATAGATGAAAAAGATGAAATTTCATGCAATAGAAAGGGGACAGGGCAAACATGTGGCATGGTTGACTAAGAAGGAGAGTGATGCATCATCTAATTGCCAAAACAATAATAAACATGTGAAACATAAATCTAAAATGACCAGTTCTTTAGAAATAACACAAGAAAACATAAACTATACAATAGTATCCAGAGAGATGTATTCTTGAACGTTCAAAAACAACATTACAGAAGGGTATTAGTACCAACCTTGTCATATACCACAGAAAGAGAATGTGGAAACTCTCCTGTTGCTATGATAACAAAAAGCAGAAAAGGTAGAGATAGAAGACCATTATAAAACATTAGCTCAACTGATGAAAGCCCATCCTCTGCACCTGACTTCTCCACCAGGATAAGATACATGGTCTACAATAACAGTCAACTGTCAGTTCAACAAACTGCAACAGAAGCTGAAGTAAGACATGTGGATCTAAATTTCAACCTTTAATAATAGAGCAGAAATCAAAGAAAAATGTATACCTGGAAGAAAACAGAGGTAAGGGCCATGCTGTAGCCAAAGAGGTCAAAAGAAAAGTCTCCCAGTGCTGCAATTACGACTCCAACAGCAGTAAATATAACCGAAAGAGATACCTGAAATATTATCAAGATACTGATATAAATGTTCATTCAACAACTGGCATAAGCAAAAACGAATAAATGTGATGACTCGAAACAAGATAGTTGCTTGGGGAAGTCCTCTATCCATAATATTGGACTCATCATAGTTTATAGGAAACACGAGAATATTAGTTTCTACATCATTCGTCTAAGTGATGTAATGACATTGAGATGAAGCCTGATGTGCACAAGCAAATATCATAAACATAATGAAATCTATTAGGAATAAACCCAACTCTTCATCATAGCTATTTTAGCTTTGCCATATTTCTGGTCATAGGGATATAGGTTCTATATCAAATAAAAGTATAAAATAAAAGCTTAAAAAAAATACACAAAGTTTGTCATCTGGACATTAAGATATACCTGTTATGAATAAAAGGGATCAAATAATATTACATGAAACCACTTCACGTATTTATGATTTTATTGTATTTTAGGTCATGCTGAAAAGCAGGTCTAATTTTGATCAGTTAGGCGACATACAACAAGACATATACCATACCATATAATCTCTAGCAGTGAAACATTTTAATAGCAACCATTATGAGATACTGGCCATTGGGTGAAGAAATGAAAAAACCATGTGACGTACAACATCTCAAAATAAATGGAGTCATGCACTGCAAGCTTGTGATACATATTAGAATGCTGTTGTAGGTAACTCCTCAGCATATTTATGGTTCCCTATGTACTGAACAGATGTTATTAAATTGGACCTGTCAAGTAGATGGGTTTACTTGGAGCCAGGAATATGCAATAATATAAGATTCAAGGGGAATTATATGAAAATTTGACCCTTATTTCAATATTCAAATAAATGGGAAAGATCAGAGGCACTTATTGATGGAGAAAAAACCAGATATTCAATCAAATGGCTAGAGTATGAAATGGCCAGCACAATGTATTGTTTATATTCCAGCAGTGTTGTCATAGATCAGCAAGACTATTGTCCTGAAAATAAGAAAAGCCTATGGATACATGCATCCTCACTTTCCAGACCGACGCTGAAAATACTAATCTCTTACCTGTGTTGGTGGTCTCGCCTTTCCTGAAAAAAGTCCAGCCACCAGAACAGCAAGCGGTGTGAGCCTCTTCAGTGCAATGTACATTGGAATATTAACCCCCTTCAGACTTGCCAATGCAAAAGCCACATTTGCATTGTAGAACACTGATAATGGAAGAAGTTTCTTTGCTGTTGCCAGATTAAAATCTTTGGCTTTCATATACCCCATGACTCGACCAAAGTGTATGAGAAGGGTTGTAGCCAATTGCTGCCATAAATTAGGCACAGAAGAAATTGAGAATTCTATCAATAGCATCAATATGAAAGTAGAACCTATACAACATATGTACTTTAAACGACCAATACCTGTAGAGTAAGAAGGGTCATGGAATAGGAATACTGCATCAGAATTGCCTTGTTGATAAAAACCATGGCCATAGAAGCAACTCCATAGGAAAAGGCAGCAAACAAACTACAAATAAGATAACCAGCAAAGTAGGGGTTAAATCAAAATTCTAGATTCTTCTCACAATTTCAAGCCAGCAACAACCATAGGCTGCTGGTATCAGCTCAAAAATGATCACCATAAAATATTTAGTTTCTGAAGTTAAGAGTCTTTATAATTGATGTTATTTTTCCAAATATGTGTTAGTAAGAATCCCCAGACAACTCTCATTGCCAAATGTCAAATGAATTCATATGGGTAGAGGCTTGGTGGACCATAGGATCAGTGTTCCAAGGACCTAAACCATGTGGGCATATGGCTTCACGGATGTGCAGTGCGATGTAGAATTATATGAATGCAGTTACACAAGTCTGAGTGCCTAGCAGATCTTGTGATTGAATTATTGAGGCGATCCAGTAGAGATTCATTTGTGGTCTCCTACTATGCGCTTGTGTAAAGTTATGAGTCCTAATTGTTAGGTTACCAATGAAAAATTACTGTAGGAAGACCTTATAGTGTACCCATATATACCATCAGAAAAGGATGAACAGACAAACTGCTTAGTGGAAGATAAAAGGGGTGAAGATATGACATTGAGAACTTGCACGTCAAGCTTTGATCTCAACAGAGCTCTCTCTCTCTCTCTCTCTCTCTCTCTCTTACACACACACATGCATGTGTGCGCACACGCACACACACACATGGGGTGAAGATATGACATCGAGATCTTGAGAACACACGCACATGCATAGAACTCACGCACAGCGCATGCGCATGCACCCACACCCGCATGCGCTTGCATGCATGCACATATTCAACAACTCAACTCAACTAAGCATTTTCCCAATTACATGGGGTCGGCTACATGAATCTGCTTCCTCTACTCTATTCAGGACCAAGTCGATATTTAAATTACAAATAGTTATATCTTTTTTAATGCTAGTTTAGGTCTACCTCTATCTCTATCCTTACCATGAATTGTTAAAAGATCACTCTTTCTAACTGGAGCATCTAAAGGTCTACGTTGTATATGTCCAAACCACCATAATCGATTTTCTCTCATTTTATCTTCAATTGGGGCTACTCCCATCATTTCTCATATATGTTTATTTCTAATTCTATCTTTTAAAGTTTTACCACATATCCATTTTGACATACGCATTTCTATTACACTTAATTTAATTCACATGTTTCAATATTGTCCAACACTCTGTTCCATATAGCATAATTGGCCTAATAGCAGTTTTATAAAATTTTTCTTTCAATTTTAATGGGATAGGCCGATCATACAATATTTTCGAAACACTCCTCCACTTAATCAATCCTGCTTTAACTCTATGATTCACATCTTCACCTATTTCACCTTCTTGCTAGATAATTGATCCCAAATACCTAAATTTTTCACTCCTTGATATCTCTTGGCTTGCAATCTTCATTGTTTCTTCATTTGTATTTCTACTCCCGCTAAAATTACATTTCATGTATTCAGTTTTAGTTTTACTAATCTTAAAACCTTTAGATTCTAAATCATCTCTCCAAATCTCTAGCTTAGCATTTACTTCGGATTTAGTTTCATCAGTCAACACTATATCATCTGCAAATAACATATACCATGGGATATCATTTTGAATATATTGATTAATTCATCCATAACTAATACAAAAAGATATGGACTTAAGGTAGATCCTTGATATAAACCTATAGTAATTTCTAGTTTCTCCTATTGTTGTTTTAACAATAGTTATTACTCTGTCATACATATCTTTTATCAATTTTATGTACCTTTTGGTAACTCCTTTTTTCTCTAAAACCTACCATATTATTTCTCTAGGTACTTTATCATATACTTTCTCTAAGTCAATAAAGACCATACGAAGGTCTTTTTTTTTTCTTTTCTCTATATATCTCTATCAATCTTCTTAATAAATAAATAACAAATTTCTCTATATATGTGTGCACATGCATGCACAAAATCAACATAGCTCATCCATACTGCATGCACCTTCATAGTTTGAGCACCATTTCATGTCGTCCATGAAAACTTTTCAAGGATCCAGGAACAAAGCTCTCTCTCTATCTCACACACACACACACACACGCACACACAAATCAACAGGGCTCATCCATGCTGCATGCACCATCATAGTTTGAGCACCATTTCATCTCATTATGAGTTGAAATCGCCATCCCGAGTTGGATCTTATCAAGAGAAGACCAAAAGCATGACTAAAAGTATTTGGTTCTCATTATACATCTTTGATACATTAAATGCTACCATGATGCCTTTAAACTAGAAAATATATTAAAAAATGTATTTATAGTAAGAATGCATTAATTACTTTATGTGACCTTTATATTAAAGAATGCATGAGGCATTAAATGTTGCACTAATTTTTTCATATTAAAGAGTGTCAAATTAGACTTTGGATTGATTTAAAATATTGTCCCACTTCTCTTGATTTATAAGATTAGTATCATTTGGCCAAGTTTAAATATTAAAGTTTTTCACAATCCAATAGTATAATAACACCAGTTTGGACCCAAGACCGAAAAGAATTATTTTAATTTACTGAGCTTGTGAAGAGTTATCAAATGAAGTAAGTTTTCGGCAGTTTTCAGGAACGGACAGGGAGTGCTCGATAGTTCCTAAAAGTGAATAGGAGTTGTTGGATATTTTACCAGTTGTCCAATGTGGTTGCAGACATGACACTATAAATACAAAGGCAGTTGGACCCAAGACTTTATTGATAGAATCGATCCTTGTACCCAGGAGTAGCTGTAATTTATCTTAGAGATGGCTTTTGTAACTTAGTCTTCCCTACCTTTTTCATCCTATCTCTTCCATGATCTCTTTTTTTTTGTCACTTGCAATGGGCTCCTTGTCAAGCAGGATCGAGAATTGACTCAGTTCAGTCGCTTGATTATGCTAATTCATTTATAATTTTACTGTTATAAATAATAAAGATTCTTTTGGCATGCTCCGATTGAACATATACAATTATTTGCCAAACAGTAAGATACCATTATTTCATGTTTAACACCAAATTGTTGCTCTTTCAACCACCCCTTAGAATCGTCAAGCAAAATATTAGACTCTCCACCAACTCCTAGATTTATACCTAATGGTTTCAATGCATCATCATCAACTACTCATAAACGATCTCGGATAATGTCATGCCAATCTAGGATCGAATCTGGGATAAATTCTCCAGTTAGCTTATGTTGCTGCTGAAATCTAACCTCCGACTCGAGCGCGATCGAGCTCCTCCTGGGCGGACCTGCAAAACAGTCCTCACGCGAGAGGCGTTGGGGGTGGCCCTTTGCGGAAGACCCTCCGGCGCTCAAGTCAGTGGAGATTAGCAACCAACAAAAATAGGGAGAAGGCTCTCGTTGAAGAGTCTCTTCAGGGTAGCCTCTCGAGGGCTCTGAGCAGAGCGCTAATGACGAAAAGGGGTGAGCAAGTGTGTAAAAAGATGGCCCGTACCTTAGAAGCAGGAAGACGGTTGTATTTATAGAGGGTCACCTGACCGCTTAGAGGCATTGTGGGTCTGAAAGCCGTTGAGATCCGAATCGAGTTTGTTATGATGCCAGCGGGATTCGTATCTTATCAGTTAGAGGATCGATGGCTGGAAGAGCTAGTTGATGCCATGAGGTTTAATGATCACATGGACCTAAGCCACTCTTGCGGGTCCTAGGCTACCTCTGGGCATGCTTCGCCGCCTGAAATCTTATTCAGTTATAGTTGATTCGAATTCTTACGCGCCGGATTCCGCAGAGGTATTTTGAACGCTGTGGTTCGGTCACCATGGTTCCGCGGAGGTAGGTGCCAAGGGGCCAACGTAGCAGCCATAAATGTCTTAATGCATGGAAGGAAAAAAGGCATTAAATGCTTTAAAGCAGGTGGATGCACGTGGCCTTTATGAGGCCATAAATGCCTTGATGCAAGAGACAGCGCGGTTGCGGAGGCCGAGGTATGTTGGTCGAGGCTGAGGCTGGCCGAGCTATGTTCACCGAGCTATGCTGAATCTGGCCGAGGCTGAGGCTGGCCGAGCTATGTTGGCCGAGCTATGAAGCTGGCCTGAATGAGAGCGCCGAGGCATGGCTCGGCCTGAATAAGGCAGGGCTTGAGTGCCGAGGCATGCTTTCTCCTTTCTTTTATTTCATGCCAAATCATTATGACCATTTTTGTACCATTAAATGCTCCAGCCTATTGACTTGACTGCTGGATATTAATGAGGTGGCCCTTGGGAGAACCCACGTACATAATATGGCCCTTTTTTTCTCTTGTTCTCTTTCTTCATTATGACAAGACACTTGTTGCTAGAATGTTGCGCTGGTTAGCCAACTGGCAAGTAGGGCATTTGAATTAGGCGCGACCCCATCGCCAATGTGAGCGGTCAATAATGTAATGACGATTTTACCCCTTATCACATGCCCCCCACTCCCTAGTCCGAAGTGTAACTTCGGATATAGGGAGTAGAATTCTGGAGCAATCCTATTTGGGGGGGTCACGTCATTCGATCCTCTATGGAGAAAGTGTTTATCTCTGTGTAGGTTAGAGAAAGGCCTGGGCGGCCCTCTTGCTGAAGTAAAATAAGGCGCTTTAGTTGCGCTAGAGTGTCCAAGAAATTATCCGGCTGGGATGAAGCTTTAGTGCTGTATCACTCGAATTGGCCGAGGCTTTTGATAGTAAGAAATGCACTCCAGCTCTGGCTGAGGTTTTTGATACGCACTTCGGCTCTGACCGGAGCTTTGGATAATAAAAGATGCACTCTGGCTCTGGCTGAGACTTTTGATATGCACTTCGGCTCTGGCCGGGGCTTTGGATAATAAGAGATGCACTCCGGCTCTGGCCGAGGCTTTTGATAGTAAGAGATGCACTCCGGCTCTGGCCAAGGCTTTTGATACGTACTTCGGCTCTGGCCGGGGCTTTGGATAATAAGAGATGCACTCCGGCTCTGGCTGAGACTTTTGATACGCACTTCGGCTTTGGCCGGGGCTTTGGATAATAAGATATGCACTTCGGCTCTGGTCGAGGCTTTTGATACGCACTTCGGCTTTGGCCGGGGCTTCGGATAATAAGATATGCACTCCGGCTCTGGCCGAGGCTTTTGATACGCACTTCTGCTCCGACCGGGGCTTCCAATAATAAATCACTCGGTGCTGCCAAGCCTTCCCAAGATGCTACTCGGTTGTAACCGAGGCTTCCAAATAATAAATTACTATTGCCGAGTCTTCAAATAATAAATTACTCGGTGTTGTCGAGCCTTCCCAAGATGCTACTCGGTTGTAACCGAGCCTTCAAATAATAAATTACTCGATGTTGCCGAGCCTTCAAATAATAAATTACTCGGTGTTGTCGAGCCTTCCCAAGATGCTACTCGATTGTAACCGAGCCTTCAAATAATAAATTACTCGGTGTTGCCGAGCCTTCAAATAATAAATTACTCGGTATTGCCGAGCCTTCCCAAGATGTTACTCGGATGTAACCGAGGCTTCCAAATAATAAATTACTCGGTGTTGCCGAGCCTTCAAATAATAAATTACTCGATGTTGCCGAGCCTTCAAACAATAAATTACTCGGTATTGCCGAGCCTTCAACATTATATTTTACTTGGCACTGCCAAGGTACGGAGATTGCTCGGCCCAGCCGAGGATTATAAAGATTATATTTTACTTGTCGCTGCCAAGGTACGGAGATCGCTCGGCCCGGCCGAGGATTTATATGACCTGCTTCTCATTGTAGCTTTCAAGGAGAGTCATAAGAATTTTGCAGGCCTTCAAAAGCTAAATTTAATTCAATGAACAAGGATGAGTTTAGTAAGGGCGTACTCTTTACAGGAAATTTATTACTCGGTTGTTGCCGAGTCTTTAGGAATATATTACTCGGTTGTTACCGAGCCTTCAAAAAATATTACTCAGTTGTTGCCAAGTCTTCGAGAAATTTATTGCTCGGTTGTTGCCGAGCCTTCCCAAGATGCTACTCGGTTGTAACCGAGGCTTCCAAATATTAATTTACTCGGTGTTGCCGAGCCTTCCCAATATGCTACTCGGTTATAACCGAGGCTTTCAAATAATAAATTACTCGGTGTTGCCGAGCCTTCCCAAGATGCTACTCGGTTGTAGCCGAGGCTTCCAAATATTAATTTATTCGGTGTTGCCGAGCCTTCCTAAGATGCTACTCGGTTGTAACCGAGGCTTTCAAATAATAAATTACTCGGTGTTGCCGAGCTTTCCCAAGATGCTACTCGGTTGTAACCGAGGCTTTCAAATAATAAATTACTCGGTGTTGCCGAGCCTTCCCAAGATGCTACTCGGTTATAGCCGAGGCTTCCAAATATGCCACTCGGTTGTAGCCGAGGCTTCAAATAAATTACTCGGTGTTGCCGAGCCTTCAAATAATAAATTACTCGGTGTTGCCGAGCTTTCCCAAAATGCTACTCGGTTGCAGCCGAGGCTTCAAATAATAAATTACTCGGTGTTGCCGAGCCTTCAAATAATAAATTACTCGGTGTTGCCGAGCCTTCAAGATTATATTTTACTTGGCGTTGCCAAGGTACGGAGATCGCTCAGCCCAGCCGAGGATTTGTAGAGATTATATTTTACTTGGCGCTGCCAAGGTACGAAGATCGCTCGGCCCGGCCGAGGATTTAAAAGATTATTTTTTACTTAGCGCAACCAAGGTACGAAGGCTGTTTGGAGATCATTCGGTTTGGCCGGGGCTTGTAAGCTGCCCGAATCCAACCGAGGTTTCTTTGTCCTTTGGTCCGACCGGGGCTTGTAAGCTGCCCGAATCCGGATGAAATTTTGGAGGTCACCTGGTCCGGCCGGAGCTTGTAAGCTGCCCGAACCTTGAACAAAGTTTCTTTATCATTCGGTCCGGTCGGGGCTTGTAAGCTGCCCGAACCCGAACGATGTTTTGGAGACTGTTTGATCCGGTCGGGGCTTGTAAGCTGCCCGAACCCGAACGATGTTTTGGAGACTGTTTGATCCGGCCGGGGCTTGTAAGCTGCCCGAATCCGAACGATGTTTTGGAGACTGTTTGATCCGGTCGGGGCTTGTAAGCTGTCCGAATCCGAACGAAGTTTCTTTGACGTTTGGTTCGGCCGGGGCTTGTAAGCTGCCCGAATCCGAACGAAGTATCTTTGACGTTTGGTTCGACCGGGGCTTGTAAGCTGCCCGAATCCGAACGAAGTATCTTTGACGTTTGGTTCGGCCGGGGCTTGTAAGCTGTCCGAATCCGAACGATGCTTTGGAGATCACACGGCTCCCAGCTGAGCCGGGAGCGCTCGGCCATGCCGAGCCTTCGCGGAATGTAATTTGACCTAGCCGAGCCTTCCAAATAAATTACTCAGTTGTTGCCGAGCCTTCAAAATAATAAATTACTCGGTATTGCCGAGCCTTCATGCTACTCGGTTGTAACCGAGGCTTCCAAATAATAAATTACTCGGTGTTGCTGAGCCTTCATGCTACTCGGTTGAAACCGAAGCTTCCAAATAATAAATTACTTGGTGTTGCCGATCCTTCATGATTATATTTTACTTGGCGATGCTAAGGTACGGAGATCGCTCGGCCCGATCGAGGATTTAAAAGATTATTTTTTACTTGGCACGGCCAAGGTACGAAGACTATTTGGAGATCATTCGGTTTGGTCAGGGCTTGTAAGCTGCCCAAATCCAACCGAGGTTTCTTTGTCCTTTGGTCCGGCCAGGGCTTGTAAGCTGCCCGAATCCGAATGAAATTTTGGAGGTCACCTGGTCTAGCCGGGGCTTGTAAACTGCCCGAATCCGAACGAGGTTTCTTTGCTGTTCGGTCCGGCCGAGGCTTGTAAGCTACCCGAATCCGGGCGAAGTATCCTTGACGTTTGGTTCAGTCGGGGCTTGTAAGCTGCCCGAATCCGAACGATGCTTTGGAGATCACACGGCTCCCAGCTGCGCCGGGAGCGCTCGGCCATACCGAGCCTTCGCGGAATGTAATTTGGCCTAGCCGAGCCTTCCAAATAAATTACTCGGTTGTTGCCGAGCCTTCCAAATAATAAATTACTTGGTGTTGCCGAACCTTTCCAAGATGCTACTCGGTTGTAACCGAGCCTTCAAATAATAAATTACTCGGTGTTGCCGAGCCTTCAAATAATAAATTACTCGGTGTTGCCGAGCCTTCCCAAGATGCCACTCGGTTGTAACCGAGCCTTCAAATAATAAATTACTTAGTATTGCCGAGCCTTCAAATAATAAATTACTCGGTGTTGCCGAGCCTTCCCAAGATGTTACTCGGTTGTAACCGAGGCTTCCAAATAATAAATTACTGTTGCCGAGCCTTCAAATAATAAATTACTCGGTGTTGCCGAGCCTTCAAACAATAAATTACTCGGTGTTGTCGAGCCTTCAACATTATATTTTACTTAGCGCTGCCAAGGTACGGAGATCGCTTGACCCAGCTGAGGATTATAAAGATTATATTTTACTTGGTGCTGCCAAGGTACGGAGATCGCTCGGCCCGGCCGAGGATTTATATGACCTGCTTCTCATTGTAGCTTTCAAGGAGAGTCATAAGAATTTTGCAGGCCTTCAAAAGCTAAATTTAATTCAATGAACAAGGATGAGTTTAGTAAGGGCGTACTCTTTTCAGGAAATTTATTACTTGGTTGTTGCCGAGTCTTCAGGAATATATTACTCGGTTGTTACCGAGCCTTCAAAAAATATATTACTTGGTTGTTGCCGAGTCTTCGAGAAATTTATTGCTCGGTTGTTGCTGAGCCTTCCCAAGATGCTACTCGGTTGTAACCGAGGCTTCCAAATATTAATTTACTTGGTGTTGCCGAGCCTTCCCAAGATGCTACTCGGTTGTAACCGAGGCTTTCAAATAATAAATTACTCGGTATTGCCGAGCCTTCACAAGATGCTACTCGGTTGCAGTCGAGGCTTCCAAATATTAATTTACTCGGTGTTGCCGAGCCTTCCCAAGATGCTACTCGGTTGTAACCGAGGCTTCCAAATATTAATTTACTCGGTGTTGCCGAGCCTTCCCAAGATGCTATTCGGTTGTAACCGAGGCTTTCAAATAATAAATTACTCGGTGTTGCCGAGCCTTCCCAAGATGCTACTCGGTTGTAGCCGAGGCTTCAAATAATAAATTACTCGGTGTTGTCGAGCCTTCATGCTACTCGGTTGTAACCGAGGCTTCCAAATAATAAATTACTCGGTGTTGCTGAGCCTTCATGATTATATTTTACTTGGCGCTGCCAAGGTACGGAGATCACTTGGCCCGGCCGAGGATTTAAAAAATTATTTTTTACTTGGCGCGGCCAAGGTACAGAGACTGTTTGGAGATCATTCGGTTTGGCCAAGGCTTGTAAGCTGCCCGAATCCAACCGAGGTTTCTTTGTCCTTTGGTCCGGCCGGGGCTTGTAAGCTGCCCAAATCCGGATGAAATTTTGGAGGTCACCTGGTCCGAACAAGGTTTCTTTGTTGTTCAGTCCGACCGGGGCTTGTAAGCTGCCCGAATCCGGGCGAAGTATCCTTGACGTTTGGTTCGGCCGGGGCTTACAAGCTGCCCGAATCCGAACGATGCTTTGGAGATCACACGGCTCCTAGCTGCGCCGGGAGCGCTTGGCTATACCGAGCCTTCGCGGAATGTAATTTGGCTTAGCCGAGATATGTAGCTCTGGCTCAAAGCTCGGCTTAGCCGAGGTACGAAGATTTGGCTCAAGAAGATAGCTCGGTTGTACCAAGAATGGATGCGTAAACGACATCTGTTTTCTATTACGACTTTTCGAAAAAACGACCGTAGCGGTCGTGCCGCGAATAATAGAAACAAGATGCCAAAGCTGTAAATGGGGCAAGTCTATAGAGAGCATACTCTATTGATGATATATGCGGAGGTTGTTCGAACTCCATGTCCGGGGAATGGATCTCCCGCTCAGGTCCTGGAGCTTTTAGGTGCCAGGTCCGATGACTTCCGCTACTTGATAGGGGCCTTCCCAGTTTGAAGAGAGCTTTCCTTGCTCCAGCAGTTTGGAAACGGACGCTTTCCGGAGGACAAGATCGCCGGACGAGAAGGATTTGCCTTTGACTCTGGAGGCATGGTAACGGGCTACTCTTTACTAGTACGCGGCCACTCTGATTCGAGCTTTTTCCCTGATTTCCTCCACCAAGTTGAGGTTGGTGCGGAGCTGCTCGTCATTAGCCTCCTCCGAGTAGCTCTCCACCCATGGAGAAGGGAGTCCTATCTCCACGGGGATGACAACTTTTGTGCCAAAAGCCATCCAGAACGGGGTCTCGCCTGTGGGAACTCTCTGGGTGGTGCGGTAGACCCACTGGCCGAAGCTGAAGCTGGACCTTGGACTTCTTTGAAGCATGGAGTCAAGAACTCCTTGTTTTGCTTTATGATGCCATCCTTTCTCATGCAAAAGGTGCCAAGGGGGCCAACGTGGCAGCCATAAATGCCTTAATGATGGAAAGAGATAAGGCATTAAATGCCTTAAAGCAGGTAGATGCACATGGCCTTTATAAGGCCATAAATGCCTTGGTGCGCATAGCGCGGCTACGGAAGCCGAGCTATAGTGCCGAGGCAGGGAGAAGGCGGAGACGGCGTCGAGTCGTGGCAAGAGGACACCGGAGAGAGGGATCGGGCCCGCCGAGATCTAGGAAGATCCTTGCTGCAGACCACTTGCAAGGTTGGCCCAGCTTCCTTAGGATGACTAGGGGGTCCGCGGCTCCGTGCGGACCGAAAGAAGAAATTGCTGGGGAAATGGGGGCCGCGGCCTCATCAGGAAGATGCAGAGCAGGAGCAGCTGGATGGGGAGCTTCAAAGCATCCATGAATCAGGTGGGTCAGTGCTTGGACCTGCTGGATTAGTGTGACAAACTGGTCCTGGGTCACTGGGGCCGCTGGTGGCGATGGAGTCTCCACTAGTGGTGGTGGCGGCGCCACACTGCTCACCGAATCAGGTCTTTGGGAGATGACCTGGTCCCGGGCTTCGGAAGTAGCCTTTCTTCGATTGGCCATTAGAGGGGTTCTCTTCAAGATCGAGACCCTTATCTCCTGGATCACAAGTTTATGGGACTTGAGGGTCCTTCCTCTAGCGCCAATTTGTTGCTGCTAAAATCTGTCCTCCGACTCGGGCGCGATCGAGCTCCTCCTGGGCGGACCTGCAAAACAGTCCTCACGCGAGAGGCATTGGGGGTGGCCCTTTGCGGAAGACCCTCCGACGCTCAAGTCAGTATAGATCAGCAACCAACAAAAATGGAAAGAAGGCTCTCGTTGAAGAGTTTCTCCAGGATGGCCTCTCGAGGGCTCTGAGCAGAGCGCTAATGGCGGAAAGGGGTGAGCAAGTGTGTAAAAAGATGACTCGTACCTTAGAAGCAGGAAGACAGTTGTATTTATAGAGGGTCACATGACCGCTTGGAGGCATCGTGGGTCTGAAAGCCATTGAGATCCGAATCGAGTTTGTTATGATGCCAGCAGGATTCGTATCTTGTCAGTTAGAGGATCGACGACTGGGAGAGCTAGTTGATGCCATGAGGTTTAATGATCACATGGACCTAAGCCATTCTTGCGGGTCTTAGGCTATCTCTGGGCATGATTCGCCGCCTGTAATCTTATTTAGTTATAGTTGATTCGAATTCTTATGTGCCGGATTCCGCAGAAGTATTTTGAACGCTATGGTTCGGTCACCATGATTCCGCGGAGGTAGGTGCAAGGGCCCAACATGGCAGCCATAAATACCTTAATGCGGAAAAAAGGTATTAAATGACTTAAAGCAGGTGGATGCATATGGCCATAAATGCCTTGATGCAAGAGACATAACGCGGTTGCGGAGGCCGATGTATGTTGGCCGAGGGGCTGAGGCTGGCCGAGCTATGTTGGCCGAGCTATATTGGCCGAGCTATGAAGCTGGCCTGAATGAGAGCACCGAGGCATGACTCGGCCTGAATGAGGCGGGGCTTAAGTGTCGAGGCATGCTTTCTCCTTTCTTTTATTCCATGCCAAGTTATTATGACCATTTCTGCATGATTAAATGCTCCAGCCTATTGACTTGACCGCTAGATATTAATGAGGTAGCCCTTGATAGAATCCACGCACATAATGTGGCCCTTTTTTCTCTCTTGTTCTCTTTTTTCATTATGACGAGACACTTGTTGCTAGAATGTCGTGCCGGTTAGCTAACTGGCAAGCAGGGCATTTGAATTAGACGCGACCCCATTGTGAGCGATCAATAATGTAATAATGATTTTATCCTTCATCAGCTTACATTGAGCATCAGAGCATAACTTTTCTATCAAAGAGTAACGGACTCGTTTGATCATAAGAAAGCTAATTTAAGAACAACGGAATCGATTGATTCGCATCGAGAAACCAGACACGGCAGAGGAGACGGAATTACCTCCAGAATGGACTCGGTTCCAAATTGCTGCCGCCTTCCATGGAGATCTGCCGCAAAAATGGACGAGAAACAGCGGCGGCGTCCGGCGGGGAAGGCAAAGCAGCAGCAGCAGCGGCGGGGCCCCAACTACATCGCCGGGATCCTCTTTAAGCGAATCGAATCGAATCGAAGAAAACTAAAAGGCCGGTCGTCTGATCAGCGGGAATCGGGGATGGGAGAGATCCGCGGGATTTGCCGATGGAGCTAGGGTTAGGATTAGAAAAGCAGAGGAGGGGGAAGTGGGAAGAGGACAGGAGGAGCCAACGAGCGTGGGGGAGCGAGGAGGCTAGGGTTAGGGAACAGCTGGCGTGGGTTTTGGATCCAATCATCGCGATTAAAATAAAAAAAAAAAACCAAGAAAGAAGAATTCAACGATCGAGGTCAAGATACAGGAGAACTTTTCACTGCGTGCCCTCGTTTCTTCCAAATATATCAGTATTTATTATCTCATTATTTGACCGAAAAGACCGGCAGATGAATTCACGAAAAAGAAGAATGGAGTCGGCAACCATAAAGATGAGTTCGGGTACCTGCAAGCTTGTGAGCTACGAGTCAACCAACTGTCATGAAGCTCTGAGACAAAAGTCGATGAGAAAATGGAAAGTCACGGGAATGTCAAAAAAAGGTTGGCAGAAGGAGGATGTTTAAAATTGAAGGATTGATGATGGTCGAAAATATTTCGTATGACAAAGATTTTAGAATTAAGATAGCATCAGAACATCTGTAATTAAAAAAAAAAAAATCCTATTGCTGGAAAAACGGAACATTCTTCGTCCGAGCGTTAGTGATTTACGCGAGTGGTCATATGCTTGTTCTAATATAGATTTTCTTCACAAACTAAGATGTAGGCTTGTCTTTATTTTTCGGATTAAAAAAAAAAAAAACTCCACGTTGATTTTTCTAGTAGTAGTATTTAGATGGATTTTGTTGTAATTAAAGGATGTATTGATCGATCCAAAACATGTAAATTTTTTTGGATAGAAGCATTTGAAGAAGGATAAAAATATTGTTGCCTCCCTGTCAGTCTGGCTTGTTAGATAAGAAAGAAGTGATGGACCGACCAAAACTCTATGTAGACCCCCCAAAGGTTGCCATGTTAAGGGCCTCCATCTTAGGGGGCGTTTGGTACATCGCCAGGTAATTCTGAATGGTAATGTGGATTACCTAGATTACCACTGGATAGATTGTCAGTATTGCTGATTACTGTATTTGGTATGCACAGGTAATCTTACAGTAATATTGATTACTGTGTTTGGTATGACAAACAGATTACCAGTCATATAGCATCAAATCCCCAAAATACCCCTAAATCAAATCTATTAAAAAATATATATATACTATTAAGTTTAGGTATAAAAGTTGGATATTAGTTACAATCATATTTTTATTTACAATCCCTGGATGCATGCGCCGAATTTGGTAAAAAAAGAAGAAAAAAAAAAAGACGTTAAGGGCCTGGCCGTTAGCTTATCTGAGTTTTTTTTTTTTTTCTGTTGGAAGAAGTTACAGCAAGCCATTAATGAGATCTTATTTAATTTAACGCATGGTATTAAAACATATACTATTAATAGTACTATATATATTATCTTCAATGCACCAGCCTAATATTATCTAAAATGCACCAGCCTCTTCCGTTTATAAAAAAAGAAACTAAAAAAAAAGAACGGCGTAACAAAAAAATTGATAAAAAAAAAAAGCAGCCTCTTCCGTTAGTAGCAAAACAAAAGAAACTGATAACAGCTACTTAAAAAAAAGAAACGGATAGAGAAAGAAAAAGAACAACTAATATAAAAGTTTATTTATCATATAAATATGAGCATTATCTGTTATTTATCCTTTTAAAATAAGATAAACATGAGCCTTTTTTTGGCTTTTTGGAAAAGAATAATTTTGAAATATTGTTACATACAAACAATCGTTTCATGTCTACAAAGTTTGAATAAAAGGATGATAATTTACCTTTGAAATCGATCGGATTTGTTGGCGTCTCCACCTTTCCTCTTTCCTTTTGCTCACGGTCTCTCTTTTTATTCTTTTTCCTTATTTATTTCATTTAAAAGGAAGATGAGGGAACAGGGATAATTTTGTCAAAAAAAAAGTTTATCAGTCCGGTAATCTGGATAGACACCTCTCCCTGAGGTAATCTGGATTACCTCTCATGAGGTAATCCAGATTACCGTTGCAAGATAGATTACTCAAAAAAATATATACCAAACGCAGCTATCCGGTGGGTCCAGTTTAAATTACCGGTAATCTGGATGGATTACCAGCTACCAAACGCAACCTTAGGTTTCATCATCCATGAGTTTTTGTTAGAGGGGGGCTTTTGATGACTCATTAGAACACTCTGCAAAAGTTGACCAAATCGGCAAACTCGGCTTGACCCTATTTGGGTTGTATTTAGATCAAACTTACCTTTTCTTTTATTATAAAGCTAGCATAGGGTATCAATCAAATTTTCTAACATAAAATTTAAGTGGGTTAGGTTTGGATATAAGATATCAATAAGATTTTCTAACATAAAATTTAAGTGTATTAAGTTTGGATTAGAACTTCAATCTCTGTCAAGTTGTAAGGCGAAGTTCTTTTTCTTTGAATTAATTTAGGATGGAATGTTATGGTCTTAAACAATAATATTTTGAGTGAATCTTATTTTTTTAAATTTTAGTTATTTAATTTTTGTAAAAAGATTAATCATACTTATAAATACTAGATTTAATAAAGTAGATTTGTTTAGAGCCTCATTTAGTTTTTAAGAATGTTTTTTTGTTTTTATTTTTTTAAAAATAATTTTTACTTTTAATGTATATAAAATATATTTTATAACTAAGAATATAATTTATTTTTATTTTTTAGTTTTAAATGTATTTTTAAAAAATAGATGAAAGAAAATTAAAGAAAATACTATTTGTTTCAGTATTTTTAAATTCTTTATTCTTTATTTTTTTTCTTTTTATTTTGATGAATAATTTTTAATTATTTAAGGATTATTTTTTAAATAATTTATTTTTGTTATAACCATCAAATACATTTTCATTCATTGAGGTCTTCCATCACTTACGCATGATTTATCACCAACTATGATGTATGCATATCATTGATTTATGAAGTGAGTAATTGGATGACAAGCACTGCTTGAATGGTTCGTTTCTTTATGAATCGGATCAATGCGCGTTTGCTGCATCATTCTTAATAAAGTAAAAAAAATTTTATAAAAAAAGTTTTGCTGCATTAACCTTCGATGCAGCAACCATGATTGACTGTATTGATTGATCATTTGCTGCGCATGTTAGCATGCATTCGATGCTCAATAAATAACAAACAATTTGCATAGCTAATACATACTTATTATTCATAAAAAGAGATGCAGCAAGTCTTTTTCCTGTGACAATCCATTAATGCCAAGCCATGTGCGATTGCTGGACGGACGCGAAGGCAAGGTCAGGCCCACCTGCCAGCGTTTGGTCTCAGAGTTTAGTTCAAAAAAGAAAACCACGCAGTTGCCTTTTTATCATTCACCAATCATATTCCGAAACCTGGAACGGAAAGCCGCCACGCCACTGTAACCATAGCATAACGAAAACGAGAAACAGCGTGAAATGTTCCCGCGCGTTATGGCGTTATCTCGCTGTCGCATGTTGACGCCTCGTTTGATTCATCGAATCTTTAAAGGATTCTAATACTGTTTTAATAGTAATGTTAAATTAGTGTGTTACGTGTTGGGCTGAGTCTTTCTTTCGTGCGATAATAAGATAATAGAATTAAATAATAAAAAAAGCAAAAAAAAATTTTGCCAAATTATTTCTTTGGCTTAGAAAGTCATATAATTTTTGGTTAATATAAAATTTTAAAGCATAATTATTTATGAGATATTCTTCGAGTACAGTTTAATACAGATTTTATTTATCTTAAGTGGTATTTTTTTTACCCTAATTTGGATGTTTTTGTTTCATTTTTTTGGTCTCACTTTTATGATTTTTTTTTAATGTTAATAGATTTTTCATATTAAATTTTGGTAGTGTATTATTCCTGACTTGCTTATATAAATTTAACAAAAAAACTTTAGGTGCCCCAATAGTTTGTATCAAAGCCAGACAGACTTCTATATTGGATGTGAGCACCAGAAGTCATATGATTAGTTTGAATGAAAATAACTGGATGATAAGTTTGGATATAAACTCTGAAATCTTGAATAGAGAAAATTATATGGAAGCAAAGATATTGTTTTTAATGAGGAACTGACTTAAAAGATTTTAAGAAGACCGTGAAGAAAGAGTGTTGTACACTATATTCCAGATTCTATTCCAATTCCTTCTCATATCTCAAAAGTTGAAGAAAGGGGAGAAAGTCATGAAGATCATGGTGATGCTACTAGTAATAATACATCAATTCATATTGATGTTAGGTAAACTGATCGGTCTACTAACAATTTGATGAGGAAGAAGCTATTGAAACTCGCTTGAGAAGATTTAAGAAGAAAAGGATAACTTCAAAACTATATAACAAAGATTATGCGATGTTTACAAATGCTGGAGAGCTAGAGGGTTATTGGAAAACTCAAGCAAATAAGTATCAAAATATATGGAGAAAAGCTACGCAAGATTAAGAAAGAAGTTCACCGAGTGTTTTTGCAACAAGATCACTGCAATATCAGCTGTAACTGATGGGCCCTTCATAAGTTTTCCCTTATTTTTTGGTTCTATCTTCTGTAAATTGGACACTGCAGCTGCCAGATTACAAACAGCGACCAGGATCTTCTGATGCTCTTCTGTTTATGATGCGGGTTGCACCATACACAGAACTATATGTAAGTGGAGCTGAGATTCTGATCCTGGGTGTGTAAAGAATCCGATTCCTGCTTTCTGTCAGTGGTCAGATTTATGAATCTATTTGCAAATTGACCATATTTTTCTCCGTGAATGTAGTCATAGTGTCAATTTGAAGGTGATAATCTTGCAAGGCTCTTTCCTGGTGCTGCTTAATTTGGATTTTGCTGGTATACATGTTGACTCTTTGCATTTTTTTTGGAATGTTAACAGCTTTGATTTTTTTATCATAAGACTTATCTCTTACCTTTCAGGTGTGACTTGTCATGTTTCTTAATTGGACATGTACTGTTTAAGTTATTCTGTATTGCATTAATTTATAATTCTTTTACAAATAATTTTCTCTGCAGCTTGTGGGTCGTTTTTAACTGTGCTGATTTACCTCTCAGTTCTCCTTGTGGGTACCTCAGATGGAATTGGGTTCCATCAGACTGGTGAAACAGGTGATCGGTTGAACATATTCAACTGTGATGATGGGGCCTGGTTCGAATAGTAACTAGCAGCTTGGTGTAGGTGGGTATGTTGATAGATGGTGGCTACCTAATGAATCAGACTGAGGCTAGAGTTTTACTCTATATCCTTAAGACAATTTCGTCCCGCAATGGTGCTTACGGTCAGTATAACGATTATCTCCCAGGATACAACAGTCTTCTTTTAATGAAAGCAGCACTACAATTCACCAAAAACTTTCGAACCAAGAATGCTACTCTCTTTTCAATGCACTATTGCTATACTATCCTTAGGAAATATGCAAATGCCTAAGAGAGAAGAAGACTAGAATTGATTCAATTGAACTCAATTCGGAATGGCTTGGGATTTATAAATGAGAGGGTCTAGGGTCCTATTTATATGTTTTAGGTGCCCTTTGGAAGCAACCCTACGAATTTAATTAAATTTAAATTCTATTATCAAGGATGTGAGGGTTAAGGGCTTATCACCCTTGATATGCCTTTAGACATCGTGATCTTTAGATCAGGCGATCGGATAAGCCTTTTCATGGCTGTGATCTGAAGATCAGCCGATCAGATAAGTCTATCCTTATCCTGATAAGCCTTTTCATCATAGTGATCTGATGATCACGTTATCAGATAGGCGGATGCCTATCACAACCGTACGATCGAATGGACACCTTATCATAACCATCCTGTTGACTGATCAACCAACCATCCTGTTGACTAGTCAACTTGACTAGTCAACCGACGGATGTCAGTCGTTGGATCGTGATCAAGATTGTGATTTGATCACCGCATCTCGATCCTTCATCCGATCGATCAACGATCAATTGATCTCAGCCCCTTATCTTGATCCGATCAATCTCCACCGTCGGATCATCTTGATCTATACAAATTTAAAGCCCCTCAAGCTCCTCGCGATGATACGCACGTGCGAAGTGCAAAGTGCGCCTACAAAGCGTCCATTGCGCCCTTCGCACATGCGCGTGCGCGTGCGCGAGGGTGATGCTACGCATCACCCTCAAGCTCTCCACTTATGATGAGCCTAAGGAACTTAAGCTTCAAGGAAGTGGTTTCCATATAAGTGAACCTTCCTTTCTTGATTTTTTTGATATGGGACTAAATGTCCCGCAATTTCTCATTCACACACATAAGGCGGTAATGGGCTTTCAAGGCCATTAGGGTATTTAGGGTCTATTTTGACCTATTACCCAACAATTCCCCACATGAATGGAAATTGGACTTAGATCAAAGATCATCAGAGATCAGCAAAGGCAAACCCCCACATAAAAGGATTTTAATGCAAATGAATATGCAGACACACTAAAGAGAGTATAATGGGATGAAGTTGTATCGGGATAGGTAGCTTGTGGCTTTGAACCTTCCTTAGTGAGTTGTTATCGA
>UESW01004191.1:351279-454981 GCA_900491605.1 Calamus simplicifolius | reverse complement strand
TATTTCAATAAGGAAATCTATCTAGATCTTGATTCATTGTTTCCCCAATTGCTAAAGAACATTAATCTATAATTTGATGATTAATTTGAATAGTTTCAAATCCTTGAAACTTAATTTTTTATCTCTGAACTGTTAGAGTCGACTCTGACAGTTTGTGGAGTCGACACCTGAGTTTTTGATGTTCTGTCTAAGTGATTAGAGCCGACTCTGGCTTTTGTGGAGCCGACTCTAATACGAGCGCTGACAGATTTTCTGGTTCGGAGCCGACACCCAGTTTTCGGGAGTCGACTCTAAGTCGAGCTAGGTCAAAAATAAAAAGGCGGAGTCGACCCCCAATCATTCCAATCGTCTCCTAAACCTATCCAAAGAACTCCAAAACCTTTCCAACTTCCCCAAATCTACTCAAAACCCTTGATTAATCTTCCAATCTTCTCAATGGCACCTAAGAGGCGCGGATTCGTCGGTGGAGCATCCGTTCCAACGAAGAGACGCACTGTTCGGAGGCAACCCTCGCCTTCTTCCTCTTCGGCCACTCAAGAGGATTCTCCTCCTTCACCATCTTCACCAAAGGTTGATCATTTAGCCGGTAAGACCATTACCACTGGGAGAAAAGTGAACTTTGATTTATTTGAATCGGAAGGTTTCTCTATTGGAAGAAATTTGAAGGAAATGGGATGGGAAAAATTTGCTCACTTGATTACCCACATATCCTGCTTTAGTAAGAGAGTTTTACAATGGATTAAGCAGAGGAGAAGGTGGTTTAATAAGCATAGTAAGAGGAACAAGAGTGACAATAACCTCTGAGATTCTTGGAACCTATTAGAAATGCCCACTATCGGATTAATGGAATATCAACATGAGGATAGAAGTGGGCACTGACAAGAATGCTAGGAAGAGATGTGACTGAGTTTGAAGAAATCTTTGCAAATCAGTTGAATCTAGAACTCAGATTACTTCATAATATCTGTGGAAGAATCTTATTTCCAAAAATTGGTAGATTCGAGTATGTCTCGGAGCGAGACGTTCTGTTGATGGACTGCATAATACTGGAAGGCCAGTCAATTTAGCTGGCATGATGATTGGATACATGGCAGAGGCAGCTACAAAGAAGAGATCAACACTGCCATACGGTATGATTCTGACACTAATCTTTAGAAGCCAAGGTGTGCTCATTATGGAGAATGAACCTTTAAGAAAACTGAGACACACTGATTATTATAGCATATCTACTATTCATCGGATGGGCTTCAAGAAAGTAAATGGTGTTTGGATGAAGGGAGGAAGAGAGGAAAGAGCAGAAGAGAAAGTGCAGAGGAACCAGAGTAGAAGACATCCCGGGACCATCCACTGAGGGACCATCATGTCCCTGATCCATCTATTGCGGGACCTTCTTCAGCTGGACCTTCAGAGGCCGGACCTAGTTCTATTCCCTCACCTCCACATCAGCCTATAACAAATTCTGGGAGATTCTCTGATGAACAACTTGATCAGTTAAGAGGTTTGCTTGCTGAGTATGATAGACAGAGATCTCAAGAAATTTCTAAATTAAAAGAAGACTTTAATCAGTTGAAGGAAGAACTAAATTCGAGACTGGACATGATCTCCTTTACCTTAGGCAATTCAGTTGAATCCTTTGGAGCTGATCTTCACAAAATCTTCGAAAGGATGGAAGGTATTGCTGATGGATCAGGATCTTATGTTCATGCAACGGGTCAATTGAAGAAGGATATTGACCTTGCAGTCTCTCAAATCGAAGCTGCCTTGAAAACTTTAAGAAATCACAAAAGGATGATGTAATGGAAATCATAGGTCATCTGAAGAAAATTGTATTCAAACACATTGACCTTGATTTTGAGTTTGATAGTTTGTACTTAGGAAGTTTTTGAATATCTAATGTATTTCATTTTGAAATGTAAATGAATCAACTAATGTAATGTTCTTGCTTATGAAATGCAATTTCACATTTTCAAATATTGATTGCTTGGATCCCTATGCTTTATTGAGTCTACAATTTTTTATATATAACTTTCTTTATCTAATACTCTCCTTATTGCTGATAACAAAAAAGGGGGAGAGATGGTTGAGATGGTTGAATATGCAAAGAAAGAAAGATTGAATAGGAATATTGAATATGCAAAGACTTGAAAATTTTAATGAAGGAAGAAATGGTTATATATGCATAAGAAAGAAAGAAAGGGGGAGAATTAATTGTTTATGCAAAATGACTTGAAATGTTAATCAGTTAAAATTTGATGCTTATATATAGGGGGAGCTACTCAATGCAGGGGAGCTTAACAAAAGCTCATTTGCATTTTATGCACATTAAGATTAAATATTCATAATTGATGGATTATATTGAACTTATGTACAATTTTAAAGTTTACGTTGAACATTGGCATCAAAACCTTAATTTCAAATGTTTAAGTTTCAAAATAACTATAATCCTTAGTTTGATTGAATTTTTGAATGCATATACTCAAAGTTTTTGTTATCATCAAAAAGGAAGAGATTGTTGATCCAATTGATGATTTTGATGATTAACAAAACTATTTGAGTATAACTTTTGAAGACTCTGATGATTTTGATTTAGTGTTTCAGATTATAAGACTATTGAATGATCAAAATTAGGAGTTACATAGTGTTCTGGATCGAATCTAATGTCTAGGTAAGAATTGCAGACATTAGAGTCGACTCCGAGAATCACAGAGCCGACTCCGGAACTGGCACGACGTTAGAGTCGACTCCGAGACTGTTAGAGTCGACTCTCTCAGAAGAAGCAGTAAGTCAATTTTTCTGGCCCCGACCTAGAGTCGACTCCGGGTAAGTTAGAGTCGACTCCGGAAAAGTTTCTTGTCGACCCCAGAAAAGCCAGAGACGACTCCAGAAATACCGTTCTGAGATGCCTCGAGCTAGAGCCGACTCCAGAAAAGTTAGAGTCGACTCCAACCCACCTGGAACGAAAAATCAAGTTGCCAGATCAGCTCTAACGGTAATATTTCTATTTTACCTTATTTCTAACGGATATATTTGATACAAGGTACACTCCAACGGATAGTTTTCTTCCAAAAATGGTGTGAAAGAAATCTATAAAAAGGGAAGTCTATTATTCAAAAAGAAGAACGAAAAAATAGAAAGAAAAAGAGAGAAAATCTGAGATAGACAAATCCCATTTCAAAAATCTAAGAGCTTGAATCTTGAGAGGAAAACCTTCTAGCTCAACTCCAATCCACTCCAAAAAGCTCAAGAGAAATCCAAAGTGTTCAAATCAAAGTCTTGGTGGATTTCCCAACTTGAAGAAAGGAGATTCGTTTCTTGCTTTTCAACTCTTCTCAACTGCTTCAACTGTGAAGAATCGGAGCTGAGGCTTGATTCAATCCAGCAAGGAGAAGAAGAAAAGAAGAAAAGCTCAAAAGCCAACCTATCTACAAATCAGGCTTTTCTAAACCTTGCTATTCTTAATTTGTATATTTGCTCATTGAGGAGCTTTGTATTTAAAAAACAATACTTATTTTGTATGTGCCTAGTTCAATCTGGGGGATTGAACTAGAGGAGGTAGTTTTACCTCGGTTCAAACTTGGTTAAGCTTGGGTTAGGGTTTTTGTGCTAGTGAGCCCTTGAAAACCAGCTGGGTTCGTTGTGCTCCCGAGAAAACAACAAGTTCGAGTTGTGAGCTTGTAAAACAACTCTGCTGTAATCTAGGATGATTATAGTGTGGACCCAAGTGAATCTTGGGAGTGGACGTAGGTGTTGGATACACCGAACCACTATAAAATCTTTTGTGTTTGCCGTGTTCTATTGTCTCTTTCTCTATCTCTATCTTATTCACTGCTCTTTATAGTTACCTTGCATTTGCCTTCATTAATCTCAAGCAAACTATTTTAAAAAGACTAATTTTTTAAAGAACCCAATTCACCCCCCCTCTTGGGTTGCCATCTGGGCCAATAATTTTCTTAATCTGTTTAATCATTTCAGTATTACTACTAATGATTAACAGGTCATCTACATATAAGCAGATTATCACATACCCTTCAGATAGGGATTTGGCATATATGCATTTGTCACATTCATTTATTTTGAATCCATTTGATAACATTACATTATCAAATTTTATATGCCATTGCTTAGGTGCTTGCTTTAATCCATATAAGGATTTAACAAGTCTACACACCTTCTTTTCTTGTCCTGGAACAATAAATCCCTCAGGTTGTTCCATGTATATTTCTTCATCTAATTCACCATTCAGAAAAGCAGTTTTAACATCCATTTGATGAATTTCAAGATTGTTAATGGCTGCAAAAGCGATTAACATTCTTATAGATGTTATTCTACTTACTGGTGAATAGGTATCAAAGAAGTCTATACCTTCTTTTTGTTTGAAGCCCTTAGCCACTAATCTGGCTTTATACTTGTCAATTGATCCATCAGCTTTTAGCTTTTTCTTAAATATCCACTTGCACCCTAAAGGTTTCATACCAGATGGTAGGTCTACCAACTCCCAGGTATGATTATGCATGATGGACTCAATTTCATTATTGACAGCTTCTTTCCAAAAGGGTGCTTCTGGATTAGACATTGCCTCTTGAATGTCTGAGGTTCATCTTGTAACATATAAGTTACATAATCAGGACCAAAAGACTTTGCAACTTTTGGTCTCTTACTGCGTCTGGGTTCATCTTCAGGATATTCTTCCTGATGACTACTACTAGCAGTATTATCATCATAAGTTTTTTATTTGAACTTATTTCTAATTTCCTTTTACTTGGAAATATATTTTCAAAGAATGTTGCATTCCTTGATTCCATGATTGTATTTTTCTGTATATCAGTTATATCTGATTTATACACAAGAAAGCGATATGCACTACTATTATGTGCATATCCGATAAATATACAATCAACAGTTTTAGGTCCTATCTTGACCTTTTTGGGGTCCGGAATAGCTACTTTAGCTAGACACCCCCACACTCTTAAGTAATTGTAAGAAGGCTTCTTTCCTTTCCATAACTCATATGGAGTAACTTCCTTCTTCTTAAGAGGTATCTTATTAAGAATATGATTTGCTGAGAGAATTGCTTCTCCCCATAAATTCTGTGGTGTACCAGAATTTATTAACATAGCATTCATCATTTCTTTTAATGTGCGGTTTTTACGTTCCGCAATTCCATTAGATTGAGGCGAATAAGGAGCAGTAGTTTGATGAATAATGCCATGCTCCTGACAGAATTCGTCAAAAGGTGCATCGTATTCACCACCTCTATCACTCCTTATGGCCTTAATCTTTTTGCCAAGTTGATTTTCAACTTCATTCTTATAACATTTAAACATTTCTAAAGCCTCATCTTTAGACTTTAGTAGATACACATAGCAGTATCTTGTTGAATCATCTATAAATGTTATAAAATACTTTTTACCTCCTCTAGTTTGAATTGACTTTAAGTCACATAGATCACTGTGAATTAAGTCAAGAGGTTCAGTATTTCTTTCAACTGATGGAAATGGTGTTTTTGCTAACTTAGCTTCAACACACACTTCACACTTGTAATGTGGATCGATTTCATGATTAGGTAATAATTCAATTTCATTAATTTTGTAATGAATTAAAATTCGCATGTCCTAATCTATCATGCCATAAACAAGAGGAGTCAACCATATAAGCAGAAGAAGAAGCTTTATTCATTTCAAGGTTTCTGTGTACAGTCATTACATTCACCTTGAATAATCCATTATTCAAGTAACCCCTTCCAATAAATATCCCCCCCTTAGTGAGTACAAATTTATCAGACTCAAAGACCATCCTAAAGCCATGTTTGCTTAGGAGGGAGCCTGATATGAGATTCTTCCGGATGTCAGGGACATGTAGCACATCATTCAGTAGAAGCTCCTTGCCAGATGTCATCTTCATAACGATGCGGCCAAGTCCTTCTATCTTGGATGTAGCGGAGTTACCCATGACCAAATTTCTACCATTGATAGGAGTATATGATGAGAACATACTCTTATCAGAGCAGACATGTCTGGTAGCTCCAGTGTCGATGTACCACTCATTTGCTTTGTCAACCATGTTTGCTTCAAATACAACAGCTGACAGCATCATCTCGGATACCTCTTTGGATAGGGTTTCAGTAACGTTGACTCTTTCTTTTCTTTATCCTTGAAACGGCAGTCCTTGGATTTGTGTCCTTGCTTTCCACAAACAAAGCACTTTCCCTTAAACTATTTCTTTGGATTGCCCTTCTTCTGTTTAAAGCCTTCGCCTGGAAACTTGCGTTTCTTCTTCCCTTCTATGAGGTTGGCCTTTGGCTCAGCAGGTTGTCCTCCTGCCTTCTTGTCTTGGCTCTTATTGTCCTCCTCGATCCTTAGGCGGACAATTAGGTCTTCAAGTCCCATCTCCTTCCGCTTATGCTTCAGGTAGTTCTTGAAGTCCTTCCATAGTGGTGGTAGCTTCTCTATGATGGCAGCTACCTGGAATGACTCGCTGAGAGACATTCTCTCTGCATGTATCTCATGCAGGATGATCTGGAGCTCTTGGACTTGCTCCATAACTGTTTTGTGGTCGACCATTTGTAGTCTAAGAACCTTCCAACCACAAACTTCTTGTGTCCAGCATCCTCTGTCTTGTACTTTTTATCCAGGGATGCCCATAACTCCTTGGCAGTAGCAATACTGCTGTACACATTGTACAGGGTATTGTCCAGACCATTCAGGATGTAATTCTTGCAAAGGAAGTCTGAGTGCTTCCATGCCTCCACCGCAGCAATGACTTGCTTGTCGGTCTCCCCTTCCTTCAGGACAGGCGGATCTTCATTCAGCACTCTGACCAGGTTCAGAGTTGTGAGGTAGAACAGCATCTTCTGTTGCCACCTCTTGAAGTCCGTGCCAGAGAATTTCTCCGGTCTCTCGGCTTGAATGGATGTCGTCATAGTAGCCATCTGCAGCAGCACTTCCGTGGTAGCAGGAAATTGTCTTAAGATTGTTGGTGGGTATGTTGGCAGATGGTGGCTACCTAATGAATCAGACTGAGGCTAGAGTTTCACTCTATGTCCTTAAGACAATTTCGTCCCGCAATGGTGCTTACGGTCAGTATGACGATTGTCTCCCAGGATACAACAGTCTCCTTTTGATGAAAGCAGCACTACAATTCACCAAAACTTTCGAACCAAGAATGCTACTCTCTTTTCAATGCACTATTGCTATACTATCCTTAGGAAAGTATGCAAATGCCTAAGAGAGAAGAAGACTAGAATTGATTCAAATTGAACTCAATTCGGAATGGCTTGGGATTTATGAAATGAGAGGGTCTAGGGTCCTATTTATATGTTTTTAGGTGCCCCTTGGAAGCAACCCTACGAATTTAATTAAATTTAAATTCTATTATCAAAGGATGTGAGGGTTAAGGGCTTATCACCCTTGATATGCCCTTTAGACATCGTGATCTTCAGATCAGGCGATCGGATAAGCCTTTTCATGGCTGTGATCTGAAGATCAGCCGATCAGATAAGTCTATCCTTATCCTGATAAGCCTTTTCATCATAGTGATCTGATGATCACGTTATCAGATAGGCGGATGCCTATCACAACCGTACGATCGAACGGACACCTTATCATAACCGTCATGTTGACTGGTCAACCAACCGTCCTGTTGACTGGTCAACCAACCGTCCTGTTGACTAGTCAACTTGAAGCTCCTCGCGACGATGCGAAGTGCAAAGTGCGCCTACAAAGCGCCCATTGCTCCCTTCGCACATGCGCGTGCGCGTGCGCATGCGCGAGGGTGATGCTAAGCATCACCCTCAAGCTCTCATTTGTGGTGAGCCTAAGGAACTTAAGCTTCAAGGAAGTGGTTTCCATATAAGTGAACCTTCCTTTCTTGATTTTTCCGATATGGAACTAAATGTCTCCGCAATTTCTCATTCACACACATAAGGCGGTAATGGGCTTTCAAGGCCCATTAGGATATTTAGGGTCTATTTTGGCCCATTACCCAACACTTGATGGTCTGGGTAAGGTAAGTTGTGGCAATTTGAAGTGCATGGAGATGAGATCAGAGACTCTTGAACAGAATGTAAGTTCTCCCTTTTATAAGGATCTAAGCAAGATCAGGTTAGTGTGAGGACAAATCTTTTGTCCTGAACTCTGTACGTAAGAAGGGTTCAACATGGATTGGTACATTGCGCAGGGCAGAAGAATAATCATATTCTTCCTAGGACTTGAATTGATTGGTTATGATGGTAATAGATATCAAAAGTACATATATAAATGAAATATTCCCCAGGATGCATGTTAACCCAGCACACTCTAGAGCATAAATCAAATTATGCATGCAAGTATGGTACAATGCATTAGACATTGCTAGACCATAATTCCTAATTTTTTTTATTTTTTTTTTAAAATACATTATACAATAGGTATGATGATGACAATGAGAACGATAAAACCTTATTTCAAACTAGTTAAGATTGGCTTAATAAATACGAACTATTGGATTTTTAATCCAACATTGGGCTTATATGTGAATAATTATGTATTGCAGACTGTCAAATAAGGTTAAGCCCAATTAAAAGTGATCAGCTAAGGTTCAGTGATTTGGGCTTTAATGTATCTAATTAGGTGTGGCCCTTTAATGTGTAGAGACCTAACGGGTTATTTCTATTTTTATGATGGGCTAAAATAGAAATACCAAAAGATAATGATGAAATTATCTATATATAGCAGTTATGGTCCCTGGATCGCATGTACGACCTTCTTTTCTGAATCCTATCATCAGAAAGAATAGCCTAGATAAAATTCTAAAGGGCTCTCTGGGAGTACGTGTTGATCTGGAAGGCTAACCGCAGGACTCTACAGAGCAATCAAGCATATGAAATCAGGTACGCTTCCGTTTATGTTTATAGATTCTTGATGATTTAACATGGATGATTCTTGGGTTTTATGGTGATGGTCTTCACCAAAGGTTTGGATCTAATTCTAACAAGTGGTATCAGAGCCCATATTCATGTTGAATTATTAAGAATAAATTTGTTTAGTTCTTTATGGATTAAGGTCCATGTGTTATCTTAATTTTTTTTAAACACGTCCACTTTTCTTTACGGGGAACCGAACGCATTGCGTGGAGTTCCAATTTTTGTTGGAAATTTGGCCGCCATTTTTTTTCCCGCAAGAAATCTTGTGCTGGCTATTCAAGCATCCTTTAGATAATGCCAATGTGATAGTGATCCATTTTTTCGCTAGAGGAGAATCTAACTTCTGGGATTTAGGAAGTGATTCCATTAAGGGCATTGTATGGAATTTCGATTGGATGAAATTCCAAAATTCCATAAGGCGATAGGAGTTGCATGAGAAGGGAACAAAAATTCCGTTGGGAATTGAATGCATTACATTCTAGCTAGCCGTTGGTGTTTTACATAATTAATAAATAAATAAAAGGAGGTCATTCGGAATGAAGGCGGTTAGAAAACCTTGCCCAGTTGGACTTCTATAAAAGAAAGTAACATAGTGATGTATAGCATTAATGCATGAATTTTGAACCGGTTCATGAACTCTCAACGTTTCGGGCTTTCATTAAAAATTATTATTTTTAATTTTGTAAGCATGAGCAACCTCCTTCCGTATGGTTTAATTGGTTCCATAAAGTAAAGTTTTATCCATTAGGATAAATTATTTTACTGTTATAAAGATTGAGTTGGAACCACAAAATAACATATCGTTATTTTTAAAAGGTTCGATCAAATTCAAATTAATGGTATTTTTTATGCCTAATAAATTTATCCATCATTCGAAATTGAACTAATTGAAACAAGATATCACCAAAGTGACCTCTTGTGTAGATGATTCATGAAGGATATTGAATATTGTGTATGTGTATGTTTCATGCGGGTATTAATCGGCCCAAAGAAGGTTAATGCTTGACCGAACTACACATATGTGTAATAGTAAACACGTAACGATTATAAGGATTTACATGTGAGTAATAAGTCGATCCAAAGATAGATTTATTATTTGACATGCATTATTGTTAGTGTTTGATCATTACAACAAGAGTACCATTAGCAGTTAATATTACTGTCCAAAGACTTGATATTAATGTTGCATTGGGTATCTTGAGATGGGATTTACTATTATTTGAATTTATTGATATTTGGTGTTAATTATTTACATGAGCATGTTATTTATGTATGCTTTTATTTTACAGCTAATGTTGCTAATATTTCTGCTAACCTCAATTTAGTGCCGGTCCTTAATGGTAATAACTTCAAGGGCAAGGATAAAGGCAAGAAAATAAAAAATAAGGCTACTAAGGGTCCAGCAAAGAAGAAATAAAATCAGGATAAGGATAGTTGTTTCTTCTGCAATAAGCCTGGACATATTAAGAAGGAATGTTTCAAGTATCATGCATGTCATGAAAAGAAAGATACATTTCTTAATATGGTCTGTTCTGAAGTGAATATAGCTTTAGTACCTAGAAACACTTGGTGGTTAGATTTTGGTGCTACTACTAACATCAGTGTTTCAATGGAGGGTTGCCTAAGCTATCGAAGGCCAACTGATGCTGAAAGACGCATTTATACGGGAGATGGCAAGTCGGTAGATGTGAAGGCAATTGGGTATTTTAGATTGTTATTAAGTTCCGGCTATTATTTGGATTTGAAAGACACTCTTGTAGTATCGTCATTTAGATGGAATTTGGTTTCTATTTCAGCTTTGGACAAATTAGGATATTATTGTTTATTTGGAAATAGTCAGTTTAGTCTTTCGTTAAATTCAAATATTATTGGAACTGGTTCTCTTATGGTGTATAACAATATATATTTGCTTGATACTGTTGCTTCTTATAATGAAACCCTGAATATGGAATCAAGAGGTACTAAGCATAAAATTTGCAATGAAAATTCAGGAACATTATGGCATAAGCGATTAGGTCACATCTCTAGAAATAGAGTTGAACGACTTATGTCAGATGGAATTTTGGATTCTCTTGATTTTACAGACTTTAATGCCTGTGTTGATTGCATTAAGAGCAAACATACCAAAACAAAGAAATTAGGTGCATACATAACTATGAAAGTCTTAGAGTTGATACATACAGACATTTGTGGACCATTTCCTACACCTTCTTGGAATGGTCAACAGTATTTTGTATCATTCATAGATGACTATTCAAGATATGCATACCTATTTCTTATTCACGAAAAGTCCCAAGTCTTAAACGTGTTCAAATCATTTAAAGCTGAAGTTGAGCTTCAGCTCAACAAAAGGATTAAAGGAGTCAGATCTGACCGTGGTGGTGAATATTACGGTCGATATGACGGATCAGATGAACAACGTCCAGGACCATTTGCCAGATACCTAGAAGAGTGTGGAATTATCCCACAATACACCATGCCAGGTCATCTAGCATGAATGGTGTAGCTGAAAGACGAAACAGGACTCTTAAGGATATGGTAAGGAATATGATTTGTCATTCTACCTTACCAGAGTCACTCTGGGGAGAGGCACTAAAGACAACAGCATACATTTTGAATAGAATACCAACTAAAGCAGCTATCAAAACACCTTATGAGCTTTGGATAGGATGGAAGCCTAGTCTAAAGCATTTTCATGTTTGGGGATGTCCAGCTGAGGCAAGGCCTTATAGGCCACATGAAAAGAAATTGGACTCCAAGACAGTGAGTAGCTATTTTGTTGGTTATTCTGAGCGATCCAGGGGTTACAAATTTTATGATCCCAAATCAAGGATAATTTTTAAGACGGGAACTATAACGTTCTTTGAGGATATTGAGTTTGGGGGGAGAAATAAAGTTAGAGACTTTGTCTTTGAGGATGAATTGGAACCTACTACTCTTGTTGAAGAGCAGCTAGTTCCTATTCCTATAATTGCTTTTGATAATGATCAAGTTGCAATTCCAAAACAACAAGAAATTATTGTTCAACCCTCAGAGGTACAAACTCAACAACCTCAAGAACAAGTGCATCAAGAACAAGTGCCTTTACGGCGATCCACTAGAGAAAGGAAGAATGCTATTCCGGATGATTATATAGTGTTTCTTCAGGAACATGAGGAAAATAATGGTGTGATGGATGATGATCTTGTCAACTTCCTTCAAGTCATACAAGGTTCCAATTCAGAAAAGTGGATTGAAGCAATGAAAGAAGAGTATAAGTCTATGCAAGACAATAAAGTTTGGGAACTTATTCCATTATCAGAAGGTGTGAAACCCATTGGTTGCAAATGGATTTTTAAGACCAAACGGGATTCAAAGGGTAATGTGGAAAGGTATAAAGCTCGTTTTGTGGCTAAAGGCTATACTCAAAAGGAAGGGATTGACTTTAAAGAGACCTTCTCTCCAGTTTCATCGAAGGACTCTTTTAGGACAATCATGGCTCTTGTTGCACAGTATGATATGGAACTCCATCAAATGGATGTCAAGACGGCGTTTCTCAATGGAGATATTGATGAGACAATTTATATGGTGTAACCAGAAAACTTTATGTCAGGAGACTCAAAGAAAATGGTTTGCAAATTGACAAAATCCATTTATGGGTTAAAGCAAGCTTCTCGTCAATGGTACCACAAATTTCATCAAGTAATTCTCTTATTTAATTTTGGAGTGAATGTAGTTGATGATTATGTATATCACAAGTTCAGTGGGAGTAAATACATTTTTTGGTTTTGTATGTGGATGACATTTTGCTTGCCACAAATGATATAGGCATGTTGCATGAAACCAAGAGATTTCTATCAAGCAATTTTCAAATGAAAGATCTTGGTGATGCCTCCTTTGTATTGGGTATCGAGATCGTTCTCAGGGTATCTTTGGATTATCATAGGATCACTGGAAAGTAGCCAAAAGGGTTATGAGATATCTGAAAAGAACAAAAGATTACATGCTCGCATATAGGAGATCAGATCATTTTGAGATCATTAGGTATTCTGACTTTGACTTTGCTGGATGCCAAGATAGTAAAAGATCTACTTCGGGCTATGTATATCTGTTAGGTGGAGGGGCTTTTCTTGGAGAAGTGCAAACAGACACTCATAGCTTCTTCTACCATGGCAGCAGAATTTATAGCATGTTATGAAGCATCTAATCATGGGATATGGCTGAAAAATTTTGTCACTGGGCTGCGCATATTAGAAGGAATTGAGAGACCACTAAAGTTATTTTGTGACAACAAGTTAGCCGTATTATATTCCAACAACAATAGGAGCTCAATCAAGTCAAAGCATATTGACATCAAGTTCTTGGTTGTAAAGAAAAGAGTACAGAGTGGTCAGATTTATATAGAGCATATAGGGACAAACTCCATGGTTGCAGATCCCCTTACAAAGGGTGTGCCGCCCAAGGTCTTTCATGAGCATACTGCTCACATGGGCGTTATAGAGCATGACGATGCTTAGATTCAGTGGGAGTTTGTATTGCTTCTATTTTATGCTTTATTTTTGGTTTGTACACACTTATATGTTTGGATATTTTCTGATCAGAAATAAAGTATTTCATTCAGTTCAGTACACTCTGTACAATTATGTTAAAGTTTTAATCTCACTCAAGTTTAAGGATCAGTTGGAAATAGGCATGTTAAGATCATATTACATGTAATTTCCATGCTACACATCCACATCATAATCCATGTCATTCAGTTGTGTCAACATACGTGACCATTGATGGATCGAGTTATGATAGATATAACAAATGCCTCTTTGATCCTATGTTGGTATGGTTGATGGACCGGATTGGTTATAGATACATTTCAATAATGACAGTAAAATTGAGCTTATTTGGTTATTTTTGCAATATAATTATAAGGTTATACATATAGCCCAGTGGGAGATTGTTGGATTTTAATCCAACATTGGGCTTATATGTGAAATATTATGTGTTGCGGACTGTCAAATAAGGTTAAGCCCAATTAAAAGTGATCGGCTAAGGTTTTAGTGATTTGGGCTTTAATGTATCTGATTAGGTGTGGCCCTTTAATGTGTAGAGACCTAAGGGGTTATTTCTATTTTTATGATGGGCTAAAATAGAAATACCAAAAGATAATGATAAAATTATCTATATATAGCGGTTATGGTCCCTGTATCGCATGTACGACCTTCTTTTTTGAATCCCATCATCAGAAACAATAGCCTATAGAAAATTCTAAAAGGCTCTCTGGGAGTACGTGTTAATCTGGAAGGCCAACCGCAGGACTCTGCAGAGCAATCAAGCAATATGGATTCAGGTACGCTTCCGTTTATGTTTATGGATTCTTGATGATTTAACATGGATGATTCTTGGGTTTTATGGTGATGATCTTCACCAAAGGTTCGGATCTAATTCCAACACGAACACCATATTCAACATGTCTCGTGTCAGGCATATGCACCACAATATATCTATAGTTTGTTATGCTTTCCTTGATAAATTATATCATAGCCAGGGCTTTATTTTGCTTTTGTGCTTGTTATTATTCAGATATTTGATTATAGAAAGGCTTATGAGTGGGCTGTCGACCTTATAGCCAATGTCATGCAAAGTAAAGTTGAAACCAAAAATGATATTAGTTAAATGAAATACTTTTATGCCACATTTTTTTAGGCAATAAGAGTGTTCCATGCATTTCAAACTGGAAGGCCCATGACCCTGGATGCCTATTTCTTTTGCACTTTCTTTTGTATTTTCAATATCTGTAGTTTGTCATGCCTTGAACTCATGTTTTCAAGCTCTGGGAATTCCAAGGACCTGAGTGACCATCAGAGACCTGTGACGGCTCATTAGCTATGACACAGGGTGCTTGATGAGGCCCTTATTTTTCGTTATTCGTCTGAAATGCTTAAAGGCATTATGAAATAATGATGCACATTGACATTGAAGCATTTTACCAGCATTGCGTCTGGGAGAGCATTCCGGTGCATCCCCGTTGAAGCATTACGAGTAGCAATCCTTCATTGCCGTGGAAGATCCATAAGTATTGGGAGGTGGCTGGGAATCAAGAGCATCACGTACGCTTTCCTCCGCTGTTGTGGATTCATCCCTAGCGTTGGGAATCAAGAGTGGCGTGACTTCTTCCTTTGAGAAATAAGTTTGTGCTGTCTATGTTAAAAGTAATTTATAATTATTAATGCATATTATAAAACTACTTAAGAGCCATGAAGTTTAAGAGTCAAAGTTATTATCATTAATAGTTGTAAGTTTAAGAATCTAGCATTTAATATGTTTAAAAAATTAAAGAGTCATGTAACTCTTAAATCTAAGCGTTATAAAAGTCTTAAAATTGTGAGAGTTTTAGAAAACTAATGCTCTATTTAGATGGAGAGAAAAGTGAGAGAAAAAAAAACTGGGGGAAAAGAAAATGGAAGAAAAGAAAATTGAAGAGAAAATATTTTTTCCTTTAGTTTGGATGAGTGGAAGGAAAATAAAGAGGAGAGAAAAGTTGATAATTTATAATGATAATAATGTCCTTATTATAGATGATTAAAAAATGCATCAGTTATTTTTTTTGGAAGGGTAAATATTGAAATGAAAAATAAAAAAAAAATGAAAGAACACTTTTGAGTTTTCTCTCCAAAATCTCTTCTGTTTCGGAGAGAAAACTTTTATGTGGGGCCTATCACTTTTTCTTTCGGTTTTTTTTTCTCTAGTTTTCTTTCCTCGCTACTTTTCTCTTCATCCAAACAAAGTAAATTTCATTTTCTCTTATTTTTCCTCCTAATTTTTTCTCCATCCAAAAAGAGGCTAAGAGCCATAAAAATTTAAGACCTTGCCAAAAAACTGTTTTTGAAAACATGGGTTATATCCAAAAATTTGAATTGTATTGTGTTAATTTTTAGTATTCGAGATTATGTTTGGTTAGTATTTTCAAAAACTGTTTTTTCGAATAAAGGCTCCAGTGAATCGCGTGGGTAAATCCACGAGTTTCGAACATTTAGAGAAAGGAATGATAAAATTCGAAAAACGTCTAAGATAAATCCAAAGAAAATATTTCTAAATTTATTCAGATTTTTAGAAACATTTTGAAAAGTGTTTTTGAAAACGGTCCGATCAAACATATTTTTCATGCTATTTTTATTTTTAAAAATAATAAATTTAATCCAAATCCATTACCAAACAGATCCTAAAGGATTGCTTGTATTCATGAGGGTACATTGAAAGTCGCTCTTATGTATCTATAAATAGGGCTTAATGTGTTGAGTCAAGTGTGAGTGAAGTATTTTATAGTTTATAATATAAGGATTATCTTCCTTTACTCTTCAAATGTTATTTTAAGCATTGTACTCTTTATATATGTTAGAGTTTTTTAACAAAAGCAATCCAAATTAGAAATTACTACCTATGTGAATGTGCTCATCACCTTTCAATGCATGGGCCGATCATATTATTCAAATATTGAGGACATTGGTGAGTAAAAAAAAATCAAAACATTTTGAGACAACTAAGAAGTGAGGACCAGGGAAGGTGGGAGAGGATGTTGATACGCGCGCAACCAATATAATGGTGCGGTTTTACTCCTGCATACCGAGAGACTCTTTCTATAGCTCGTTTTAAATTCATGGTCTCTAACGAAGTAATTAATCATATAAAATTATATAAATACATGAGTACTATATAATCATACAACCTAGCAATACACTGACACGTTATAATTAAAACTGTCCTCCCCCTAAACAAAATAATTAGAATTCACATGAAAAAAAAAATCAGAAAGAGAATCCAAAGCTTAGGGTACAAATACACTGACACGTTATAATGTGGATTCTCTTGCAAAAGCCCATCAATAGGTCTCGACCGTACGATCGATTGGTGCTCCGTTTGCAACCCTCGAACCCGTGGGCCGTGGACAAGGTGCGAAGACGGCCACAGAGCTCCTCGCCTCGCCATGTACGGCGTTGGCCGTCGCTTAGGACTATGACGCTATTTTATTTCTAATGAGGTGGGTTCTCAGCCTCTTTTGAGATGGTTGGTACTACGGTAGCCGGTCGGATTCTCCATCCTGGGATGACGACAAGGGCTAGCCCGTGGTAGAAATTTTGGCATGTAGGCCGGATCCCAAGCTCAGTAATGGCTGAGCTCCCATTTTTCAGTCCTTTGATGAGGGGATCTGTAATTAATTACTTTGGCCTTTCTGCTTCTTTTTTTTTTTTCCTTCTTTTTTAACCATCTATTCGTTCCGCAAGAGAAGAGAGAGACATTATCTGTGTGCCAAATTTTGTCCTCTGATTCAGTGTCCTATCCATGTGGTGACATTATGATCCACCAAAGCTCAGAGAAGCTCCAGAGAACAGGCGCTCGAACGATTTCTGCTCTTTGATCTAGCGTTCGATTCCTATCCTTATTGTCTGCATAATTTATGAGCATCCCTCCATGCACATTAAAAACACATCATAATTCATGACGATGAGCAACGGCTCAGAATATTGTAGCAATTTTGGGTCAGAAAATTGTTGGGGAGCGCGGAATACCCCCAAGATCACGGCTATAGCGTATATGAGTAATACAAAAATCTTTTACCATTCTAATCTATAAGTATAAGATCATACCTTCAGACTTGAAGGTTGGAACACTTTTATTTGATTGCTCGATCTCAACCTTTTAGCTTTTCGCCGTATTCCCGAAATATCTTCCTTCTCTCACAAGATAGTGGGATCTCTCGGCCGACCTAGAGTTTTTTGTTTTTCTTTTTCCTAAAAAAAAAACGTTAACCCTAGCAACCAATATTTATAGGGCTACAACAGGACCAATAGGCAAATATGAAAAGGACTTCCCACGTAATTAAATCTCCTAATCCTATCCCGGATTAGGATTCAATTACGTAAATTACAATTCATTCTACTAAAGAATTATAATTATACTCCTAATCACATTCGAATTTATATTTTGAGCCTTAATATTAAATACTTATTATCTCCCCACGTTAAGATTACAGATATCCACCAATTAAATTTAATTACTGACAATATAATTTAATTGGCTGTTATTATCCTTGAGACTTATCCACTTAACTTATTTGATGTATCGGATTCAAAATCCACTTGCAAGATTTGATACAATCAAAACTTATAAGCTTTCTCAAGGGGATATCATCAATCCAAATTAACAGGACGTGGATTCCTTCAACTATTAATATTCACCATATATATAATGTTATTGCCCAACCCACTGAGTTTATTGACTCATCTAGAATCTCACTCTATGTGTAATCAAAGCAATAATCACTACATATACGTGTCTAGAAATAGAATTCAGATTAAGAGCATAAGTAATCATAATATTCATGAGTTTTAAATTATTTTATAAAGTCAGTATAAAATAATTAACTCAACTAGGTCCTGTTCAATAGACACAAAGTGTACTAACACAAATAGTTAGAATAAACCATTCCCCGTAATCAAGACAGACCTACTAAAAATTTGTGCTACAGTTCTACTGATGGTGTGTCCAATTCCATCTAACTGTGAACAATAAACTTGTATTCCAAAAGAACCGATGATCTAGTCTTCTGTGTGTAAGCCATACTCTACACACTAGATCAAATACTCTTTGTAAATACTAGACACATGCACATATATAGTAAATGACACACATTGCTCAAAATGAATTCTCATTAAAATATAAAGACATAACATAAAGCATATCTTTTAGTCTATATCTCTATCAAAAATATATTTTTGATCAAGTCCATATTTTTTTACAAAATTTTATCTTTAAGACAGTAAGCAACCACTCAGAAGTTTTTGGCAAATTTGGATTAATTGATAGATACGTACGCTTAATCACAGACTATTTGGAAGTTAGATATGTCAGGCCAACAGGCTGCTAGGTTGGAAGCAATCACACTGAAGAGACATTCATGCACTGGGAAATGACTATCACTCACAGGCCTCCTAACTTCACATATACATGTGTATGTACTAGGAATAAAGTTTGGTCAGTCATCTCAGTCCGTGGATTGATTGGAGACTGGGGGGAAGTATGTGGTTCTCCATGGTTGGTTGGACCATATAAGAAGTTGATACTTGATCTTTTTCTTCCTCCAAAACAAGACAAAAGGCCTTTGTTTCTGACCAGGGACCCTAGTAGTGCTCCATTACCTTATCTTGTGGGTCAGCAATATAAAAATGGTTTCATTTGAATTCACACTTCATAGACTTTGTTCACATGCGAAATATGGGGAAGAATCATTCCCTTTTACTTTTGGCTTCACCTTTTCCGTCGACCTTTTCTCTTATCATCTCATGACACCCTTTCTGCTTGGTCCTACTGCACTAATCCTTTGTCCTACAGTTTCTTCAAACCTTCCATTAGAGAAAATTAAATTTTGCTGGCTTTCAACTTCAAAGCTTTAATTTGAACGCCTCTTCAACGAATCATGTCTAGCCTGCGACCATTTAATTAGTTATGTTATTTTGCCTTCCCTTTTTGAGTTGATGTTTATGGGTAAGAAATAAAAGGAAAGAAAGATGGATAAATTAAGTGAAGAGTTAGTAGATGTCCCTTCAAATGTATTTAAAAACATATTATCAACTTCTTTTGCTTTCAGCAAAAAGGTAGGACAAGAGGTTTGTTAATGGTTGGAGCTGCTTTGAGGTTAACTACTTTTCTTGACTTTTTTTTTTCATGCATATATATGTTTGCTGAAATTGGATTATTCTCATGCATGAATTTTGGCGAGTTCCATAAGAGATCAAATGATGTTTCTACATGATCACAACCTGCACGTGTGCGTGCATGCCGACACGTGAGCCGGTCTATCTAAAGAGAGAGAGAGAGAAGGATGACCAGATATTCATAGGGAGTAACTAAGAGCATCCTTTTGCCTTAGAGAAATAACTAACACTAAATGATGAGGTCACGTTTAAACAATGATTCACATCATCCATAAGTGCCAAAAAATTAAGATATCAAATATATCATTAATTCTTCTAGTAAGTGCAATGCTTTTCTTAACTTCTGCAGCAAATTTTTGGTTTGAAAATAAACTAATAAAAGGGGTGACAAAAACTTCTTAAACAAGCCTTTTTTTTCTGTTGAAATCGTGTTAGAGAATTTTATGGATGAAAAATCTCGTATCTTGTAGGACTGTTTCAAAGTCAACCAATTGTAGGGCAATTGTTTCCAATAGTTTAAGATATGGTTTAGCATGGCGTTAAGAGAAGCTTTCTACATCGGTAGAACAATTGTTCAAGGAATCCTATGACACAAAAGCTACATGGGAAGGAGGACGCCTTTGTGTGATCAAAGCAAGCCTTTTGGGTTGCATTCCACTTTGCAATTGTCCATGTTGAAGGCGACTTTTTATGCGACTTTTAAATTAATGCAGCTCCTTTATTCCCAAAAGCATGATGAATGGTCTTCTCGTTGCCTGATTGGTGGTTTCCAAGTGACCTCCTTTCTCAATTCCAGCCACTCAATTCGTCCAAGAGGATATATATATCAATTCAAAACCTATTCAAGCCTCTCCAGCTCTCCTCTCAATGAGATTGTATATATGTGGTATGCTTAAAGCCTGGCCTTGATGACATAAAGGATGTGATGTTGGAGGTGGTGTACTGACTTTGAATAGTGAAAAGCCTTAATGGACACTTATGCCTCAAGTCAAGCCCATGCATGCATATGATTTGTTCCAGAACTCGCTTTCTTGCTTTCTCAACAATATCTTACAATCCTAGTTAAGAATTCCTCCCGTAGGGCATTGGTCTTGCTAACTCTATATATCATCAGCTGCCATAAAGATGGCAAAGCGAGATTGGACAAGAAGGTTAAGGGGATAAATTTATGATGGTTAGAGTGGTGTGGTCCTTCAAGGATCTGTAAAGGTAGTGGGAGTTGGAATGGTGAGGTCAGTCATGGCTTTTAGGGTGGGAAAGGAATGATCAAAATATGATCGTTAAGATATATGGGTTGTTAGAGAGGTGGACAAGGGGAAGAGAGTTTGCAATGGAAGTTCCCGCACCTTCAAAGCAACGACTACATCTACTATACTTTTGTAAAGGGAGGTCTAAATGAACTTTTTTTTTTTTTTGTCTGTGGCTCTAGCTGTCAATGCGTTCGTACGTTTTGGATTCATGAACGGATGGTGGGGGTATACTGCTTCTGTTCTCATTCATGGTCCCTATCACTTTCTTATTCCTTTCATAACATGCTTTTGAGTGTTTGGCATTATTCTTTTTCATAGCGTTCTACAATCCTTAGTTAAAGAGCTAATCCTTTAATTATATCTCAAGCTACTATAGCCGTATATATAGTATTTCATTAACGCTAGATTAGTACTGCTTTCCCACCATAACTATTTTATTGCTTTCCCTGCTGTTGCTGAAAATATATTTTTGGTAGTCATGGTTCAGCTAATAATTAGAACTCTTTAGTGCCAACAGATATATTTCCTTCGGCTTGCCAGCCGTGTTAAGTAAAGAAAAGCTGATTAGCCAAAATATCATAATTTGGACCGTTCATTTAAACTCTAATGGCATCCTTGTCTCACTTACCAAATCCTTGCAAGATCATGGTATGTAGCGGCATCATTAGGTGCAATTTGGTTTGAAATGATTTATTTGATTTTTTTGGTCCATAATGATTGTTCAAATGGCCTAGGATGAGGTCTTATACGATGCAAGGGGACTTATTATCATAATATCAATTCAACTTATCTAAGCCTTTTTTTTTTTCAATTATATGGGGTCGGCATTTTCATAATATCATTATCATTATTTTTATCTTCGTAGTTATGTATTAGACCTAAACTAACATATATAAAAATAATTAATATATATATATATATTTTGTAATTTAAATGTCGATTTAGTTTTAAATAAAGCAGAGTGGAGAAAGTTGATTCATATAGCTAACCCCATGTAGTTAGGAAAAGGCTTAAAATGAGTTGAGTTGAGTTAAAATAATCTATTAGACATCTCTAATATGTATGTCAAAATATAATTGCCACTATTGTTTCTTACTGTTCTTCAGTCATGGCTGATATGCGTCCTGGAATATTACTTTCATCTTGCCGAGCAATGTTATTTCCTTATTCATTATTTTTTTAGCATTTTTTTTTCATTTTTTTGGTTCCATTATAACAGTATCAAACTATTATTAGCATTGCATTGCTAGATTAATGTGTATAATTATATGCTGCATAACTGTCTACCTATTCATCATGTTCATTGTACCTCAGTTCTCATTCACATGGCTTTTTCATTGTCCCAACTTAAACTCATGTTTGCCCAATCCAAATCCAAAAGACCCGGATTTAACTCGGCCCAATTTGCAATTGACCCAAGTTAGGGTTGACCGCAATTCGAACCCAAACCTGAGGGTTACCCGAACGGGGTAGCTTATCGGTACCAGATTTTTGGAGGCATTGAAGGCGCTAATCGGATCGGACGAGATAGCCAACTTGAGGGTGAAGAGGGCAAAGTCGTCTGTCACAGGCGAAAAAAATGACAAACATAAAGGCGAACCATCCGCACATTTATTTTTACTTTTCGCCTCCTCCTCTTCTTTGTTTACGGCACCTCCTCCTCTTCTTTGTTTCAGTTAAGACTTTTTTTTAATACAATATTAAAGCCCCGAGTCCAGCTTATGCATTAGGCAAGGGATTTTATTTTTCGTCTTTGGGATCCATAATTCGGTGTTTATTTACTTTGAAAAAGCTTTTTTTTTCTCATCAATCCGAAACTCAACCCGAACCCAATTTTTAAAAATAGGGTTAGGGTTAGGGTTGACATTTTACAAATAGGGTTAGGATTAGGATTGAAGAAAACCTGAGTTTCATGAGCCTAAGTTGCACCCCTACCAATAATCTTATGGCCTAATTTATAATTGCAAACCTTATCTAATAACAAATGTCCTTGTTCCAAGACTTGCCTATTTCCTAATTGGATGGGAAAGATTAGCCCATGATGCATTGATTCTTCAGGATATCTCAAAAAGATAAGATAACCTAGGATTCTGGAAGGTAAATTCTGTGTATATTTATTACTTAAATTTTGACTTACACCTATTTTGATTGATACATGAATATCTTTTGTTATTATAAGAAATAATATATAGTAGATATTAGATATGTCAAAAGGTTCAGTCTTATCATGTCATTATATGTCCACAAGATGCTACCTAAGGGAATTTTCTGATCATAGCATCTTCTTCGCCTCTTAGTTTCTCCTCAATGTCATGTTATATCACTTGTTAAATTTCTACTAATAAATACCTGATGCTTATGGTACTCCTTATGTTTCACTGCATTTTGTTGGATGCTTCTCATCCTCTAGTTATGACCTTCAAGTTTATGAATATAATAATGCCCGATTTGTTCGATCTTATTTGAAAAAGCTCTATATCTGAGTCAATGCTCTTCGAGTAAGGTTTTATTTTATAGGCGAACTAGAGTGGCGTTGGCAGTGAGATTGTTCAAGAAATGGTATCCTTTCATAAATGTTCACTTAATGAATTACTTGTAAAATCCCTTAGCCTATTCCCTCTAGCCAGTTATTCATGCAAATCTATGTCATCCTTCTTGGAATTACTTGTAAAATCCTCTATCTCTCTCTCCATAAATGCAAACCGACCAATATTGGTAGTTAAACATTAGTACTCATCCTATTAAATCCACTTGTACTCCTTCTTTTACTTTTTTTTTATTATTTTTTCTTTTGATAACAAATATCCACTTGTACTCTTTGACAATAGCAAAATACCTAATTAAGCATTTCCATCAAAATCCAACACAAAATTTCATTTTCATACTTGCAATGCTGTTTGAGTTCCAAGCTAAGCAATCTCCTATGGTACCGAACGGGCCAAATGCGATTAGCGTAATCAGAAGTTCAGCAACCATCTTTCTTTTGGTTAATTTTTAAGAAATGTCATCATCCATCTTAACTAATAGCTATTACGTACCAATTATATACCTAATTAAGTTGTTAGGTCTGGTTATCAAGTGATTTTGGAAAATCGAAACTTTTCACAGGACAAGGGACATACGCCAAAGCCGAACTTGAAGGGAAAGTGGTGATAAAAGGTGGGAGTTCGGCTTTGCGATGAAAAGCGGGTGACGGGGTTGTGATAAAGAACAAGAGGGCCGGTTGAACTCACGACTTCCTTTGCCCACCATCCAACGACTTTGAGAGACGCGTAAAAGGAAAGAGAGAAAAAAGCGGGCGGGCGTGCGCGTCATGGTGCTGTGGGACTGCGAATAATGATGGTGATGATTTTTTTCCTCTAACTTTGTCTTTGTTCGACTTTAATGAAACTTGAAAGTACGAGAAAAAAAAATATACATCTTTTTAATGAAATTTTTTTTTAAAAAAAAAAGAGAGAGAAGAGAGAGAGAGAGAGAGATGAAATAGCTGAGCTAATCTATTTGTTGGGTTGGACCAAAAATTGATTAATGTAAGAATAATATGGTATTGAAAATATGGTAAACTAATGATAAAAGTTAACTTTTTTTTTTATTAAGAAAAGGCAGGAGGAAAGAAAGGCAAATGTGAAGTGAGAAAAAGGTTGGATGTGTTTTTTAAAGGCGGCAAAAGTAGTTTATTCGCAGTCAATCCTGGGCCAGCTTTGAGTGAATGGTTGATAAGGAGGATGTGAGAGACTAATTAGGTTTTCTTCAAAAGTAAGGCCCAAGGAAACAAAAGTACTCGCTGTGAAGATAATGTTAGTAGAAAAATATAAAAGCTCAGTTTTTAAAAATATTAATTTTTTTTAAACTGAAATATAAAACAAAGGCAGGAAAAACAGAGGTGGGAGAATGGGTGAACATCTGCGGTCTCATAAATAGCCAAGCAGATATTCTGGCACTCTCCCTTTCCACAGCCATATTCTTCATCCTCTCCTCACAAATTCACGGCTAAACCAACCTTCTCTCTCTCTCTCATATGGAGAGTCCGCTAGTTTCGGTTTGTCTGTGACCAGCTCCTGCCATTGATTGAATGAGAAAAGGCAGTGTTTATCCTCTCCAGACATCCCTCTCTCCCCACAGCTCTCCCTTGAAACTTCCCAAAAACAAAAAGAGACAAAGAATCAAAACGAAGAGCGAGCTTCTTGTTCTTCCTCTCTCCCACTCTCCTCTCATCTTCCACTCTATTTCCTCTTCAAATAAAGGGAGACATAGAAAAGAAAACCCAGGCAAAATGAATGATGAATAAATCCCTCCTAATCTTTCACCACCTTTTTCGACAGCCTTAAATCTATCTATACAAGTTTTTCCCTTCTTTGAAGCAGGAGTAGAGAGGGATACGAAGAAAGATGAGGGCAGGACTGGCGACGATCCAGCAGACGCTGACGGCGGAGGCGGCGGCGGTGCTGAACCGGGCCATAGCGGAGGCAGCCCGGCGGCGGCACGGCCAGACGACGCCGCTGCATGTGGCTGCCACCCTCCTGGCCGCCCACCGCCGGGCTCCTCCGCCAGGCCTGCGCCCGCTCCCACCCACTCTCTTCCCACCCGCTCCAGTGCCGCGCCCTCGAGCTCTGCTTCTCCGTCGCCCTTGACCGCCTTCCCACCTCCTCTGGCGCCGACCCTGTCCCGGACCCGCCGCTCTCCAACGCCCTCATGGCCGCCCTAAAGCGCGCCCAGGCACACCAGCGGCGCGGCTGCCCCGACCAGCAGCAGGCCCCTCTTCTCGCCGTCAAGGTCGAGCTCGAGCAGCTCGTCGTCTCTATCCTCGACGACCCCTCCGTCAGTCGCGTCATGCGCGAGGCTGGCTTCTCCAGCCCCGCCGTCAAGGCCGCCATCGAGCACTCCCTCGTCTCCCCGTCCCCAGTCGCCAATTCCTTCTCCTCCTCCGCCGCCACCGCCGGTGGCCTTGGATTGAGTCCCGGCTCCCGCGCCCTGTCCCGGAACCTCTACATCAGCCCCTGCCTCCAGCAGCAGCAGCAGCCGCATAGGATGGAGGAGGTGAAGAAGGTGCTGGAGATACTGACACGAAACAAGAAGCGGAATCCGGTCCTCGTTGGCGACAATGACCCGGACGCCGTGAAGAAAGAGGTTCTGTTGATGATCGAAAGGCGAGAGCTGGGCAGCCATGCTCTGCCGGCTTTTCATTTGGCCCAGGTTGTGAACTTGGAGAGGGAATTCTCCACATCGGACCGATCAATGATATCCTCCAAGATCAGGGAGTTGGGTGGTTTGGTCGAACCCCGGATCCGGGCTTCCGCCATCAACGGCGGGGGAGGAGTGATTCTTGATCTGGGGGACCTGAAATGGCTGGTGGAGGGCCACGGTGGGTACGGGGAGTCGGTGAGTTCGGGTCCAATTCAGCTGCCGCAGCGGCAGGTCGTCTCGGAGATGGGCCGGGAGGTGGTGGCGGAGATGGGGAGGCTTCTCAAGAGGTTTGGAGATGGTGGTGGCAACGGCGGCGGACGGGTGTGGGTTGTTGGGACGGCGACATGCGCGACATACCTGAGGTGCCAGGTCTACTTCCCGTCCATGGAGGTTGACTGGGACCTCCAGGCCGTGCCCATTGCACCAAGATCGCGGCTCCCCGGCTTGTTACCGAGGTTCGCATCGCCTGCACTCGCCTCCTGTTAACCCTTATTCATGCGTAGTTTTTGTTTGCATCTCTTCTATATTGCTTTAGGTTGAAAATCTCGTTTATCTATATTCTGCTTCAAAAGTACTACGATTATTGTTCGATGAATTCAGTTGCTAGCTGATTTTTATTTTTTTTAATCTCAGTGAAGGAATCAGAAATCCTATATAAGAGAAGGAAAGAAAAAGCAGAACATATGAGAGGTTGCTTTAGTGTTGGGTTTTTTTTTTTTTCCCCTCCTTTTCTGAAAGAGAAATAGACACCAGAAATAGTGCTGGTCCTTCTAAATCTGCTCATGGATGAGACTTATGGTGTTGGGAAACAATTTACTGCCCATTGGTTATTTTATATCATCCAAAATTTTAGACTGCTTTTCCTGCCCTGCTTCTCTTCCTCGTTTGATTATAAGGGAAGCATGATGCCTACCAAGCTTAGTGGCACTGATATATTGTTCATCCGTGACGTTTTAGGCATGGAGGCAATGGTATTCTAAGCAGCTCAGTCGAGTCTCTCTCGCCATTAAAAAGTTTCCCGGCCATGCCTGCGGGAAACATCCCACCAAGTCGCCTGTCTGAGCGCACAAATTCCTCTCAACAAATAAGCCTCTGCTACCTCTGCACAGAGAATTACGAGCGTGAGCTCGCCAAGCTCGTAGCCAGTGAGTTTGAGAAGTCCTCTTCTGAATCCAGACCAGAAGGCAGGCAGGCATTGTCTAATTGGTTGCAGATTGGAACGCCCAGCAGCACGAAGCCGACATCACACCAGCCTCAGGTTTGCATGCAGTAGTGTCGCACCCTAATCCATGTCCATAGATTGCATCTCTTGAAAGATTTCTCAAGCTTAGTTTTTTTTTCCACAGACCAAAGAGCAAGAGCTCGGGTGGAAGCAGAGGACAGAAGAACTGCTGAATAAATGGCAGATGACGTGCATCCGCCTCCATCCAAACTCCCACCAGCTGGTCGCCACCTCTGAGAAGTCTTTGGCTCCCGCCCTTCTTGCAAATGCTCCTGGTGTGCTTCCCCACCGAACTTTCCAGACAAGATTAACGCTAAAGAGCAGCAATCATGGCCTTCAGCTAAACACATCATCAGAGCTCCCTGCAAGCCCACCCGGTAGCCCGGTGAAGACGGACCTCATTCTCGGGCAATCGAAGGCTCTCAGTAACTACTCATTGGAGAAAACTCATGGAGAGCGTGCCAAGGACTTCCCAGGGTGCATGCAGGATCGGCTCTCAGACCAACCGAGAAACAGAACAGCATGCATTTCCGACACTGATTCTCTCAAGAGGCTCTTCAAGGGCCTGATGGATAATATTGAATGGCAGCCCGAGGCAGCCTCCGCAGTCGCCGCTACTGTGATGCAGTGCAGGTCTGGCAATGGGAAGCGGCGCGGCCTCGGATCAAAGGCTAACACATGGCTGCTCTTTATCGGGCCTGACAAGGTTGGGAAGAGGAAGATGGCTTATACCCTGTCTGAGCTAGTGTTTGGCGCCGGACCCGTCACCATTCGTCTCGGTAGCCGACGAACTGATGGCGACGATGGAGAATCCAACGTGAACCTCCGAGGTAAGACATCAATGGACCGAGTTGCTGAAGCCGTCCAGCAGAATCCATTCTGTGTCTTTGTGCTCGACGACATCGACGATGCTGACACACTGGTCCTAGGAACCATTAAGAAAGCAATTGAAAGAGGTCGGCTCCCGGACTCCAATGGCCGGGAGGTTAGTTTGGGTGGTGCCATCTTTGTCCTCCTCTCCAATTGGTTGCCTGACGATCTCAAGAGCTCACAGAACTTCCTTCTCCAGTGCAAGGAGAAGATATTGGATTCAGTAAATTCAGGGTGGCAACTGGAGTTCTCCACAGCCACAGGGGAGAAGACTGGAAAGCGTCGAGCGGATTGGTTGTCCAAGGATGAGAGGACCACCAAAGCAAAGAAGGGTTCTGATGGACTGGGCCTGTCGCTCGACTTGAACCTGGCCGTTGGCATTGATGATGATGCTTGTGAGGGCTCCCGGAATTCAAGCGACCTCACAGTGGAGCACGAGCAGGAGTCGGAACGGCTCGCTGTTAGGCGTTCGACGCCATCATATGCCGCAGAGCTGATTGAATGGGTCGACAATGCCATCATGTTCAAGCCTGTTGATTTCGGCCCACTGAGGAGGAGGATCTCGGAATCCATCTCCACAAAATTCGCGGCGATCATGGGCAGTGAGCGATCGATACAGGTCGATGAAGACGCACTCGATCAAATGGTCGGCGGAGTATGGCTTGGCGGAGCCACCGCTGGGCCTGGGTTCGAGGAGTGGGCAGAGAGGGTGTTGGCTCCCAGCATTCGTCAGTTGAAGAACAGTTGGAGGATCGGAGGTACTGTGAGGTTATCATCAGCGAAGACCGGTGCTCAAACGCAGAGGGGTGACGCCGCCCAAAATTTACTACCGAGCTCGGTGGTGGTCAATGTAGATGGGGTGTAGTAGAGGGCAAGGTTGAGATGTATAATATTGTTTGTTAGGGAGCGCTTTGTAAATATAGGAGGTTAGAAATCGGAGTTTCTGATCGAGAACCGATAGGTTTGGAGGGGGAAAATTTTAAGTCATATAGTTCAAATTAGAATATAGATTGAAGGATATTTATTTATATTTATTATTATTTATTTTAAACATCATCGGTCCAATATTATAGTGATTGGTCTGTGTGGTGGGTGGGTATGGTATGGTATGGTAATAAAATGGCACGACCTTTAACTTTTCCTGTTTCTCATGCACCTGCTTTGGATTCAGGTGAACCTCCTGTCTGACATGAAGAAAGGTATTTAGGTGGATGTAACTAGACTAGAGCCAGTGTAAGATCCCACGTTCGGGTTTTGGATTATTTTGGGAACATCTCTCCCTATTCATGGTACTTTGATTACGGCATGAATGGTCCCGGAGAAAAGTCCCCATTGATTAGACGGTTGGGATCTATCAATCAAGAAACCTGCTGTCATGTGGCGCTAACAGTACTAATAGGTGACATCCTAACCAAGTGGATCCACTTCTGATGGATTGATCATTGCAATCTTGGAGCTAAGTATTCTCAATTGGACCCATCAAAATATTCCTTGTCGTCTATACTTCTGATTCCATTTCAAAACCCCAACCATCTCTCTCTCTCTCTCTTTCTCTCTTCACGCACATCTTACTTACATAAAAAATATTAATAATTTTTATATAATATATAAGTAAATGCAACATAAATTAGCTATACTAGTATGTGTTGCAAAATTAATAATTTTTTTTAAATTTGAATAAAATATTTATATGTGTAATGAGAAGTGAAACTTTTTTTTTATTTTATAAATAATAAAAATATTATAGCTCAATGGACTTACCGAAATATTTATGGAGTTGGAGTAGAGGCATCTCCTTTGGACAGTAAAACTCAAACTTTGGGTGTCCTACCTATTATGAACTATGAATCCACAAGACTCATATTTTATATAAGCCTGCACTGCTCTAAAATGTACAGATTAGTCCTATAATATTAATATAAATTATAATCAAAATAAATTCATAAAATATTTTATATTTAATTAATATAGGTTTTAAATTATGGCTATGCTGGTTCACGAAAAAAAATTTCTATCAACACGTATAGAGAAGCTCAGGGTAGATGGCTACTTTGTAACTTGGCTTTACATTTAGTTTTTATTTTAGACGTTTCATTTGTCATATGACTTTACATTTAGTTTTTACTGAGGGATGAAACTCAGGTAAAGTTTCATACATTTATAAATTACCCAATGGAAGTACAATTTCCTCTCTCAAATGATTAAATCTTTATCAGTCACCTCTCCATGGCTAAATCCACGTTCGTCTTAAAGTTTCTGTCCTCTAATAGCCAGTGCGGGTTGAAAAATATTAATTCTTGCTGGATAAAAAAGGACAGGTTGTAAGCTCAAAGCATGAATCTAATGTCATTTTTCAAATCAGAGATAATGATGATGTCAAGGCAAAAAGGCACTTAGCTTCTCCATACTTTAATCCCACTCCTTTTACCCATCTCTCTCTTCCCATTGACCGCAGGAGCGTCTGCCATCCCCCCCTGAATTATTTTCAGTGGACAAACTCGCTCGTTAGCAACGTAGGAATGCTTATATTGGTGAGTATGGTTTTGCAATCCAACTAATATATTATTAATAAAAGATTAGTCTAAAACTTTGAATAGCATGTTGTGGGCACTAAAAAAAAAAAAAAAAAATTTGAAAGGAAGCTCGTCAATATGGTCTTTAGCCTCATCCGTGACACTCGCTAAGAAAATAAAATTATTGAGGATTTAGAGTGAATGAATGAAATTGAAGTACTATTTCTTAGTTATTCTCCTTACATTTATTTTACTTAGTGATATGTATAACATTATTTCATTTAAAAAATAACACGTGTCTCTTAAATTATGCTAAAAAATTATGATAAGTGTATTAATTTTTTAAGTAAAATAATGGTATACATGACAAGTAAAGAACCAATGACAAGCACATGCATACCATCTAGCCAAAAATGGGTGCACTGTTGATCACTATTGGAGACTAGGTAAAACATAAGCAACATTTTTTTTAGCAAGCAAATTAGCTTGACATTTGAATTGTGAGTTAATCGGTTTAATCAGTTAAATTAGTTTGATCGAACTGAATGATATTATAATTAATTTTTAATTTAATAATATAAAAATAATAAAATATAAATATTAAATTATAAAAAAACATCTTTAAAACTTATATGTCTGAAGCTAAAAGATGATAGATGAGTTGTTTACATGTGAAAATCAAAGTAAAAATTAAATATTTTAAAAAACTAAACCATAATTTCATTTATCAAACCAAAAATCTAAAAACAATGTTGGACGGTTCCTCGTAACCTGATCTGTTCAATGATTTTTTAATTTTTATTAGGTCATATAAAAGTTAACTTTAATAATAAAATTAGATTGAACTTGTTGCCACGAAAATTCGTTCTCCGACTCGGGTGCGCTCTGGCTTCGGATTCGGATGCTGATTTCTTCGTTCGAGGTAGAACCTGCAAGACAGTCCGCACGCAGAGGATGTCTCGGAAGTGGCCCTCTATGAAAGACCCTTCAATGCCTAAGTTAGTGAAGATTCACAACAAACAGATATAAGAAGAAGACTCTCATAAAAGAGTTCCCCTAAATGGGTGCTCGGAGCTCTGATGAAGCTTTTATAGAGTTTTTCAGTGTGAGAGCCAGTGAATGCGTGCGTACCTGAGAGATTTGGGGCTGTGATATTTATAGGCGATCACCTGATTCCTTGAACGCATCATAGGGGTCTGAAAGCTGTCGAGATTCGAAACAGATTCGAATTAAGTTTGTTACGAGGCCAGCAGGATTCATATCTTGTTAGTTAGAGGATCGACGGCCAGAAAAATTAATTGGAGGATTGACGGCCAGGAGAGTTGGTTGATGCCTTGAGATTTAGCGATCATGTAGGCCCTTAGGCCGCTTCTATGGCCCTTAGGCCGCTTCTGGTATGATTTCCCGTTTGGAATCTTATTTAGTTATTGTGAATTTGAACTCTCCCGCGTTGGATTCCACAGAGGTGTTAAAGTGCCTCGGTCCGACTGAGGCGAAGGACAATTTGGCTTTCCGATGCATGATTTGCCGAGGTATGAGGATGGCTTAGGTTGCTGAAGTATGAGAATGACTCGGTTTGCCGAGGTATAGGATGGTTCGGTCCGTCGAGGCGACTCGGCTTTGTTGAAGGCGATTCAGCCTCGCCGTCTTGCGGATGTGACAGTTGATCGATAGGATATTGGGATTGATCTTGACCCAATTATCGATGTGTGCAGGCATTAATGCAATGATAATTTTATTCCTCATCAAAAATAATAATTAATTTTTGATTGAATTGATTCGATCGACTAATCCTATTCAATTTTCAAAGTCATGGTCAAACACCATTGCCTTCTTTGCACATTCTCTCCACATCCATGTCCATTAACATTTGTGGAGTAAGATACCCTTCCCCAGTCAACCCTACCCTCACGTTTGAGTGAGGGAGAGAGGGACATAATAATAAGTACGCGATGGCACTAAAACGAAGAGAAGGTGTTTGGGCTTTTCAATGTTGTCTGCGGTGGGGTTTCAGAGCTGTTAATATTGACGAGCAAGTTTGAGGAGTAGGAACTTGTCGCAGTCAGCCTCCCTTTAATTTGATGTCCTGAATGAATTAACTATAGAAGACATCATAGTTTGCATCGGGCCCTGAACCATTGGATCGAGATCATTAATTTCCATCAACTTCTTCATTTCAAGGTTGGAACTTGGAACTCTCTCTCTCTCTCTCTCTCTCTCTCTCAAGACATTGGCAACCATTGAGATAAGATAAATGGCTGGCTCTTAAATTGAAAATTGCCCACGAAGTGGCCAATTCGATAAGTTAGTCATTTAGGTTCAGGCGTGACGTTTCATGGATAAATTTTAATATAGATTGGATATTTAATTTTCTTACCGATTTGGTGATGCTTAATTCCCATTATATTTTGCCGAGCCAACTTCTCTTACCATTAAACACAATGCATGCTGATATGTAGTTTTCAAGCATCAAATTCAATTGCAGGTCTTGCTTTGACAGAATCTTTTCATCGATGCTCCAGTGTTAATGTTTCTGGTAAAAATTAACTTGATACCGGCCCCCTGAACTGTGGGGTTCATGCCTACATTTTGGGCACCATGATTGACTGCATTAATTTCTTCAACGTTAACGGATCTACGTACGTACACATGTTCTGGCGATTTCTATAGAGACAGCATGCTGTAATTAAATTACACAGCTCATCAAAAATTCCAGAACCACTTCTTTAATTTGTATAAAGGTGTGATGAGAGAAGACGATGGTGGATGGAAGAATTGCAACGGTGCATGGGGCATGCAAGAATTAGTACTGTTATGAAAAGTACCATTCGTATAAAACGGCTGGCATGGTAGATATTTCCACACAACGTGTACGTGGTGTGTGTGTACGTGGCTCGCATCGCATGTGAACTGTGAACTGTGAACTGTGAAGTGCGAAGCTCGCCTTCGAGGGCGCCTTTTAAAGCAGGCAATTTCCAACACCCAGATCGAGTCACGTACGAAAATATCTAAGCGAAACCAGCGAAGGCGAGACGGGTGTAGAAACGATAACCATCGATCGATCCCCCTGTCCGACTGTCCCAATCGTGGATGCTTGAAATGGTGGCAGGCACCGGTGCCATCCCTCTGCCGTGATGGCTGGGCCAACTCCAAGCGAGAGAGACCGTGACCGCTCATTAAATGCATCAGGGAGTGGTTAGAAAGGCTGCCTTCTCCACAACAGTCTAAAATGTTGGAGCTGTCAAACAAGACAAGCCAACCTCCAAGGCTTTTATCAAACCAAAAAGTGAAGGGACCGTCCACAACCACCTTCCATGTGCTTCCATTCATTGCCTTTTCTCCCCCCCCCCTCCCTATATTTCTCCTTCCTCCCTTTCATTTTTCTATCTTTTAACTTGGGACACCTCGACTGCTGCACCATGCATGACTCAGCCAGCAACCGTAAACATGTTCGCTCTCGTGGGGTAACATGGGAAAAACCTGTGAGCTTCTGGAACATGCATCATCCATCGAGGACTATGTGATATTATTGATACCCCTTAGCATCATAGTTACATGTCCTATAAGAAAAAAAAAAAAAAATCATTGATTATTAACATGAATAGTTAGAGCAATAAGTAAGAATAATCTTTTAATAATTTATCATAATAAAATAAAGTTTAACAATTCACGAAAAATAGATTTAAAATAATATAAATAAAATAATTAAAAAAATATAACTATTTGTAATTTGAATGTCGACTTGATTCTGAATAGAGCAGAGTGGAGAAAGTATATTTATGTAATTGAGAAAAGATTCAGATGAGTTGAGTTGAGTTGGCTTTTTAAGACCATATGCACTCCGTAAAAATAATCCAAATATATAAAATTAGTGGATAAAAGAAAAAAGCTACCTATGAAACCAAGCTACTCTTATAGTACTAATAATCTCACTTAAATAGATTTTCACTGATTTATAGCATGCGGTGAGGTCATTATCTAATAAAAGAAGGAAAGAATGTAATATGCATGAATAGCCTTATATATTGAATAGAAAAAAATAATTTAAAAAGTTATAATTCGGATTTGCCTACTATCAATTAGCTTGTATTTGAGTTTTTAAAATTATGTGAATTTGATTTGCTAACAGATTAATTGGATAAGTAATAAATCATTGATTACTAACATGAATAATTAGAGCAAGTTTTGATCAGTAAGAATGATCTTTTAATAATCCATAATAAAAATAAAGTTTAACAATTTATGATAAAAATAAATTTAAAATAATATAATAAAAATAATTATAAAAAATATAACTATTTGTAATTTGAACGACGACTTGATTCTGAATAGAGCAGAGTGGAGAAAGCATATTTATGTAATTGAGAAAAGGCTTAGATGAGTTGAGTTGAGTTGAGTTGGCTTTTAAAGACCATATGCACTCCATAAAAATAATCCGAATATATAAAAATCAGTGAATAAAAGAAAAAAAGCTACATATGAAATGATGGTACATAAAGTTTTACTATAATATGAAGCTACTCTTATAATACTAATAATCTCACGTAAAATAGATTTTCGCTGATTTATAGCATGCGGTGAGGTCATTATCTAATAAAAGAAGGAAAGAATGTAATATGCATGAATAGCCTTATATATTGAATAGAAAAAAATAATTTAAAAAGTTATAATTCGGATTTGCCTACTATCAAATTAGCTTGTATTTGAGTTTTTAAAATTATGTGAATTTGATTTGCTAACAGATTAATTGGATAAGTAAATAAATCATTGATTACTAACATGAATAATTAGAGCAAGTTTTGATCAGTAAGAATGATCTTTTAATAATCCATAATAAAAATAAAGTTTAACAATTTATGATAAAAATAAATTTAAAATAATATAAATAAAAATAATTATAAAAATATAACTATTTGTAATTTGAACGACGACTTGATTCTGAATAGAGCAGAGTGGAGAAAGCATATTTATGTAATTGAGAAAAGGCTTAGATGAGTTGAGTTGAGTTGAGTTGGCTTTTAAAGACCATATGCACTCCATAAAAATAATCCGAATATATAAAAATCAGTGAATAAAAGAAAAAAAAGCTACATATGAAATGATGGTACATAAAGTTTTACTATAATATGAAGCTACTCTTATAATACTAATAATCTCACGTAAAATAGATTTTCGCTGATTTATAGCATGCGGTGAGGTCATTATCTAATAAAAGAAGGAAAGAATGTAATATGCATGAATAGCCTTATATATTGAATAGAAAAAATAATTTAAAAAGTTATAATTCGGATTTGCCTACTATCAAATTAGCTTGTATTTGAGTTTTTAAAATTATGTTAATTTAATTGCTAACAGATTAATTGGATAAGTAAATAAATCATTGATTACTAACATGAATAATTAGAGCAAGTTTTGATCAGTAAGAATGATCTTTTAATAATCCATAATAAAAATAAAGTTTAACAATTTATGATAAAAATAAATTTAAAATAATATAAATAAAAATAATTATAAAATATAACTATTTGTAATTTGAACGACGACTTGATTCTGAATAGAGCAGAGTGGAGAAAGCATATTTATGTAATTGAGAAAAGGCTTAGATGAGTTGAGTTGAGTTGAGTTGGCTTTTAAAGACCATATGCACTCCATAAAAATAATCCGAATATATAAAAATCAGTGAATAAAAGAAAAAAAAGCTACATATGAAATGATGGTACATAAAGTTTTACTATAATATGAAGCTACTCTTATAATACTAATAATCTCACGTAAAATAGATTTTCGCTGATTTATAGCATGCGGTGAGGTCATTATCTAATAAAAGAAGGAAAGAATGTAATATGCATGAATAGCCTTATATATTGAATAGAAAAAAATAATTTAAAAAGTTATAATTCGGATTTGCCTACTATCAAATTAGCTTGTATTTGAGTTTTTAAAATTATGTTAATTTAATTTGCTAACAGATTAATTGGATAAGTAAATAAGCTTGAGATGTTATAAATTGGGGCAATGAAAAAGTTGACGAGTGGAACGAATGGATGCTGCACCAAAATAACATGGAACATAGAAATCGACAATATATATAGCACGGTTGATGGATGCCCATGTGACGGTTGCTGAGCTTAATTGAGTTGTCGCTTTCTCTTAATTAGCTTCTTCATGTTGTTGGGATGTGAAACGAAGTGGGATGCATGGTTCTGAAAATTTTCTTCTAGCGAACCATCATTTGATCGATTTGCTTTGCTTGCCCCACTCATCGTGCACCGATCCATGCTGTGATTAATTACGAGCATGCAAGGTGTAGCCGCTGGATATTGCTAAGGCATGCATTGTCTCCTTTACCATTAATATGGGTTCAAATTGACCAGGACATCTGTAGCTGAGAAGGCTCTGAAAGACTATTTCTTTGGTCTAATAGATTGGGAGGGCCCATTTAAGTTAATGGATGTTATTGCCCATACTCGGCGAGCTTTAAAATAAGCAAGCCCTACATGTTTCTCGACCTAACTTAATTATGATGTACCATGATTTGTATAATGACTCCTGAAGTCTATATGCATTGTATTGCTTGGATGGGACTTTTCATCTGGCTTGTAGCATAGCCCACCCATATCTGTGTTGATTTTCAGATGATGGGTCCACCTACGATTATGATAAGAACTGATTGCTATACATGATGGTGGCAGCTTTGCTACTAGGTTGAGCTTATTTATGATCTATTTTATCAGTGTGCTAATAAGTTGAAAAATAAAATATAAATATATTATATGAAGAGAATTAAATAGGGAGATGCCATGGACTTTACTTCTTTGGATAGGAGAGGCTATTTAATCTTTTTTAAGTCTAAAATCAATCATTGGTCTCTCAAATGAACAATACTATTAAAAATATTTATAAATAAAAAAATCATATATTTTGGTGGTCTTTAAGTTATGCATCAAATAGGTAGAACAGTAGATGATTTTTATTTTACTAGTATATTAAAATGTGTGATAAGATGGTGTAGATCAAAACCGAGCTAGACACAAAAATAAAACAATTGGGCTTAAATCCCTATCAGCAGTGAACTACAAAGTATCAAAATTGAACTAATAAGACATTAGTCATTGTCAAAAGGCATCCTATGGAAATATCTTACCATTCAAATGTTCCATCCCTTATTCTGCAATGAACTCCTAATCCAAGGCAATTAATGGTAGATCTAGTCACCATCTATTAGTTCAACAGCACCATCACTAGTAGTGGAAGGATTCTAATGGCAAATAGGTCATCATAAGAACATAAGTTCTTTTAGAAGGCTTAAAGCCATGGCATTACTTGGTTTAGATGTCTTAGGAGTTTATCTTCTTATTCTTTTTAGATTTTGAAGGTACCTAAATATCCCTAGCTTTGTGAAAAAAACCCAAAGCCTATAAATGCCCCTTTCATATTCATCTTTGGCCGTCGAAAAATTAATGGAGCTTCTTTTCTAATAGGTTATTTTTGTATTCTCGTTTTGCATGATAAATTTTGTGCAATGCTGATGAATTTTAGAAATCAACAAAATAACTAGTTGGCGATGTCCTTGGTCTTAGAGCATCTTGAAGGTTTTGGCATGTAAAGTTTTTGATGATGATGGGACACACTTAATAGCAAAATAAGGGCTACTAGTAAGCTATCCCTTTAGTTTCTTTCTTAACACATATATCCTTAACTTTTAGTTTTAAATTAATAATTACTTTCAAAATTCCACACATAAGTTTTATTTTTAATGACACATGCTTGCTTAATCTTCCATTGTGCAAGTTTGAAGCTTGCACTAGACCTTCTAACTTATGTTAACTTTCAAGTATTAGAGTAGGATCTTTATTTCTTTTTTCTTGCTAATAAATTTTCTTTTGAGACCTTGATTATTCAATAATGCAAGCATGTCTAGTTATAATTCATAATTTACTCGGATTGGGTTTCTAATTTATTTAAATTCTTATTTGAATTAAAAATATTATTTTTAAAATTTTCTTTACTTTTAAACTTCTAACTGCTTTCGGATTGAAATTATATTGAGATATTTCAATTTTATTTTCAAGTGTACTAAGATATATTACTTGGAGATAAACTTTATTTTTTTTTCTGATTGTTATTTTTCTACTTGAGTTGATGATATATAAAATCATTTATTCTATTAAATATGGTTTTAGAATTTGTTTTTGTCCCATTTGGATTTATCCTAATGATTTGACCTTGACTTATCATTCGCTTGTAGCTAGGCAACTCCTATTACACACATACTACTATAGTTGCAACCAACTAAGATAAAATGATTTATATGCTTGAGACCTACATTTTTACTATCTACTTAGTTTCCTTATGGTCAAGTTTTGCACATATCCTAAGGCTACTGACAATCAACCGGTCACTATTAAAACACTATTAATACTAGATCTATCACTTTGGAATTCAGCATCAATATTTTTCTAATTTCACAAGCTCACCATCGGAACTTCTAATGACCCTTATTCCACCATTTGAAGCCAACAAAAAAGTAGGTCCCAATAGTCAAGAAAAGCTTCCTCAATTATCCATGATCCTTGCATGTATTCTAAAGTGAACTAGATCTTCTCGAAGCATAGTCTTAAAAACAAACCTTACCAATTGTGGATTTAATTAGTAGCAATGCTAACTCCAAAGTTGATCGACTAGAGGCCTAGTTGACTAAGGTGATAGAAGACTTGGGATAACTACAATAGATTATGACTCAACAAGAAACTCAATCCATTACGCCACCTATATATAGCAGCAACCCTAGTTTAGGCTGACAATGATGAAAAGTCTCATATTGTTTACTTTTCACAATCAAATCATCAAATCCTATTTAAAATTAATAATTTAATAAAGATGAGTATAGTAGGTGTCATGATGAAATTATCTAACTGTGGACAACTTTTTTTAGGAAGTTAGACCCATCAACTTTCTAAGATTGGCTTGTATGCATTGATAACTATTTTGATTGACATCATCTCTTTGATTAGAACTAAGTTTAGCTTGTAAAAGTAGAGCTAGAGCTTAAAAAGTCCAAATTACATCTAATAGTTAGACATGAAAGAGAATTGTGCTCACTATGGAGAGCGTGTGACATGAGATAAAATGAAGAAGAAATTAGAGGAATATTACATGCCTATATTACACCTAGAATCTCTATAGTTGAATACTACAACTCAAATGAAGAATTAAATCAATCCAGAAGAATTGAGAAGAATTTAATGAACTTACACTTCAAGTTCGACTCAAATAAACCCTACAATGGCTTTCATTCAAAAGATCAAATGGTGGTGGCATAAATTGAAATGCTTTATAAGGCTTGCCTAATAGACAACCAAGTTGAGGAATAGATTAAAAGCAAGGCCCATAGGTTAACTTCTCAAGTCAAGAGAGTGTTAGTTATACCTAAATCCACTAAATCAACTTTCAACAAAAAAGATACCTCTAACTTGTTGCTGAAAGGATGAAGGCTCAAAACACACCAAAACCTATCAAGCAAGTAGTTCAATGTTTCAAATACAAAGGGTTTAGCTACATCACCGTATAGTGTTTTACTTGAATCCTCAACTATTATCTGCTAAGCTACGATAGTATACTATGATAACCAAAGGCTATAAAGAAGCCTTGGAGCCTTACTAACTCCTCAAAAAGAAGAGAAGATAGATTGGAAGCATAAAACATCTTCCATCAACATGCTGCCTACCAAAACTAATCAATCATGGTCATCATTGATAGTGGCATCAAAAAGAATGTGGCATTAAAGAGCTCATAGGCAAACTCAAACTTAAGATTATCCGACACCCTAAATCCTACCAATCATCCAGGCTAATGATCAATATCTTGATCAATCACATATGTCATGTGACTTTTAGATAAAATGTTTGGCAAGTGTGATGTCATTTCGATGAAGATGGTTCATCTCATTCATGGTCACCTAAAGCTTTATGACCACAAGGCCACCTACCAACATCAGGACTATGCTTGTACCTTCACTCCTAATAAGAAGAAGATTATGCTTATTCGATGACTTGATAAAAAGTTGAAGAAGAAGAAGGTAGAGCATGCATAAATCAAAGAAGCTTACTAATCCACAAGACCTTTATTTTCACTAGTTTAAGGAGGTTTTGCCTTGTCCTTATGGTCAAAGAATTTGAGGCACTTTTTGAAGCAGCCACACTTGATTATCCTCAAAACATTTGGCAACTTCATTTGGCTTGAAAGATATGACCTTGAGGACTTACCCAACAAGCTTCCACCAATATGGTGCCTACAACATATAGTCAACCTCATCCTAGAAGCTCCACCGCTCAATTTGGCCTCTTATTGCATGACTCTTTAGTCTTATTGAACATGATGAGCTAAAGATGCAAGTTGAAGGATGGCTTGACAAGGATTTCATATTAGAAAACTTTATCCCATGTGGAGTTTGCCTCCACCTATTCTCCAATAAGGATGGGTCTTGGAGGTATGCATTGATAGTGCAATCAATCAACAAAACCGTTATTAAGTATCAATCACACATATAAATATTTTATGACTAGTTAGCTTGATATACAAATAATATTTTCATGATTCAAATCTCATTATTGCTCTAAATAAATAAACAAATAAGGTTTTGTTTGATATATATCACTTCTAGTTTTCAGATTTCATGAAAACCAAAACTCATTTCGCCTTTGTTTTTCCATGAACCAGAACCCAGACGTTGTTCGACGTTCATTTGGAATAATTATGGCAGCGATGGTAAAGACTTGCAACCGTCATAGCTGACGATATTCATAACAATGTTAAATAATGTTGAGTAGCAACGTTGACAAAGGGGTACAAACGGTTACTATTTAAAATAAAATAAAATAAATAAATAAAAGCTACTCATGTTAGTTTCCATTTTTTAAAAAATTTATAAAAGAGTTTCAGAAGCTCATGGATAACCGAACAATTTTTTTGCTTCGATTTCCATATTTCAAGGAATGAAATTAAACAAGCAGCAACCCATTAATGCCCGGCTTATATATATATATATCGATTATAAGGTAAAAAATAGGGAATCCACTGTGCTTTGGTTCATCACAAGTTAAGTTATTCTGTGATTTAGGCGAGCCTACATTATATAATATATGCTCATTCTCCCTCAACCAACAAAGTAGTTAGCGGTCCGTACGTTCCACTGCTTCCTAAAAGACAAAGGCAAGTAAGGCTCCTATATATATGCAAGCTTTGGTCCCGTACGTTCGGGTTAAGCCATTTATAAATTCGAAAGGCTTCAGGATAAGGTACCATAAAAGGTGACGCAAGAAAATTTTTTAAAAGAAAAAAATAAAGTAGCTTTTGGCCGAAGAACCATACAAAGGCAAGGACGTGAACAGATACGCAGCCAAGTCGGTTGCTCTGACTTTTCTCTCCGCAAGGCTGCAACAACTTCTTAGGGTTCGGAAAGAGATCGAAGCGGGAGAGAGGGAGGACTGGCGTGAATCCATAAATAAAAAAGAAAAGAAACCCCATCGCTGCTGCTTTCCAGGGGTGCTGAGCTGAAGAAGGCGTAGAAAGAATATTGCCAGTAAAATACATCTGTCGAGCGTCCCGTACTCACCCACTACATGTGGAGATAGATAGAGGGTTGTAAATGAGAAGCGTAGCCTAGTAAGAGAGTAAGTCGTCTGAGTAGAGTAGCCTATAAAGAGAAGCGTCTGAGTAGAGTAGCAGGGACTAGTAGGGAGGAGAATCTTAACGAGGGCACATTTAACGAGGCTAAGGTGCCCAGCTTTTCTATCCACCTTTTATGGCACGATTCCTTTGCCCAGCTTTACTCTTTGTCGTCGTTTCGTTCGGCTTTTTAGTTTTTAACCTGCATGCAAACTCTGCTTGCCTCCCATCCCAGGCCACTAAAAGCGTAAAGCGCCACGGAGTCGGGGTTGTCAGTGAATTGGACCAACTTTCTTAGTTTACCGGCCGGGCGCGGCCTCTGCTGGTTTCGCAGTTTAATTAGCTTAATTGGGGATTAATTTTCCATTCATTTGCCGCTAGTTTTGAATTTGATGACATGCAAAAGAATGAGGTTTAGCAGTTTGATCCGTACGGCCGGATATGATGCAGTTACAGTTTATATCTTTTCTATTTTTTAATCATATGGGACTAATTAAGCTAACGGCTTAGGGATTAAATGGCCAATTGGGTCAAACTGTATCCTAGCTCCGTTCGGATGCTATAATCTAAAACTACTTTAACGTACACAATTTTTTTTTTTTTTACAAACGGGCGATCACATGAATCTAGGTTGAGTTAACCCTAATTAATTAGAATACAAAATTTGAGCAAGCACAGGCGGGCACGGATCACCTGGTATCCAGCACCACGACCCTGAATGATGGGCAACTCGGACAGCAATCCAGTCAGCCATTGAATTCGCTTCCCGATAAATGTGTCGAATCTGAATAATATCAGCATGGTAAAGCATAGACCGAATGTCACATAACATCGAGTTGGACAGAATAGGAACACTTAGATCCTGGCGGAGCCAACGCACCACAGTTATAGAATCATCCTCAATAATAAGCCCGCGAATACCTAGATTGCGTATGGCATAGGAAATACCAGCCCACGCCGCATGCAGTTCAGTAGCCGGCACAGAGAGGTCGAGGATGCCAAAACCATCAGCCGCAACCAAAGCACCATCAGGCCCACTGATAAGAAAAGCCGAACCCGCCAGACGACCACGAACACTGCCATCAAAATTGACTTTGACAAACCCTAGTTGAGGGGGTTCCCAAGAGATGAAAACCGTACGCCGGTGCACTGCAGGGGCAGCAAGGGAACCCCAGATGCTAGAGCTGTCAGAGTCAAAGGTAGACTGATGGAAAATATACTCATCTGAGAGAGACTGAGCAGTCTTGACAATTCGGTGAGGAGGATCAGAAACATCAGAAAAAATTTGACGATTCCGGGATAACTAAAGCTGATAAGCAATATAGGCAGCCAAGGAGCTGGAACGACCAAAGTTCCATCTGGTGCCCCGACGAATCATCGTAAGGAAGGAGGTGCAGCACTGAACACTACTCTCACCCCACAGGCTGTAACCCGCAATCTGCCATACTAATCTCACTCTGGCACAGGAAAATATAGCATGGTCAGGAGTCTCGACCCCAGAACCGTATAGCGGGCAGGTAGGAGAGATCGCCATGCCCCTCCCAGAAAGCAGGGAACACATAGGAAGACAATCCCAAGCCATCTTTCAGATGAATAGACGAACTCTTGGGTGGATGGGAAGCCTCTAAATCCAGGACCCATCCATCGCATACCCCGACTGAGATCTGTAATCCTGCATGAAGTCCCGGATGGGCGCACAGGTCAAGCAGGACCTCCTCCATAATCTAATATCCGCAGTGTGATCATGGAAAAGAGGGATAGAGAGAATGCGCTGGGAAAGCTCCGCACCAAATAACGAGTCAATAAGGGGGCCATTCCAGGCGTTGTGATCCTGAATGATAAGGTCAGAGACTCTCATTCTAGTAGGGATGTCAAAACTGACAAAGGTGGGCCATCGAATCAATGGGGAATCAGCCAACCATGTATCCCTAAGGGTATCCACAGAGGTGCCATCACCAATCATCCATGACGTACGTCTAAGAACAGTCGAAGCATGACGACAGACCTCTTTCCAGAAGAAAGAGCCGGTACGAATAGACTGAGGCTGACTCTGGGAGGACCAATCACCGTATTTGGCACGCATGAACGAACTCCATAAGCATCCAGGATCTAGCAAGAATCTCGATGCGTGCCTAGCAATCAGTGCCTCTTTTCTGATAATAAGGGAATGAATCCCAAGCCCGCCCTCCGATAAGGGCCTGCAAACAGAATCCCAAGCTCGCAAGTGAATCCCATGGCCTTCCTGCATAGAGCCCCATAGAAAATCTCTGAACCATCTCTCCATCCTTCTTAAGCAGGACAACGGAATAGCTGCATTAGAAAGGATATAGAGAGGAAGAGCAGTGAGAACAGATCGGATGAGGGTAAGCCTGGCCATCATGGATAACCCAGAGACTTGCCAACCATCCAAACGATCACGAACACGGCGCTCCAGATCGGTAAAATCCGAGCAGCGTGGCCGCCTTCCCGTAATAGGGACCCCCGGATAAGAAAGATGATCAGCCTGAGCAGAAATACCCAAAATTTGCATAACAGACTCCCGAATAGAAGTTTTAGTCTTCGGACTGAAAGATATAATGGATTTAGCATTATTAACTTTCTGATCAGAAGCCCTATAGTAAGACTAGATCACTGAAGCAAAAGCAGAAGCATTGCTGGTAGTAGCCCTCCCCATCAATATGCAATCATCAGCAACAGCAAATGAGATAACGATGGCCCTTGGGGCCCAGCACTGTAAGGATCTAAGAGAGAAGCTTGTTGGGCCTGGTGAAAAGCTCTAGATAAGGCATCCGTAGACAGAATAAATAAGAATGGGGACAGGAGACATCCCTGCCTAAGACCCACCGCAGAGTGGAAGTAGTTCGTCTGACCACCATTAATAATAATAGAGAAGGACGGCCGATGAACATAAGCCCTGATCCAAGCAATAAAAATCTCATCAAACCCAAACTCCTACAATCTTTAAATATTTAAATCTCAAACTTAGCTTGATTGATTCTCATTATTCGTTCAGGCCGTAATTATTGAATAGGCGTAATGCAAACAGTCTTTTTTTACTAATGTATGTGCTAGAATGGATTACATATTCGATATTTTATGGGTTCATTCTTAAAGTGTTGCTTTTTGTATGAATTTTGGCTCAAGGTAAAGAGGCATGATATGTTGCTCTAACTTTTTTGAGCTCGAGAGGAGGGTGCGCCAGCGCATTGAGGGGTGGCATGTTACTAGCTTATCTATGATGGCTAGAGTCATTATTATTCGTTCAGTTCTTTCCTTTCTTCCCTTGTATCTTCTTTTGAACGCTGCCATCCTGATTACTTGTCTTAAGAGGATCGAGAGATGTTTCAGAGATTTTCTATGGGCTTCTACGCAAGATGGTCATGGTATTCATCTTTTATCCTGAGATATGGTTTGTATGCCTATCCAAGAAGGTGGGCTCGGGATTCAGTCTCTGGTTGTCAGAAGATAAGCTCTTCTTGCTAGACATGTATCGCGATTCCTTATGGAGCCGCAGTGTCTTTGGAGTTCTTTGATGCAAGCGAGATATGGAGATTGGATGTCTGATTTGCCCATTGTGTCATTCAGGGGCTGTTCCTCCTTCTGGAAGGAGGTGTGTCGGTATGGTCAGTCTATCCTGGATAATACCTCTTGGATGATCGAGATGGCTCCTTGATTAATGTTATCCAGGATACTTGGATTGCTGAGATTCCTCTCTCTCGGTGGCCCTCCTTCATTAATATTGATACTCCCTCCAGTTTAAGGGTTCAGGACTTGATTGCCTCTGATCCCCCCACCTGGCATATTCCCTCGGTGATCCGATTCTTCGATGAGGAGCTTTCACGACGGATTCTCTCGGTGCCTCTTATACCTGGTTGCCTTTCTGACTCCAGGCTTTGGCAGAGATCATGTCTCTCTAGGGTCCCCACTAGGGACCTTATGAAGATGTTTAGGCCTCAGCCTCACCGCACAGAGGATGCTGCTTGGATCTGAAAGCTTCCTACCCTTCCCAGAGTTCAGCTATTTATTTGGAAGCTCCTGTGGGACTGTCTTCCAACTTGTGCTCTTTTCTCTCGTAGGGGTCTGCATATTCAGCCGACTTGTCCTTTGTATAGGTTGGAGGAGGAGTCTTCTGATCACACTATCTTCACTTGTCCCAGAGCTAGGCGGATATGGTTCTCGGTGGGCTAATCCAGCAGATTGGAGGACTTTGGCTCTCCGCAATTGTCCTTTCTTCTTGATCTCCGAAGGGGTTCATCGCAGGAGCGTGGTCTTGGGCTGCCACGGCATACTAGATATGGCTGTCCAGAAATCAGTTCATATTCATGGATGATAGTATTTCTTTACACAGGATTCTGTGAAAGATTAGATCATTAACGACGGACTATGCCCGTGTTTTCAATGCAGTTGGTTCTGACTCCTCTGGCCTCTGGGGATCCCCTGCTGCTACGGCAGCGAATCGGTATACGGTTTTCATCTCTTGGAAGCCCTCCCTCCAGGGGTTGTCAAAATCAACTTTGATGGGAGTGTCCGTGATAGAGCTGTTGGTTCGGCATTTATCATCCGTGGGCCTCTAGGTGATCTGCTGGCAGTGGGTGGTTTTGCTACTCTCGACCCCTCTGTCACTATGACGGAGCTTTATGCTGTTTGGGCTGGTATATCTTATGCCGCTTGGACTCTTCATGCTCATAGGCTCATGATCGAGGGTGATTATATGATAGTCATTTCCTGGCTGCTGAAGGAGAACTGTTTCCGGTGCCCCACTATCTCGATTATTAGGGATATTTTGTCTATCCTGCAGGAGCTTGATAGCTCCCAGATCTGTCATATATATCGAGAAGCCAATTTGGTGGCGGACTGGGTGGCCGCTTCTGTGGCCCAGCATGGTGGTTCATGGTTTTAGAGGCCGGATGATCCCTGTCCTGTAGCAAATTTTGTACTATGATTAATCTAGGCTGATTCGTATGAGACTTGTGTGATCGCCCGTTTGTAACAAAAAAAAAAAAAAAAGGCATGATATGTTGCATAAGATTTTATGGCATCGATTATTATGTCATATCATAATAAATCTCTTCAAAGATTATGCACGATGATATGTCTCTTCAGACATCATGAAGGGCACTAAATGCATCAGCTCCACAATGACATGTCATGTAGCCAATATATTAGAGAGCACCTTATGACAACATGGCAATAATGCACCTTAAGTCATGCAAAATTGCTCTTTCCTATATTGTCACTCTCTAAGGGTATATAAGGAGGAGGAGATCATTTGCTTCACCTCCCACAAATAACCCTACTAGGTCTTGCTTTAGTTGCTTGTCTGAAGGAAGAATAGGCTTTTTTCAATATAAGAAAATATAGGATTTATCCAGTTTAGCTCTAAATTGATCGATTGTGCATTCTTTTCTGCTATACTTGGATAAGTCACTTTTTGAAAATATACTACCTAACTATTTATAAACCCAAAGAAACCAATTTTGATAATGTGTTTGCTTGCATATTTTTTTGTATGTAGAATAGCTTGAATTTGAAATTGCCAAAAGAAATACTTAGTATTTGATTTTTTCTAAATATTTGATCCAATGAGGCTCTTTATCCTTAAATGTTCCTTGAATTTGATTGACCATTAATTATAAATCACTATACATTCTAACATATTGCACTCGAAAGTCCTTAGTTAACTTAAGTCATATGATTAATGCTTTATATTCAGCTTCATTATTAGAAGTTTTAAATTCGAATCTTAGATCATAGGATACTTCTATCTGGTCTGGATTTACAATAAGTATTCCTGCTCCACTCCCTAATTGATTAGATTATCCATCCATGAAGATTTCTCATCCAGATTACTCATTCTCTTCTGACTTTCTTCTCTTGTACTTCCACTAGATGTTACTTCCATAACATAATCAATTAATACTTGGGCTTTTAAAGCTAGTCTTGGTCAGTATTGAATATCAAATTCATTGAGTTTCATATTGAATGGGAAAGAAAAGTTTGAAGTGTTTGTAACTCAATTTTTTTGCTACTAATTAACTTGCACTCGAGTTTTTAGAACAACGTGATTTTAGTCTAGTAACAAATTAATTGGACCAACAAGTAGGCTTGAAGTGTTACACCTCCTATGTTCTTTCTCCAGTGAACCACTTCTTCCTTATGGAGGGTTGATTTCTTCAGCATTAATATTTCTCTATACTACTGAGTAACTTACTCAAATCTTTAGAAGATTTTTTGGCAAAAAAAAAAACTGAATCAAGAGTTTCTTAACTCATTCATCAACAATTAAGGCATCAAGATTCTTTACTTCTATTGCTTCAGAAAGCGTTCCAAATACTCCCTTAAAAGCTCATCTCTCTTTGCTTAATGTTCATCAAAGAAGCACAAGTCTTTTTATGCTTTATACTGCTTATAAAATATCTCACAAACAATTTGCTGAGCTGATAAAAATAACTAGCTGAAGAGAGTTTAAGATTTGTGTACCAATTTCTTGCAACCTTCTTGAGTGTTATTCGAAATACCCTACACATTATAGCATCTGGAGCTCCATGTAGTAACATAAGAGCTTTGAAATTTTCAAATGATCCACTAGATTTATTGTTCCATCATAGGGCTCCAACTGAGGCCTCTTGAACTTCACCGAAAGAAGAACAACCATTATTTCTTTGATGAATGGAGGTTCAGTTGGAAGGCCTAGATTATCTAAAGACCTTGAGATATCATCTGCCCAATCTTTTGATTTATTTTTTAAATATTTTGTGAACATTAATATTATCTTGACTTCTTGATGATAAAGGCTCATGCATAAAATAATGAGATTCTTCTATCATAACTTGGTCAATTTCAAACTTGATCGGCCTAATTTGAAGTTGGTCTTCTTTATTCTTATGGCTCTGTAGAATTTTTGCTTCCAACTCCTAATCACCTAATCGGCTTTTTAACCTTTTGACATGATGACTATCCTCTTCCTCTTCTTGATCTTTTTCCAAAGAATCATTCCTTTGGGTTTTTTGAACCAAATAACTTTGGACCAAATTTGTTGAAGCATCTAACTTGAAATCGAGATTTTTGATATCTTCCTAGGTATTTTGCAATGTTGACGTAGAGCATAAGGCAAGACTATGTATTAAAATCTTACCCAAATTTCTAAGATCTTGCAACTTGACTCATCCCACTTTGATTATTGCTTTAACTTATTTCCTTTTCTTGGGTGGCATGATTTGAAACAATGGTTTTTGATCCAAAATTTTCCACATAAGGTGCTAATATCAATGGTTTAGCTTTATTTAATACTGAATTTTAGCTTAACATATCAATGGTTTAGATTTATTTAAAGAGAAATTTGAATTCAGCCTTTACATCGAAGAATTCTTTGCTGATAAATATCTTTACTCAAGAAATCAAGAACAACTCCACAAGAATCAAAGTCAGGATGAAAGAATACCTGCATTCACTCTAAAGAATTGTAAGAGGATCTAGGGGTTTTTTTTCCCTATATATTCCTCTGACGATCAAGTTAGCCTTAATGCTAAATTTGAATAGGAAAAAAAAAAAAAGAGAATTCTTACTCTTGTTAGCCTTTATAAGACTCTTATGCTCTGTTTGGATAGAGAGAAAAGTGAAAAGAAAAAAAAAACTGAGGGGAGAGAAAAGTGAGAGGAAAGAAAATTGTAGAGAAAATATTTTTTTTCCTTGTATTTGGATGAGTATGAGAAAAATAAAGAGGAAAGAAAAGTTGATAATTTACAATGACAATAATGTCTTTATTATAAATAATTAAAAAATGCATCAATTTTTTTCTTGAAGGGCCAGTATCGGAATAAAAAAAAATAAAAGAGTACTTTTAAGTTTTCTCTCTGAAATCTCTTTGATTTCGAAGAGAAAACTTTTACATGGGGCCCACCAATTTTTTTTCTTTGTTTTTTCCTCTAGTTTTCTTTCCTCCTTACTTTTCTCTCCATCCAAACAAGGTAAACTTCATTTTCTCTCCTATTTTTTTCTCTAGTTTTCTTTCCTTCCTACTTTTCTCTCCATCCAAACAGAAGCTTAATGATATATTTATAGACGTCGAAGGAAAATTAACTGTGTTAACTTAGGATTAGACCTTTTTGAAAATAAATAATATATGATACTTTTAGGTAGATCCTCTCGATCTCTTAAATTCAATTTAATTGTGACTTTGTTCTTCATCCATCCAATAGGTTATCAAAGATCCCTATTATCAATTATCGTTAATTCTTGTGTTATATTGATGAAAGTCTCCATTCAACCCTAGTTGTATGGTAAATATCAGCTAGCATGGAGTTATTATGCCAATAGTTAAGAGCAATACATACAAGAAGACCTCGCATTTGCCAAAACTATCTCGAGGGCCACTAGAATTATGGTAGAAGATCAAAGTCTCCACCACTGTGATCCAGCGGAGGACGTCACACCTGACGACTCGCATAGAGCCCATCTACCTTCTTCTCGAAGACATTTAGGTAGTGTTTGAAATAGAAAATAAAAGAGGATATCCTCTCTTATTTCCAAAAGCCATAACTATAAAGGATAGCTTGGAATAAAGTTAATCAAAGAAATAATTCATGGTTAACCATAGTTAACTATGGGTTATTTCCTCAATTTATTCCTTAGAAAATGCAGGAATAGCTGATTATCCTTCCAAATAAGAGTAAAAAAAAGTTTTCTTATGAATTTATCTTTTTGCATTTGATACCATCAATGGGATAACCAAGGAATATCCCTACGGATTATCAGGGAATAAACTCTATCCTGTACACTTATTCATGAATAATATTTTTTCTATCAAACACTACCTTAAAGAATTAACTTGCGACTCACAATGATAGAGAGGCTAATGGTATGACTGACTGGATAGCTTTTTACATGGATAATCATGAAGGCTCAATAATTTGGAAGTCTTGTCCCTGTTATCGTCAAAATTCAACGGACATCCATTCCTTCATTCCCTATGTACGCCCAAAAACAGACAAGCAAAGTTTCGTGACGGCCAAAAAAGATAGCTGAGATGCTGCCAAGAGTTAATAAAGACCCACGTTAGACTATCCCCACCTTCCTTTTTTTTTTTTTCCACGATTGGAATCCATCTTTTTCTCAACGGAAGCGAGAACCTCGACCACGCCTCTTTCTGAGGCATGGCCCATGCAAATGGCTGATCCAAAGACCCTTTTGTTACCTTCTTTCCTGTATCCATTTATATATTAATGATGCCCGATCACCGATCTTAGAGATATCGGGGCTGATGAGGTTGATTTGAGAAAATTAGGGATGCCTCGATTCGCTTGAAGATGCCGAGGTCGATGGAGCTGACTTAAGAAAGTCGGGGCCGCCTTGGCTTGCTCGGAGATGTCGGGGCCGATGGGGCTGACTTGAGAAAGTCGGGGCCGCCTTGGCTCGCTTGAAGATGCCGCGGTTGATGGGGCCGACTTGAGGAAGTCGGGGCCGTCTCTGCTCGCTTGGAGATGCCGAGGCCGACGGGGCCGACTTGAGGAAGTCGGGACTGCCTCGGCTCGCTCGGAGATGCCGGGGCCGACAGGACCGACTTGCGAAAGTCGGGGCTGCCTCAGCTCACTGGGAGATGCCGAAGCTGACGGACTGACTTGGCTCGCTTGGAGATGCCGGGGCCAACCTGATGTGTCTATGCCACGCGACTGATTTTACCATGATTATCCCTGTAACTTTTATTAGCCACATCATATAATATCATTTCTTAATTACTTCTCATTCGCATAAAATTATTCCTCACGTGGGGTTTTATTTTATGGAGATCGGAATTAAATTTAAACGTCCGTTTTCTCTTGTTTGCACATACACAATGCCCCCCCTCCTTTATGTAATTCGGTTTTTGACGCAAACCCATTTCAATAAGATATTATTTGCTTGTCCCGCGGTTCCAAGGTTACAGTGGTGATATATCTCTTTTAACGAGCTTCACGCACTGCACATGTGGTGAGGATTTAGCGTGCGACAATGGCAAGGCCACATTTGATGTTTATGACTCTCCATCAATCAATTTATAGTGTCTAAAACTTTTCGTTTTTGTCATTTTCATGCATAATTTAGTTAATCAACTGAAACTTTTCAGAAAAAAGAAAAAGGTTTGATAAACAGTTTGTTGGATCGATAATACTCAACACAATCACCACAAAATATACAGACCTCAAAATCAGTACTGTAATTAAGCAATTATTTCTCTTTAATATCTTTTTTTTTAAAATTTTTAATCAACAATGGGTAAATCTATCGGGACTCATACTTCACAAGCAATCCATTTATCAAATTCAAAGTGGATTTGATCATGAAAACTCTCTAATATGATCAATTTTTTATAAGAATATTGAATAGTTATAAGTAAACGATTTGTATAGGGTTCTTTACTGTTAAATAGCTTGCTTCACAAAATGATTGAGATTGATTAAAAGCATTACATTGAAAAATAAATTCAAGACCACAAGATATATACACACCCACGCCTATTTCACTCATCAAATAATTGCAACCTAGAGAGGTCTTTTGAACAAATTGGATTAGCTTCTGAAGTATCAATATACCCTTGTCAATTAACGTTGTTAAAATTAGCATGTTTTTTTCTCTATGCTCTAGGATATACTCTTTCTCAAGCTAAGTAGCTCTTTACAAAGAAAAAGTCTTTGTGTATTAGGTGCGGTGCAGCATCGCTCCCAACGATTGATGCGTGATGCATGCGTGCATGCAGGCCAAAGATAAAAAAGATACTTCTGCTCTTGATATGTGGGCACATTCGCATTATGCATCAATCATCGGGTGTGATGCGCGTAACTTGCACCGCATCTGATGCATAAAGACTTTTCCTTTGCAAAGCATGCAAATAATCATTAGCATTAGGAAGCTACGGTCTAGCTGTAGCTGGGCCTAGCACCTGGGCTTGACGTTGGACTGAGCTTGCCCAACCTCAGGACTATATATATATATATATATATATATATATATATATCCTTCCCCCTCCTCTTCCCTCCTCTGGTAGTTAATAAATTAAAAAAATCAGATTGTATCATTTAATTATCAACTATTACCATAGTGATATAATCAAGCAAAAAAAAAAAAGTAGAAGAACTTGATTCATCAAGGTGTCCAGATTCTGAACTTATATCTGGCAAAATAGTATATGAAATTTTGGGAACAAAAGTTGTTAGAGATTTGTGTGTTGAGAATTCCTATTGTTTCACTGGTGTTCATTTTAATCTTTTCTTCTGTCCTAGTCTTCCGGGAGAATCCCAGTCTCTCATGGTTCGTCGGTGGGCCTTTTTTACGGATGGCCTATTGAAGATTGGATTCTCTTTAAAGAACTCATGGTACGCATTTTTAAGTTCTGGTCAAGTGTGGCGTTAGACATTTTCATTAAATTCTCTTTTTTACGGATGGCCTTTATTTTATTTTTTAAATTAAATTAGTTTAATTAATTTGTACCTATTAGTTTTAATAAAATATAGAATTGAAAGACATAAAAATCATATAATTTTGATATTAATGAAATATAATTAAATTTCAGCCACTAATAATACTATCAACATAATTATAATAAAAAATGTAAATAATATTTAAATATATTTAAGTTTGGATAATATCAACATATTAAATGGATAAGCAAATGTTTCATTAAGGGTCTTCAAAAACAATTTGTATAAAAGAAAATCAAGATATCTAAGAATACATTATGAATAAAATATTTGTATAAAAATGTAAAAATAAATTATAATTTTTAAAAATTCAAAAAAAATCCATTCATTACTTTGCCCTTCAAACTCATGCACCATGTTCCTCTTGAGCACCTAAAAAAAATTAAAGTTATAAATTGAGCAACTTAAAAAATTTGTTATTATTAGTGTTATACTATACTCGTAAAGATTTTTATTGGAGTTGTATTAGTAAATAAGGGTAATTAAGTAATTTTTTTAATAAGTGTAATATGTATGGATTACAGTAGAGAATCTTTATGTCTATATTCGTCTCATACCATACTTATTTTTTGACCATCATACTCACTTCAAATAAAGCAAAGGTGAACGAGTATCCACAAATTCGAAGGAAATTAACATCCCTACTTTTGGTCCTAAAATAGTTTGTTGTTATAATTAGTCTATTATGTTTTAAGAATGTTGAATTCCTGATATCCTATAGCATGATATTAGTTAAATTTTATAAAATAGCCGATGTATTATTCTATCAACTACATTAAGATGATATATCAATTATTTTGATAATATAAAATGGCTTCATGCAATGCAACTTTAAAAATGTAAGGGACTAAACAATAATAATTGAAAGTTTGAAGTTAAAAATAAAATTTGAGTGAAAGTTTAATGACCAAAAGCACATATTAGCCTAACAAAACAAAATTTTGTTGAGTTTCTAACAAAATATTTATTTGAAATTTATTAAGAAATAGATATAGCAACAAAGACCTTCATGGTTGAAAATATAAAAGGATATAAAAATAAAAGGACAAACTATAGTTTCAACCCTTGAATTTAGAGGGTGTGTCACTTTGGTTCCTAAACTTTAAAAAGTTGTAAAAGTAATTTTAAACTTTTTATTTTATTTCTCTTTAGTCCCTACCATTAAATAGGAGAGATATTGTTTGCTTCAGTTCAATATGGCAACACACGTGGCATGCATGATGACAAAATAGTTCCTTCCCTTTCTCCTTACCCATGTGGGGGGGGGGGGGGGGGGAAGGGTTCATGAATAGGAAAAGAAAAGGAGGACTTTTTTTTTAATTAAATATTAGATATTGGTTAAAATGGTTTAAATTTATTTTTGTCATCATAAATGCCATGTGTGCTGCGACGTTGGACTGAAGCAAACGACGCCTCTTCTCTTTAACGATAGAGATCAAAGAGAAACAAAATGAAAAGTTCAGGATTACTTTTGTAACTTTTTAAAGTTTAAGGATAAAAAGCATATTCTCTAAGTTCAAGGATTAACACTGTAGTTTACTCAAAATAAAATGATATGAGTATGTATAGTGTGTAAAATGAACTATGTTGCTTGTGGGCTGGCATGGCTTAAGGAATTGAGGCCCATTGGCCGGCACAATGCAACCCAATAATTGCTAAAAGGTTTTTTCAAAATATTCTTTTTAATAATTATAAATAGCTATATTCTGAAAGTATTTTGATCAATTGAGTGCATGAAAAATCACCACCCAACATCCTGAGCTAGGAAAGTCTTTGTACACCATCTCGGTGCAGATGGCCTGCATCGGGCGTAATGATTCGTCCATGCGTATGCTTGTGCATCAGCGATGTGGAACCTATAAGCAAGCTTTCTAGTGCAAGCCTACGTACGGACAAATTACTGTGCCCGATGCAAGCCATCCTACACCGGGGACGATGTATAAAGACTTTTCCCTCAAACTTTGGTTTCGGTTCTATGGGCTATACCAACATGGCTTAGGAAACCATGGGCTTGCAAGTATATAATATATCTTGTGTCACTAGAGAAGTATGTAAATAATGTTGGTGGTGGCAGATGGTGGCTACCTAGATGATAAGACTGAGGCTAGAGTTATACTCTATGTCCTTAAGATAATTTTGTTCCGCAATGGTGCTTACGGTCAGTATGACGATTGTCTCTCAGGATACAACAGTCTCCTTTTGATGAAAGCAGCACTACAATTCATCAAAAATATCGAACCAAGAATGCTACTCTCTTTTCAATGCACTATTGCTATACTACCCTTAGGAAAGTATGCAAATGCCTAAGAGAGGAGAAGACTAGAATTGATTCGGATTGAACTCAATTCGGAATGGTTTGGAATGAATGAAATGAAAGGGTCTAGGGTCCTATTTATAGATTTTTAGGTGCCCCTTGGAAGCAACCCTACGAAATTAATTTAATTTGAATTCTTTGATTGGATTTGATCAAAAGATGTGAGGGTTAAAGGCTTATCACCCTTGATATGCCCATTAACATCGTGATCTTCAGATCGGATAAGCCTTTTCATAATCTGTAAGGTAATTTCTCCGATCAGATAAGGCAATTCTATGATCGGATAAGTCATAGCGCGGCTATGATACGTCTTTTCATGATCGAACCGTTGATTTATCACAACGGCTTGATCGGAGCGATGCCTTATCACCAACGGTCCTGTTAACCGGTCAACCGACGGGTGTGAGCCATTGGATCGCGATCACGATCGTGATTTGATCACCGCATCTCGACCCTTCATCCGATCGATCAACGATCAATTGATCTCAGCCCCTTATCTTGATCCGATCAGTCTCCACCGTCGGATCCTCATGATCTAGGAAAAATTTAAAGCCCCTCAAGCTCCTCGCGATGATGCGCAAGTGCGCCTACAAAGCACCCTTCGCACGCATGTGTGCGCGGGTGATGCTATGCATCACCCTCAAGCTCTCCATTTGTGGTGAGCCTAAGGAATTTAAGCTTGAAGGAAGTGGTTTTATATAAGTGAACCTTCCTTTCTTGATTTTTCCGATATGGGACTAAATGCCCCCGCAATTTCTCATTCACACACTAAAGGGAGGTGATGGGCTTTCAAGGCCCATTAGGGTATTTAGGCCTATTAGCCTATTTAGGCCTTATTAGCCTATTTACCCAACAATCCCCCACATGAATGAAAATTGGACTTAGATCAAAGATCATCAGAGATCAGTAAAGGCCAAACCCCACATAAAAGGATTTTAATGCAAATGAATATGCAGACACACTAAAGAGAGTATAATGGGATGAAGTTGTATCGGGATAGGTAGCTTGTGGCTTTGAACCTTCCTTAGTGAGTTGTTATCGAGTTTACTTGCTAAAAGGTGAACATGATGTCTTGAACCTTTCAGCGTTTTGTGTAAACTAAGACAATAACAATCACACAACTTCTTTCCTAGCATTCTTTTGGTTCTCATGGTTGTGTTCATTTTGGCCCCGAACAACTCCTGGTCTCATGAGTGCTTCAGAGAATTAAACCTTAAAATTCTCATAGAATTGGCCCAGTTCACACTCACATAGGTGATTCTTATTAAGAGTATCCTGCTATACCCCACATGATGTTCATGTCATAAGAATCATTAAAAGCAATGCTTATCCTAGTACCTTTAGCAGGTAGCACCAATTATCATAGGAATGAGTAGGATTGGACATCCTTAGTGCTATCAAGTCTCTTCATAATTTAGTTGTCCCTTTTGAACCTAGATCTTGGGATCTCCAGTCAGCTAGGTTGGTATCCACTATGAAGATTTTTCAGTTATAGGTTTTAAACCCATTCCCCTCGATAAACAGTTTACTTGATCTCTTGGTAACCCCTTTGTTAATGGATCCGCTAGGTTTTTCTTTGACTGAATATAGTCAATAGAAATTACACCAATTTCAAGTAACTGCTTAATGGTATTATGTCTGCGACGTATATGTCTAGACTTACCATTATACATCTTATTCTGTGCTCTGCATATTGCCGATTGACTATCACAATGTATGCATATTGCAGACACAGGCTTTGGCCAACATGGAATATCTTCTAAAAGGTTTCGAAGCCATTCTGCTTCTTCAGCTGCCTTTTCTAAGGCAATAAACTCAGATTCCATAGTGGATCGAGCTATACATGTTTGCTTAGAAGATTTCCATGACACAGCACCTCCTCCTAAGGTGAATACATATCCACTTGTGGATTTTGTATCTTCTGTGTTAGATATCCAATTTGCATCACTGTATCCTTCTAGTACAGCTGGATATCTTGAATAATGTAATCCATAACTTAGGGTATATCGCAGATATCTTAATACCCTTATTAGAGCTGTCCAATGATTTGGACCTGGATTACTTGTAAATCTACTCAACTTATTGACAGCATATGCTATGTCAGGACGAGTGCAATTCATGACATACATTAAACTGCCAATTATACGTGAGTATTCCAATTGAGATATGGGTTCTCCAGTATACTTAGCCAAATGTAGATTAACATCTACAGGTGTTTTCACCGGGCTAGTATCATACTTTTTATACTTATTTAATATTTTCTCAATATAATGAGATTGAGATAATATTATTTCTTCAGATGTTCTAGTGATTCGAATCCCTAGTATAACATCTGCAACACCCATATTTTTCATATCAAAATGTTTGATCAACATTTTCTTTGTCTGTTTAATCATTTCAGTATTACTACCAATGATTAACAGGTCATCTACATATAAGCAGATTATCACATACCCTTCAGGCAGGGTTTTGGCATATATACATTTGTCACATTCATTTATTTTGAATCCATTTGATAACATGACATTATCAAATTTTATATGCCATTGCTTAGGTGCTTGCTTTAATCCATATAAGGATTTAACAAGTCTACACACCTTCTTTTCTTGTCCTGGAACAATAAATCCCTCAGGTTGTTCCATGTATATTTCTTCATCTAATTCACCATTCAGAAAAGCAGTTTTAACATCCATTTGATGAATTTCAAGATTGTTAATGGCTGCAAAAGCGATTAACATTCTTATAGATGTTATTCTACTTACTGGTGAATAGGTATCAAAGAAGTCTATACCTTCTTTTTGTTTGAAGCCCTTAGCCACTAATCTGGCTTTATACTTGTCAATTGATCCATCAGCCTTTAGCTTTTTCTTAAAAATCCACTTGCACCCTAAAGGTTTCATACCAGATGGTAAGTCTACCAACTCCCAGGTATGATTATGCATGATGGACTCAATTTCACTATTAACAGCTTCTTTTTCCAAAAGGGTGCTTCTGGATTAGACATTGCCTCTTTGAATGTCTGAGGTTCATCTTGTAACATATAAGTTACATAATCAGGACCAAAAGACTTTGCAACTTTGGTCTCTTACTGCGTCTGGGTTCATCTTCAGGATATTCTTCCTGATGACTACTACTAGCAGTATTATCATAAGTTCTTTTATTTGAACTTATTTCTAATTTCCTTTTACTTGGAAATATATCTTCAAAGAATGTTGCATTCCTTGATTCCATGATTGTATTTTTGTATATCAGTTATATCTGATTTATACACAAGAAAGCGATATGCACTACTATTATGTGCATAACCGATAAATATACAATCAACAGTTTTAGGTCCTATTTGACCTTTTTGGGGTCCGGAATAGCTACTTTAGCTAGACACCCCCACACTCTTAAGTAATTGTAAGAAGGCTTCTTTCCTTTCCATAACTCATATGGAGTAACTTCCTTCTTCTTAAGAGGTATCTTATTAAGAATATGATTTGCTGAGAGAATTGCTTCTCCCCATAAATTCTGTGGTGTACCAGAATTTATTAACATAGCATTCATCATTTCTTTTAATGTGCGGTTTTTACGTTCCGCAATTCCATTAGATTGAGGCGAGTAAGGAGCAGTAGTTTGATGAATAATGCCATGCTCTTGACAGAATTCGTCAAAAGGTGCATCGTATTCACCACCTCTATCACTCCTTATGGCCTTAATCTTTTTTCCAAGTTGATTTTCAACTTCATTCTTATAACATTTAAACATTTCTAAAGCCTCATCTTTAGACTTTAGTAGATACACATAGCAGTATCTTGTTGAATCATCTATAAATATTATAAAATACTTTTTACCTTCCTTGTTTGAATTGACTTTAAGTCACATAGATCACTGTGAATTAAGTCAAGAGGTTCAGTATTTCTTTCAACTGATGGAAATGGTGTTTTTGCTAACTTAGCTTCAACACACACTTCACACTTGTAATGTGGATCGATTTCATGATTAGGTAATAATTCTAATTTCATTAATTTTTAATAAATTAAAATTGTTGACCCAATTATTGATTTTGATGATTAACAAAAGCCATGAGCATATTCATCATGTTTCTGATATATTTGATAAGTGTTTCAGGCATTAAGGTTGATCAATTAATAAAGGAATAAAGTTTTGAATCAAATTTGAAAGAAAATTATTTAAGTTCAGAACTTAGAGTCGACACCTCAACTATCCGGAGCCGACCCTAGGGTGTATCAGAACTTTTCTAGATTTTCAGCACGGTCCGGAGTCGACACCTAGAGTTTCAGCCGACTCCAACATGAGATACAGAGAAGTGGTTTCTGCGTCAGTTTTTGGAGCCGAACACCTGAAAGTTAGCCGACACCTAAGTTTCTGGAGCTGACTCTAACATGAGAACAGAGAGCATTTTTTTGGACACAGTTAGAGTCGACACTTTTGAAATCTGAGCCGACACCCGAAAGCGCCGAGCCGACACATTACCTTTTGGAGCCGACTCCTCAATAACTTCTTATTACTATTTTTGGACACCCTGAGTTGGAGCTGACACCTGAAAAGTTGGAGCCGACTCCAATCTGTCAGGAACGGATTTTCAAATGTCAGAAGGACTCCAACGGTAATATTTTTTTCACCTAATCTCTAACGGCTATTTTTCTGTATGTGCAGAAGCTATCCAACTGCTCTGTAATGGCTATATTCACCTAAACTTGGATTAAGAGATCTATAAAAAGGGGGAACCGTCCATTTGAAAATAGATGAAAAACGAAAAATACTTAGTGAAAAGAGAGGGAAATCAAGAGAAGAGACTCATAGCTCAAATCCATCAATCCTCGAGAGTCAAAAGAGAAATCCAAAGCATTCAAAGTTCAAAATCAAAGGATTTCCCAAGTGAAAAGGAAGAAAGCAAAAGCCCTATTTTTTTTCAACTTCTCAACTGCGATTGCTGTGAAGAATCTGAGTGAGGCTTGATTCAATCTTTCAAAGGAGAAGAGAAAAAGAAGAAAAGAAGAAAAGCACACATCCAAATCACTTCAAACAGGCTTTTCTTACCTTTATTTATTTAATTGCATATTTGCTCATTGAGGAGCTGTTTTTTTAAAACTCTATTTTTATTGTTGTTTGCTAATTCAATTAGGGGATTGAATTAGTGGAGGTAGTATACCTCGGGACAAGCTAAGGTTAGCTTGGTGGGTTTTGCTGGTGAGCACGGAAAAACCAGCTGGGTTCGTTGTGATCCCAGAAAACAATAAGTTTGGGTTGTGAGCTTGTAAAACAACTCGACTGTAATCAAGTGGATTATAGTGTGGACCCAGTGCTGCTTGGGAGTGGACGTAGGTGTTGGATACACCAACCACTATAAAATCTTTGTGTTTTCCGTACTTTATCTCTCTCTCTATCTCATTTATTTGTGCATAGCATTTATCTATACATTGCACTCAAGCACTTTCATATCAAAGCACTTAGTTTTAAAGTGTTAAAATTTTTAAGAACCCAATTCACCCCCCCCCTTGGGTTGCCATCTGGGCCAACAAAAATTCACATGTCCTAATCTATCATGCCATAAACAAGAAGAGTCAACCATATAAGCAGAAGAAGAAGCTTTATTTATTTCAAGGTTTCTATGTACAGTCATTACATTCACCTTGAATAATCCATTATTCAAGTAACCCCTTCCAATAAATATTCCTCCTTAGTGAGTACAAATTTATCAGACTCAAGGACCATCCTAAAGCCATGTTTGCTTAGGAGGAGCCTGATATAAGATTCTTTCGGATGTCATGGACATGTAGCACATCATTAAGTAGAAGCTCCTTGCCAGATATTATCTTTATTACAATGCGGCCAAGTCCTTCTATCTTGGACATAACGGAGTTACCCATGAACAAATTTCTACCATTAATAGGAGTATATGATGAGAACATACTCTTATCAGAGCATATATGTCTGGTAACTCTAGTGTCGATGTACCACTCATTTGCTTTGTCAACCATATTTTCTTTAAACACGACAACTGACAGCATCTCGGATACCTTTTGGGATAGGGTTTCAGTAATGTTGACCTCTTTCTTTTCTTTGTCCTTGAAACGACAGTCCTTGGATTTGTGTCCTTGCTTTCCACAAACAAAGCACTTTCCCTTAAACTTATATTTCTTTGGATTGCCCTTCTTCTATTTAAAGCCTTCGCCTGGAAACTTGCGTTTCTTTCTTCCTTCTATGAGGTTGGCCTTTGGCTCAGCAGGTTGTTCTCCTGTCTTCTTGTCTTGGCTTTTATTGTCCTCCTCGATCCTAGGCGGGCAATTAGGTTTTCAAGTCCCATCTCCTTCCACTTTGCTTCAAGTAGTTCTTAACGTCCTTCCATAGTGGTGGTAGCTTCTATGATAGTAGCTACCTGGAATGACTCACAGAGAGACATTCTCTCTGCATGTATCTCATGCAGGATGATCTGGAGCTCTTGGACTTGCTCTATAACTATTTTGTGGTCGACCATTTGTAGTCTAAGAACCTTCCAACCATAAATTTCTTGTGTCCAGCATCCTCTATCTTGTACTTTTTATCTAGGATGCCCATAACTCCTTGGCAGTATCAATACTGTTGTACACATTGTACAGGGTATTGTCTAGACCATTAAGGATATAGTTTTTGCAAAGGAAGTTTGAGTGCTTCCATGCCTCCACCGTAGCAATGACTTGCTTCTCGGTCTCCCCTTCTTTCAAGACAGGCAGATCTTCATTCTGTACTCTGACTAGATTTAGAGTTGTGAGGTAGAATAACATCTTTTGTTGCCACCTCTTGAGGTCCATGCCATAAAATTTCTTTGGTCTCTCGGCTTGAACGGATATCGTCATAGTAGCCATCTATAGCAGCACTTCCGTGGTAGCAGGAAATTATCTTAAGATTGTTGGTGATGGAAAATGGTGGCTACCTAGATGATAAGACTGAGGCTAGAGTTATACTCTATGTCCTTAAACATATTTCGTCCCGCAATGGTGCTTACGGTCAGTATGACGATTGTCTACCAGGATACAACAGTCTCCTTTTGATGAAAGCAGCACTACAATTCACCAAAAATATCGAACCAAGAATGCTACTCTCTTTTCAATGCACTATTGCTATACTACCCTTAGAAAAGTATGCAAATGCATAAGAGAGGAGAAGACTAGAATTGATTCGAATTGAACTCAATTCGAAATGGTTTGGAATGAATGAAATGAAAGGGTCTAGGGTCATATTTATAGGTTTTTAGGTGCCCCTTGGAAGCAACCCTACAAAATTAATTTAATTTGAATTCTTTGATCGGATTTGATCAAAGGATGTGAGGGTTAAAGGCTTATCACCCTTGATATGCCCATTAACATCATGATCTTCTGATCGGATAAGCCTTTTCATAACTTGAAAGGTAATTTCTCCGATCAGATAAGGCAATTCTACGATCGGATAAGTCATAGCGCGGCTATGATATCTTTTCATGATCGAACTGTTGATTTATCACAACGGCTTGATTGAAGCGACGCCTTATCACCAACGGTCCTGTTGATCGGTCAACCGACGGGTGTGAGCCGTTGGATCGTGATCATGATCGTGATTTGATCACCGCATCTCGACCCTTCATCCGATCGATCAACGATCAATTGATCTCAGCCCCTTATCTTGATCCGATCAGTTTCCACCGTTGGATCCTCATGATTTAGGAAAAATTTAAAGCCCCTCAAGCTCCTCGTGATGATGCGTAAGTGCGCCTACAAAGCACCCATTGCGCCCTTCGCACATGCGCATTGCACTTCGCACACGCGCATGCACGGGCATCACCCTCAAGCTCTCCACTTATGGTGAGCCTAAAAAACTTAAGCTTCAAGAAAGTGGTTTCCATATAAGTGAACCTTCCTTTCTTGATTTTTTCGATATGAGACGAAATGTCCCCGCAATTTTTCATTCACACACTAAAGGAAGGTGATGGGCTTTCAAGGCCCATTAGGGTATTTAGGCCTATTAGCCTATTTAGGCCTTATTAGCCTATTTACCCAATAAATAATAATTTTTAAATTATAAATATGCAATAGACTTAATTTTGATGGGATATATATGTAATTTTTTAAAAATTCAATAATTTTTGGAGATTTATAAAATAGCTAACATATAAGCCCATCTAGTTCTTTTTCAGGCTATTTAGGTCTATTCTAATTACCTCAATGCCGGATAAAGTCAAAATTTGCACTTTCTTGAATTTTTATTTTATTTTGATTGGACTGTATTTTGTAATCCAGGAGGAATAAGGTGATGTTATAGAGGAAAAGTTGGTGGGGACTGTATTTTTATTTTTATTTTTATTTTTTCATCGCCAAAAAGTTTTTATCCTGGCGCTATAGAAGAAGAGAGGAGGTAGCAGTGATGGTTTTCTCATTAATATGATCTATATGAGGACAACATCAAATCCATTCAAACCAAAACTCTGAGCACCTCCTCTCTTCATTTCCCTTCAATATTATAATTTCATGATGAGTAAACTGCGATAGCATAAAAAAAAAGATCTTTTTTCCCTTAATATGAATTAACTTTTGTTCTTGATTTTAAGCCATGATTGGATTTTTTTTCTTTTTCTTTTGTTGTTAATTTACAGACTGTTGGCCTAGATGGCAACCCAAGAGGGAGGGTTTGAATTGGGTTCTTAAGAATTTAACCTTTTGAAACTATGTGCTTTGAATTAAAAGAGATTAAGTGCAAGATAAATGCTAAGCACAAATAAAGAGATAGAGTGAGAGAGTCAAAACACGGCAAACACAAAGATTTTATAGTGGTTCGATGTATTCAACACCTACATCCACTCCCAAGTATCACTTGGGTCCACACTATAATCTGCTTGATTATAGCCGAGTTGTTTTACAAGCTCACAACTCAAAACTTGTTGTTTCCCCCTGGGATTACAACAAACCCAGCTGGTTTTTCGGGCTCACGAGCACAAAACCCAACCACAAGCTATCCTTAGCTTGTACCGAGGAGTACCACCTCCACTAATTCAATCCCTTGATTGAACTAGCAAACAATAAATGAGAATAGAGTTTAAGTACACATCAGCTCCTCAAATGAGCAAATAAACAAAGTAATAAACAAGGTTCAGAAAAGCCTGTTTGAAGATATTTAAATGTGTGCTTTTCTTCTTTTCCTCTTCTCCTTTGAAAGATTGAATCAGGGCCTCAGCTCAGATTCTTCAGAAACTTGCAGTTGAGAAGATGAGGATTTGGGGCTTTTGCTTTCTCTCTTCAAATGTTGGAAATCTCCTTGACTTGAACTTAAGAAGCTTGTGGATTTCTCTTTGAGCTTTCTGAGGATGACGGATTTGAGCTTTGACTCTTCCCTCTTTGATTTCTTGCTCAAGATATCTCAAATTTTTCAATCTATTTTTCTCTCTTTTATTTTTTTAAAAATGGACGGTTCCCCCCTTTTTATAGATCTCTTAATCCAGGTTTTAGGTGGAAAATATAGCCGTTGGAGATGTTGGATTCTTCTACACACAAAGAAAATAGCCGTTAAAGGTTAGGTGAAAAGAAATCTTACCGTTGAAGTACGTTCTGACAGATAAAAAATCCGTTCCTGACAGGTTGGAGTCGGCTCCAACTTTTCAGGTGTGGTTCCAAGTCGGGTGTTCAAAAATAGTAAAGAAAAAGTTGTTGGGGAGTTGGCTCTAAGAAAGGTAAGTGTCGGCTCGTTGCTTTTGAGAGTCGGCTCCGGAAAGCTGTAAGTGTCGGCTCCAGAATAGTCCATAAAACATGCTCTCTGTTCTCAGGTTAGAGTCGGCTCCATAAACTCATGTGTCGGCTCCCGAAATCTCAGGTGTCAGCTCCCGAATTCTAGGTGTCGGCTCTAGAAACTGAAACTGAATGTACTTCTCTGTATCTCAGTTGGAGTCGGCTCCGAAACCTTGGGTCGACTCCAGATCGTGCCAAAATCTCAGAAACCTTCTGATACGCCTTGGGGTCGCTCCTGGCTATTTGGGTGTCGACTCTAGACTCTGAACTTTGAAAATTTCTTTTAAAATATTGATTCAAAACATGTTTCTTTATTCTTTTGATTGATCAAACATTTTTAATCCCTGAAACACTTGTTAAATATATTAGTAACAAAATGAATATACTATATCTTTTATTAATCATCAAAATCAATAATTGGGTCAACAATCTCCCCCTTTTTGATGATTATAAAAACATTGAGTATATGCATGATTAAACAATAATATTTTTAAATCAAATTTCTCAAATATTTATTCCTCACAGGTAAGCTCCCCCTGAATGAGGTAGCTCCCCCTATGATACTCAGTTTAACATATTCTTCCTTTTAACAGTAAACTTTTAATGTTTGATACCAATTAAACAATTATATCTATTTTAACATCTATTCATCCTTTCAATGCATATATATAATTGAAATTACTTCTCCTTATGTACAATTAATTAAGCTTATTTGATTTAATGCATATACAAAAGCTAAATACTTCTCCCTTTTTTGTTTTATATTCAATGCATATACGATTATTAAATACTTGATTACTTCTCCCCCTTTTTTGTAATCAACAAAAAGGTTAAGAAGTTTCAAGTGAAATGTCAAAATTGATAGTTACTTCAAAGATCAAAAGACATTCATTAAGTATCAAATAAGTTCATTACATCAAGACGTCAAGCATTACATCATTTTACAAAATGAAACTTCATTACATCAACATCAAACTAGACTAAACATCATCTTTCAATAATATCAAAGAAATTTCATTACAAGATAATCAAAAGTTAGTTCTAATACATCTTTGCAATTCTTCTACTATTCTTGTCATTCCTTCACTCTGAGTCTTGACAAAAGCCTTCAGTCTTTATCAACAAATGTACATGCAGATGTAATTTTATCCTGAAGCTCAGCATTACATTTGGAATAAGTCTCTAATTTCCACCAATATCTTTAAGTTCTTCGAAAATGTTCTTGAGATCGTTCTTTAAGGATTCAGCGGAGGCTCCAAGTGTAGATTCAATTATTCTAACTCTTTCATCCAAAGAATAGAGTGTCTCTCTCAAGTTCATAAACTGGCTATCTAACTCAGATTTCATCTCTTCCTTGTAAGTGGCAAAAATACTTTAAGCTGTTCTAACTGAATATCTGAAAAACCAACAGATGACGGAATAAAAGCAGAAGAAACAGGTGGAGCTGGAAGTACATCCTGACTGGGCTCTGGTGAGCTGTATCTCATAGATGGTCCTGCCTCAGAAGGGCCAGGCACATTAGTCTCAGCAACCCTATCGCCAGTATGACCTTTTCTCTCCCATTTACCATCTACTTTCACAAAACCCATCCTGTGCACAGTGGTTAAGCTGTAGTAGTCAGTGTGCCTTAGGTTCTTCGAAGGCTCATTTTCAGAAATAACTACTCCTTGACTCCTAAAAACCAAGGTTAGGATCATTCCATAAGGCAGTGAAGATCTCTTCTTGCCCCCGGCCTCAGCCATATACCATATCATCATCCCAGCAAGATTTATAGGCTGACCTGTCAAGATACTGTCCATGACAACAATGTCTCGCTCTGAGACATACTCAAAACAGCCAGTCTTGGAAAATAGAATCCTACTGCAGATGTTATGTAACAGCCTAAGCTCAAGTGCCAATTGGTTTGCCCTAATCTCTTCAAATTCAGTTATTTCTCTTCCTAACATTCTTGATAAAGCAGCTGATCTCTCACTACAAATGTTTGCAACAAATCCAGTGACAGGAATACTTAACAGATTTCTAAAATTTGAAAAGTAAGATGAATTCTCTTTCCTCTTACTGAACCGACAATTCCACCGTCTCCTCTAGATAAATTTAGATAAAATTCTTTGACAAGAGCTGGATAAGAAGGAACATCCAAAGAGCAAACTTTATCCCAACCGAGTTCTTTAATCTGTCTACCAATGTCAAAACCCTCGGTTTCAAAGAAATCAAAATCAACTTTCCTACCCATGGTAATAACTCGCCCAGCTAGGGTATCTACCTGTGGAGATGAGGGGCCAGGATTATCTGATGGAGTTGATGAAGAATCATCACTAGGAGTGGGCTCACGGATGGGACGCCTTGCCGTACGCTTTCTTGTAGCAACGGGAGCATCAAAGACCAATCCCCTACGCTTAGGTGCCATAAATCTTAGGGAATGATTGATTTGGGAGTATTTGGCTTTGAAAAGATTGGAGAGGGTTTGGAGAGGATTTGGAAAGGGTTTGGAGAAGATAAAAATCGTGAAGGTGTCGACTCTGCCCTAATAAAGTCAATTTGGGACCACAGGTGTCGACTCCCACAAAGTCGGGTGTCGACTCCAAGTCGCTAACACAGTTAGCGCCCGAACTGGAGTCGGCTCCACTTAAGCGGGTGTCGGCTCCAAGGTCAGAGACCGAGAGCGACACAGAAGAGGTGTCGACTCCTCAAATTGAGGTGTCGACTCCAGATAGTTTCAGAGAAAAATAAATGAGTTTCAAACAGCCGAAACTTGTCAAATAAAATCAATAAATTTTTAAAAAATTTTGAAATATGGAGAATCAAATTGCTCAAATGACTAGATAAATTGTCCTTAAAAATATGAAAGGAATCTCAAGAAATTGATAGAAATCTAGATAGTCATTCCTTAAGGGTTTCAAAATCATTCCAAAGGATCACAAATCCCTAATTCACCTCTAAGATAACAAAATCTCTCTTCACTCAAAGGTTTTGTAAATATGTCAGCTAATTGTTCTTCAGTATTAACATAATCAAGACAAATTTCATTATTAGCTACATGTTCTCTTATAAAGTGATATCTAATTTCAATGTGTTTGTTCTTGAATGTGAATTGGATTTTTAGTTAAATTTATTGCACTTGTATTATCACATCTAATAGGAGTTTTATCAAGTGTTATACCATAATCTTCAAGTTGTCTCTTAATCCAAAGGATTTGAGCACAGCAACTTCCAGCTGCAACATATTCTGCTTCAGCAGTAGATAATGCAACCGAATTTTGCTTTTTGCTAAACCAAGAGATTAAGTTACTTCCTAAGAATTGACATGCACCACTTGTGCTTTTTCTATCTAATTTACATCCAGCATAGTCAGAATCAGAATATGCAATTAAGTTTAATGTTGAGTCTCTAGAATACCATAAACCTACATTTTTAGTTCCACTTAATATCTTAAAATTCTTTTACAGCAATTAAGTGAGATTCTTTAGGTTCTGATTGAAATCTAGCACATAGACAAACACAAACATGATATCTGGTCTACTTGCTGTTAAGTAAAGTAGAGATCCGATCATACCTCTATAATATTTTTGATCTACCTTCTTACCATCTTCATCTTTGTCCAATTTGCATGAAGGACTCATAGGTGTTCCAAGGGGTTTGATTGATTCCATTCCAAACTTCTTGAGAAGTTCCTTTGTGTACTTTGTTTGGTTGATGAAAATCCCTCTTTGCTTTGTTTGATTTGAAGTCCTAGGAAGAAGTTGAGTTCTCCCATCATGCTCATTTCGAATTCACCCTGCATTAACTTAGCAAATTCTTGACATAAAAGATTGTTAGTAGCACCGAATACAATATCATCACATATATTTGTACTACTAATAAATCTTTGTCTTTTTTTTTCAAAAAAAGGTTTTATCACATTTCCTCTGGTAAAATCATTTTCAATCAAGAATTTACTTAACCTATCATACCAAGCTCTAGGTGCTTGTTTAAACCATATAGTGCTTTGTGCAATTTAAAAACATGATTTGAAATTCATGATCTTCAAAACCAGGTGGTTGTTCACAAAACTTCCTCATTTATAAATCCATTTAAAATGCACTTTTAACATCCATTTGAAATAAATTTATGTTCATATGACATGCAAATGCAAGTAGTAATCTAATTGCTTCTAATCTAGCTACAGGTGCAAAAGTTTCATCAAAATCAATTCCTTCTTCTTGATTATATCCTTTTGCAACTAATCTAGCTTTGTTTCTAATTACTATGCCATTTTCATCTAATTTATTTCTAAATACCCATTTTGATCCTATAACTGAATGACCTTTAGGTCTATCAACTAAGGTCCATACATTATTTCTAGTAAATTGATTTAATTCTTCTTGCATGGCTAGCATCCAATTATTATCTTTTTCAGCTTCTTCAATAGTTTTAGGTTCAATTTGAGATACAAATGCAAGATGATTATTGATATTTCTCATAGATGATCTAGTTCTTACTCCTTGAGATGGATCACCTATAATCAATTCCTTTGGATGACCATAGGCATATCTCCAATCTCTAGGAAGATCTACTTCATTATGATTAGTATCAATATCATCAATCCTAGGTGAATCATTATCTTTAGCTTCTTGTTCATGATCTGAAGATACATCTATATTTAATTTTTCAATATCTCTTTTTAGATGTTTGTATCTTCCTCATCATCAATTTTTTGAACTTGATGCTAAAGATTCATCAAAAGCTACATGAATAGATTCTTCTACAATTAAGTTTTTCTTGTTAAATACTCTATAGGCTTTACTAGTTGTTGAATATCCTAAGAATATGCCTTCATCAGATTTTGCATCAAATTTACCAAGATTATCTTTTCCATTATTATGAATAAAACATTTACAACCAAATGCATGAAAATAACTATGTTTGGTTTTCTATTATTCCATAATTCATAAGGTGTTTTCTTAAGAATTGGCCTAATTAGGGCTCTATTAAGAATGTAACATGCCGTGTTTATAGCTTCCGCCCAAAAGTACTTTGGTAGGTTGCTTTCACATAGCATGGTACGGGCCATGTCTTCTAAGTCCTATTTTTTCTTTCTACTACTCCATTTTGTTGTGGTGTCCTAGGTGCAAAAAAATTATGATGAATGCCATTTTCTGTGCAGAAATTTTCAAATAAGTGATTTTCAAATTCAGTGCCATGATCACTTCTAAGAGACACTATGGTGTTGTTTTTCTCATTTGTGACTTTCTTGAAGAATTTCAGAAATATTGAGAAAGTCTCATCCTTATGAGCTAAAACAATACCCAAGTGTATCTAGAATAATCATCTACTATCACAAGACCATATTTCTTTCCTCCTAGACTAGTGGTTCTAGTAGGTCCAAAAAGGTCCATGTGAAGTAGCTCTAATGGCCTAGAAGTGAAAACAATTTTTTAGATTTGAAAGAATTTCTAGTTTGTTTTCCAAATTGACATGCATCACAAATTTTGTTATTTTCAAAATCTAGCTTTGGAAGATCCTTTAACTAAATCCATTTTAATTAATTTTGAAATTAGGTGTGTGCTTGCATGACCTAATCTACGATGCCATAACCAACCAATCTCATTATATTAGCATTATTAGCAACTAAGCAATGATTATTAGTAGACAAATTGTCTAAATCAATTAAGTATACATTGCCATTTCTATTTCCAATAAATACAATGCTATTATCAATGGGATTAGAAACAGTGCAGATAGAAGCTTCAAATGATACTTTAAACCTTTATCACACAATTGGCTAATACTAATTAAATTATGCTTTAAACCATCTACATATAAAACATTTTCAATAAATGTAAAGGGAGTTATTGAATTTTACCAAACCCATAATTTGGCCTTTACCATTATCTCCAAATGTACAACTCCTCCTCTTTTATCTTCAAGGGTGATGAATTGCTCCTTGTCACCCGTCATGTGCCTTGAGCAGCCGCTATCAAGATACCACTTTTTTTTGATCTTTTGGCCGCAAGACACTCCTGCAATAATCAAACTTTATGTTTAGGTACCCAAGCTTTCTTGGGTCCTTCATGGTTAGTAGCAACAAAGATTGTTCCTTTCGGAACCCATATTTTCTTTCCTTTAATTTAAATTCTTATTAAGTTTTCTAAATTGCATTCATAGGCTTTATGTCCTTTTTTGTTACAATAACATAAAAAATTATTCTTATCCTGTTCTTTTCTAAAAAGTTTTTAAATACTTTTGTTTCTTATTAGGTCTATAACCTAATCCAACCTTATCAAATACAACTCTTTGATTACTAAATAGCAATTAAGTTTTTCAGAGCTATATGTAAATTTATCAACTATATTTTATATTTATCAACTTCTTCTTTAAATTAACATTTTCATTAGAAATTGACTCTTTATCTTTTAGCAAATTCTCATTTTTAGATTTTAGTTTTTCAACTTCATGAGTTAGTTTATCCTTCTCTTTGGCAAGATTTAAATTATCATTTTTCAAAGATTTTTTTTCTTTTTCAAAATTTAAAATCACTAACTAATTCATTAAATGCATCAATAATTCATCAAAAGTAAAATCATCAAGGGTTTCAGAACTTACCTCATTGTCGTCGTTTGCCATAAAGCAAATGTTTGCAACTTCCTTTTGTTCTTCCTCGGATGAGGATTCATCACTGTCACTCCATGTTGCAACATATGCTTTTTTTCTTCTTCTTGTGCCCCTTTTTCAGTTGAGGACAATCATATCTAAAGTGCCCCGGTTTCTTACATTCATAACATATGAAGGGGTCTTTCTCTTTTTCTTTGTCCTTGTCCTTCTCTTTTTCTTTTTCTCCTTCCATTTTTGTTCCAATTTTTCTTATGGAAGGGTCTCCTTCTTTGCATAAATTTCTTAAATTTCCTAGTAAGGAGAGCTGTCTCATCATCATCCTCTTCTTCCTCACTGCTGCTTATCTCCTTTTCTGCAGCTTTAAGGGCAATTGTTTTCTTCTTTTTGACTTTCTCCTCTTGATGTTGCTTCATGGTTAACTCATGGGTCATCAATGATCCAAGTAGCTCCTCCAAAGGTAATGTGTTGAGGTCCTTGGCTTCTTGGATTGCAGTCACTTTTGCTTCCCATGTCCTTGGAAGAGACCTAAGAATTTTGAACAATTCAGAGTTAGTATAGGTCTTGCCAAGACTTTTTAACCATTTACAATATCAGTAAATCTAGTGTACATGCATGTGATGGTTTCATTTTGTTCCATGCTAAACAATTCATATTGTGACTAGAATATTTATTTTAGATTCTTTAACTTGATTAGTACCCTCATGGGTAACTTCTAATCTATCCCAAATTTCTTTTACGGAATACATGTAGAGATTCTATTGAACTTCATTAGCATCTAAAGACAATATAAAACATTCATGGCTTTAGCATTAAGCTGAGCCATTTTCCTATCATTATCATTCCAATCCCTTTCGGGTTTAGGAACTATTGCCATCTACCAAGTGTGTGGGTGTGCTAGGTCCATTAGTTATTACACTCCAAAGTTCATAATCAAAGCTTGAATGAAAATTTTCATTCTAGCTTTCCAATAAGAATAATTTGAACCATTAAACAAAGGAGGTCTATTAGTAGAATGACCTTCAGCAATGAAGATCCAGCTGCCATTTGGATCTTTAGCTCTTGATCGTGTGATCAAATAAACAATGAGCACAAGCTCTGATACCAATTGTTGGCCCAGATGGCAACCCAAGAGGGGGGGGGTGAATTGGGTTCTTAAAAATTTAACCTTTTGAAACTATTGCTTTGAATTAAAGAGATTAAGTGCAAGATAAATGCTAAGCACAAATAAAGAGATAGAGTGAGAGAGTCAAAACACGACAAACACAAAGATTTTATAGTGGTTCGGTGTATCCAACACCTACGTCCACTCCCAAGTATCACTTGGGTCCACACTATAATCTACTTGATTACAGCCGAGTTGTTTTACAAGCTCACAACTCAAAACTTGTTGTTTCCTCCCGGATCACAACGAACCCAGCTGGTTTTCCGGGCTCACCAGCACAAAACCCAACCACAAGCTATCCTTAGCTTGTACCGAGGAATACCACCTCCACTAATTCAATCCCTTGATTGAACTAGCAAACAATAAATGAGAATAGAGTTTAAGTACACAGCAGCTCCTCAAATGAGCAAATAAACAAAGTAATAAACAAGGTTTAGAAAAGCCTATTTGAAGATCTTTGAATTGAGCTTTTCTTCTTTTCTTCTTTTCCTCTTCTCCTTTGAAAGATTGAATCAGGGCCTCAGCTCAGATTCTTAGAAACTTGCAGTTGAGAAGATTGAGGATTTGGGGCTTTTGCTTTCTCTCTTCAAATGTTGAAAATCTCCTTGATTTAAACTTGAGAAGCTTGTGGATTTCTCTTTGAGCTTTCTGAGGATGATGGATTTGAGCTTTGACTCTTCCCTCTTGATTTCTTGCTCAATAAATCTCGAATTTTTCAATCTATTTTTCTCTCTGTTATTTTTTTAAAATGGACAGGTTTTTCCCTTTTTATAGATTTCTTAATCCAAGTTTTAGGTGAGAAATATAGCCGTTGGAGATGTTTGGATTCTTCTACACACAAAGAAAATAGCCATTAGAGGTTAGGTGAAAAGAAATCTTACCGTTGAAGTATATTCTGATAGATAAAAAATCCGTTCCTGATAGGTTGGAGTCGGCTCCAACTTTTCAGGTGTCGGCTCCAAGTCGGGTGTTCAAAAATAGTAAAGAAAAAGTTGTTGGGGAGTCGGCTCCGAAAAAGGTAAGTGTCGGCTCGTCGCTTTGGGAGTCGGCTCTGGAAAGCTATAAGTGTCGGCTCCAGAATAGTCCATAAAACATGCTCTCTGTTCTCAGGTTAGAGTCGGCTCCAGAAACTCAGGTGTTGGCTCCCGAAATCTCAGATGTCAGCTCCCGAATTCTAGGTGTTGGCTCCAGAAACTGAAACGGAATGCACTTCTCTGTATCTCAGGTTGGAGTAAGCTCCGAAACCTTGGGTGTCGACTCCAGACCGTGCCAAAATCCTAGAAACCTTCTGATACGCCTTGAGGTCAGCTCCTGGCTATTTGGGTGTCGACTCCATGCTCTAAACTTTAAAAATTTCATTTAAAATATTGATTCAAAACATGTTTCTTTGTTCTTTTGATTGATCAAACATTTTTAATCTCTGAAACATTTGTTAAATCTATTAGTAACAAAATGAATATACTCAAATCTTTTATTAATCATCAAAATCAATAATTGGGTCAACACAAACCATTTTGTTCGTGATAAAGTGCAGACAGTTACCGTCGATGGATTTGATTTTATTTTTCCTTTTACAAATTTTATGTTTTTTTAACAGACGGATGGTTATACAATTCTGATACGAAAATAGCCTAAAAGATAAAAAAAAATATTAGAAGGGAAGATAAAATTCTATCAATCGGTTTCAATCAGGAGTGCTAAGTTATATACGAAGCATACAGTTTGCCTTCCGTATAGGTATATTTCATGGGCTATGATTTACCTTTTTTTTTAACGCTGGGCATTAGAAAGGCTATGTAGCATTTGTCTTCTTTCATGTCATATATATTTTATGAACAAATTCAAACCCATGTTCTCCATATATAAGTTCTATTTTATCATGTTTCATGTCTTATTTCAAAATTTTGTTTCCAAGCCTAACTGTATGAAATTCTTTGCCTAATAACTTTTCAATCTCTCTCTCCCAGCGAATTGCTCTGCCCGTTTCTTTCTTACTTGCAGCATTAGTCCTAGTGAATAAAAACTGACATGGTGATAAGTTAAAAACATCTAAGGCAAATAAGTAAGGCTTAATAACAAAAACATGTTTGTTAATCATTTTTTATAATTCTAATGGTAGAAACATGATAAAATAGAACTTATCAAAAGACAACATATCTCTTTTTATATATTGCATTATGGCCTTGGTCTCGAGAGCGGAGAGAAGGAACCCAAGTTGATATCTCTCGAGAGACGATGCCGACTTCCATGGGTGGAGGTAGGAGAATGCCATGTCGCCACCGAGATCGAGGCACACACCGATATCAACATGAAGTACGCCGGGAACATCTTCTTCTGTAGAGTCCCAAACGGGTGCCTTGCCAAATTCCTTCAATTTTTTTCCAAAATTAATCAAAATACGAAGAGAACAACGTACAACAAAATTACCCCAAAAAAATACTTCTTTTTCCCATCGTTTTACTTTAGAAAACACAAATAACATAAACGAAGAAAAAGAATCAAAATTCGCTCAAAATCTTCCAGTTTTTTTCGAAAATCCCCCCTCCCCCCAAACTACCCCCAAAAAAAGAATTTTTTAAGAATTGAGAGGGGTACCTGAACATGATGATGCTGCCACTGATGAAGGTGACCCAGAGGGCGGCCCCCCAGTAGGTGGCAAAGTAGAGGAGGTGGGCACCGCTGATGAAGGTGACTCAGAGGGCGGCACCCTAACAGGTTGCGAAGCAGAGGAGGTGGGCGCCGCTGATGAAGGTGACCCAGAGGGCGGCGCCCCAGTAGGTGGCGAAGCAGAGGAGGTGGGCACCGCTGATGAAGGTGACCCAGAGGGTGGCGCCCTAGCAGGTGGTGAAGCAGAGGAGGTGGGCGAGCTTGGTGACGGTGGCGGCGGTGGGGGAGGAAAAATACTAGTGGATGCTATATTGAGCGGATAGCGCTCCATATCCTTCATCTTGTGGGTGAGACAGGATAGTTCGTCCTACAGCCTTTGAATCTCAGTTTGCAAGCTATCATGAACCCTTATGGAAGAAGCCAAGTCTGCCTGTAGTTGATCAAGTTCCAGTTCTTTAGAGAATAGCTTCTCTTGCAGTACTCTCTTTAGCAAAGTCTCTACCTTCAATTTATGTTCTAATTCATGTCCTTTAACCGAAACTAGTTCCCTCTGAAGAGATATATTTTGCTCTGCAAGATCTCTCGCCCGTTCCCGAAGCCTCTGCTCCTCCCTTCATTCTGTCCATTTCTTTCTCTAAACTTGATCTCAGTTCATTGTTCTGCTCTACCATCCTCCTAGTTTGAATGTCTAGTTCTTTCTCTAAACTTGATCTCAGTTCATTGTTCTGCTCTACCATCCTCCAAGTTCGAATGTCTAGTTCTTTCTCTAAACTTGATCTCAGTTCATTGTTCTGCTCTACCATCTGCTCTACCATCCTCCTAGTTCGAATTCCTAGTTCTTTCTCTAAACTTGATCTCAGTTCATTGTTCTGCTCTACCATCTGCTCTACCATCCTCCTAGTTCAAATGTCTAGTTTTAGCTTAGCCCATTTCACGTTGGCTGAGGACCTATAGAGAGAGAGATAATAAAACAACTAGAGATAGTGTACTTGTGCATGAATTTAACTCAATAAAAGAATTCTTATCCGTGAAAGAAATAATAAAACAACTTACGTTGTCAATAAATCCTTGGGCATTTGAGAGCCATCCTGAATCATTTCACCTGAAGATGGTGCCTTTGGGTTGCTGCTCGTGCTGTCGGATGTTGAAGATATAAATAAATTAAAAAAACCACTTCAAGAACCACCTCATATTTGAAACCTGATATGAGGCATAAATATCTTCCAAAAAGACCGATTGGCTCAAGTGGATGGAATGAATTTTTTCATCGCTTTTAATGTCGTCGAGAGGGAGGAGAAGGTGAGAGTACGAAGGAAAGCGGCGGTGATGACTCATATTTAGAATTATAATCCTACCATATTTTCAAGTTGTGGGCCATGAAGAATGATGAATATGGAGATGTTTTCCATTTAAAAATCAATAAACAAAAGTTTCTCTTTTCCCCTTAAAATTTTGACCTCATTACTGGATATGGGAACGGTCACTTCTGGCTGAAGATATCCTAATTGTACTCTAAGAGTTTGTCTGCTCATTAATTCCAGCCATGCTCCATCCTCTCTCCATGAAGTGGGGCGAGGAATCGTTTGGCAGCGAAGCAAGCATGCCCCCTTTCCTTTTTTGTTTTTGGTTTCTTGTTCACATGAGAGATAATCCGGTGGAAAAATGGAAGTGGGGGGAGCTGGCGATCCAATTCCAAGCGAGGCTTTTAAGGCTTTTGTAGGGTATGTTTTGTATACGGTGAACTTGCAAAGATTACAGTGATTCATAATCATAATTAGATCATTCCATTTGATTTTTCTATTTAAAGAGTGATATACTATCACTATTGGATTAGGATAATCCAATCCTAATCCCATCAAGAAGGTAGGAATGCTAATTGCTAAATCAGAGGATGATAGTGATTTTTATCCAAAAAAAAAGATAATTTGGTCTATATATTTATCACTATCTCCCTTTAAATTATAATAACATGATATAATATAATATTTATAATATTATAATTATGTAATTTATTATTGTTATATATATTTAATATTTATTATATACTAATAATAATATTAATAAAATTATTATTACAATTATCATAATATATATATTGATGTAGTAATTAATCTTATATATTATGTATATTTATAATATATATAAATATTATTATTATTATTATTATAGCATAATATTATGATATACTTAATTGTATAATATATTATATATATACATAATATTTATTTATGATATCATTAATGATAGTATTAATCTTATATTATAATACATAATTTGTACATAATATATATCTAATACAATATTTTTACTATATAAAGTATATTATGCAAACAGGTCTTCAAAGGTATTACCGGTATTATGGACATGGTGACCTTCCATTCTCATGATATAATAAATATAATGATCACTAATGATTTTTAATTATTAAAATTTTCATACTAAATGAGGTTATGCTTGGTAAAGAGTGATCCTATCACATGATTAACTAACTAGCACCATATTTCATACTAATGAGGTTATGCAAATTTAGGACTAGATCTAGGCTTAAAAAATAAGCCACTTAGCATAGCTAAAAAATTTAATATATATATTAATTATTTATGATTTACTATTTTAAAATATTTTATAAAAAATTCTTACTTTTTATTAGAACATTTCATATTTGAGTCAAAAAAATAGCCACTTAAAAAATAAAAAAATATTTATAACAAAACATGAATAGAATTTAAGTAATATAATAATATAAAATCTACCATTCCTTAGCAGCTAAGCTAACATTGTTAGAGCAAATTAAATATAGTAATCTTATCTTTTTAGTAATATGACCATCAAAGAAACATAAGATTTCTAATAATGTTTTATCACTGTAAATCAAATACCACCTTCACATATAAAATGTCCTCTCCATAGACTAGCAAGGAAAAGTCTTGCTGCATCGGGGGCGAGTAGCAAGCGTGCACCAGTCCCGGTGATTGGTGTGCATCATATGTGTGCACATGCCAGGGGTAAAATCGTTCTTTTCTGCTTTGGCACATGCTCGTGCGCGGCACGGGCCAATTACCAGGTGCAGTGCAGCTTTTGCTGCACCGCCCTGGTGCAACAAGACTTTTCCAGACTAGCAATTGAAATATCATACATTTGAGCCCAGCCCAACCTAGCCCTGACAAAGCCCAAGCCGTCAAAAGCTAGGCACGAACCATTTGGGTCTAGTTAGGCTTTGGGGGCAAAAAAAAAAAAAAAATAGCGCGCCAGACAAAGGAAAGTCTTGATGTTGGTGCGCACTGTAGGCATGCATGTTAAAAACAAAAATATCTTTTTCTGTTTAGGCATGTGCGCATGTGCCAATTGTTGGGCACGGTGCAAGACTTCCCCCAAGTTACAACTCGGGAGTGCTGGGCTGATACGGCACGTGGCCGTTTGGTCCGCAAATTTAACAGGCTGTTCCGTAGCCCATAAAATTTGAACTCCTAGGGCTCGGAAGGACCCACGACCCAAGCCCTGGGGTTCGTGTAGTTTTTTTTATTTTTTAATTTTTTATATGTTAAATTGACTAATTACGTGTAAAATATAATTATTTAGGACTGTTAAAAGAGGTATTTTAGTAAAAATCCTCGATGCAACTTACAAGCCTCAAACTTTTGTATTTTTGTCATTGCTGAAAGTACTAAAATCATTGTGAAAAACTTTCTGTAATGAATTTAAATTCGTAACCATTCATTACAGAAGATCTGTATCTAAAGCCCAAATTACTACTTTTGGCAATGAATAAAATTCGTCACAGAAAGTCTACCTTTTGCAACGAAAACATTTCGTTACTAAATCTAAAAAATTCGTTGTTACTACTTTCCAAAAAAATATGATAATTCATTACTGAAGTCAAGTTTCCATAATTAATTTATTTCCTTTGCTGAAACAAAATGCGTTGCTAAATATTTTCTCTAATGAATGTTTTATTTAGTCAAATTCATTATTGAATATAATTTTCCGCAATGAATTTATTTTCGTTGCTAAAACAAACTTCGTTGCTAAATGTTCTCTACAACAAATATTTTATTTAGTCAAATTCGTTACTAAATATGAGTTTCTACAATGAATTTGTTTCATTGCAGAAAAGAGATCGTTGCTAAATAATTTTTTTTCATTACAAATTAATTTAAAATTATTACAAATATAATTTGTTCTTAATATTAAATTCATTGTGGAAAGTCAAGTTTATTACAAATGACTCTAAATAACATTAATAATATATAACAATGAAGTTTAAAATCCAAAATAAAACTGAAATGATTTACACCAAAATAAAGTATCCGATATCAGCTTTAAAAAAAAGATGAAAGAGTGAAACATGCATGGACAAATCAAACTCTTTCATCTAAGATGTCAGTTGGAGATGGAGGTAGAGGGTTGCTCGACGATACAACTTGTGAAGTCTCAATCACTGTCATGCAAGCCATAACATTCTCTAGCACTGAGGACATGGTGCCGATCTTTTCGTTGGCTTGCTGAAGCTGCTGAACAAGCTCATCATAAAAGGGTCGACCAACATTGTTGGTCCCAGAAGAGTCAACAAACTGTCTCTTTCCTAATTGATGAATAATCTGAATATGCGACCATCCTGAAGCATATGCTGATCGAGGCCCCAAAACCTTCTACATAATTTGAAGGTCAGTGAGCAGGTTCTCTAAGTCATTCTTGTATGTCATCATCTGGGCCTATTAGAGAAAAATATGAAATGAAAAAATGACATCATTTCCACAACAACAATATGGACAAAACATCATACTTTAGAATTAGATACTTACATATTGATCTTGACATATGTCGGATGTCCACTTGTTTGTCTTCTCGTCAAGGCGAAAGCTCCTTCCAACTTTTGATATGATCAATAGTGATATCCCTATTACACTAAAGATGATGGTTTGCCATTGATATTGATCCATTCTTAGTCTTTGCCTTTCTATTGCGGAGGTTCTTAATATTCTTCTCTTGCCTTTCCTATAATAAGAAAAGAAATAACTAGTAACTTTGAAGCATGAAAATCTAGCAAATGAATACAAAAAAAATTCATGACTCAATAAAACAATGTAATCAATCATTCCTGCCATTCTTTTGACTAAGAACTTTCAATCTTCACGTTTACAATATGGATGGGGCTTTACATAAGCATCTGCATCTGAGAGCTTGTCCATCTTCTTTTGCAGAACCAAGCATAAAACTTGTGCTTTTGTTGCTTCCATGCCTCGTTTAATGCTTGTCAATAATGTATCTTACCCTTTTATCTGTCAGATCAATATCCCAATCATCCTAGAAGAAAATTATATCAGCAATTACATATCAAGAAATCCCAACACATATTAACAAACATGTATTTCCAACAATAATAACGTATTTTCATAACTGTTTAGATATTATAAGAAACTAAGACTTTTAAAATAAAAGGACATACTGCTGCCTTTTCCGTAGTGTTTGTTTTTCATGCTTAAGAATGTTTCTCCACTTGCGATACTGCAAAGTTGCTTCTTTTCGAGCAACAATCCCATAACCATTGTTGAATTGGACTGCATTGTCATCAAGCGCCTGGCGAATGCCGAACTCAAAGCTAAGAGGCAACTTAACTTGCTTCGCAACTTCTCGAGCAGCTATGACTTTTAAATTTCTACTGTGTTTGCGACCATTCTTCGAAGGAGTAGTACCTACAAAGAATATAAGATAGTTAGGATATTATTTATTTCAAGAAAGAAAGTAATAATATTTATATATCTTTTGTCAGCAGCGGCAATCTTTTGTAATTCATCCATATCTTTGGATACCAAGTGTTGCACACCTTCTGAAGGAAGCACCACATCTTTCAAATGTTTTATGTTTTCTTCTGACAGTGATTGCATAAGATTGGCACCTTTAACTATTGTATTGGCAACCTCAAAAGAAAAAATAGATATTTTATTTCCCTTTGTTGTCACAGCTGATACAAAACCATTACCAGGATGCAAACTTGTCATACTACTACCAAGTGTGTCCAATACATCCACTGCTTTCCCAAGACCAGCAATACCTGCCCTGCCTAAATATGAGCTCACTTCTGAAATCTGTTATACAATAAATAGCTACTTAAAAATATTAGCAAAAGAATCTTAGCAGCAGAGCAATGATAAATACATAAACAATGAAATGTAGGATATTTGAAACAATCAAGGTACATGAAGAAATCCAAGAAAGTAGGTTCGAGAGGCATAAAATGTCAGCAAAGACTGAATAAATAATTGTATATAGTGGAAATTGTATGATTAATCAAAATTTATTAACAAAATGTAGAATGTGAAACAACAAGGATTAAGAAAACAAAAATGTAAGATCACATGCAAAATAGAAAGAAAGTCCCTGTATTTTCAAGTCAGAAGCTAAGGAAGCTTGAGATTCCATTATACAATTTATTTAATGCATATTGGTAGGTAATGTGGAAAATATACAAGTTTATGAACTATTTTGCAATGGCTTATTATCTACACCCAAGAGGATACTTGCCATGCAAGCATGGCAAAGTGATCTAGGAAAGCATTAAGCAGGAGCACCAACCATCGTACACTGCCCTATCTAATCAATGAATTCACCTCCTATTAAAGATCATGGCAAATTCAAGAGATAAATACTAATAATAACATGTTTTCCAAGCACATCAATATGAATGCATCAACAAAACCTGCTTAATTAGCAATCCAAGAACAAAAATATCTTAATTTGACATTCAAAAGGTAGCAAGGTAGTGGCAATTGTGAAGCTAACGAAGTCATAGGAATGTAGTTGTGTTATCAGTTACAAACATCCAAGAACTGATAGGCTTTGAATTTTGAACAAGCCCATGCATGAACATGCATCCCTACCAATCTAGTAATAAGACACTAGTAATGCATCAACAAAACCTGCTTAATTAGCAATCCAAGAACGAAAATATCTTAATTTCGAAATTCAAAAGGTAGCAAGGTAGTGGCAATTGTGAAGCTAGCGAAGTCATAGGAATGTAGTTGTATTATCAGTTACAAACATCCAAGAACTGATAGGCTTTGAATTTTGAACAAGCCCATGCATGAAACATGCATCCCTACCAATCTAGCAATAAGACACTAGTAATGCCATAATAGCATTACTATGGATTTTTTTGCACAAATAAATTTTTTTGCACAACTTATCTGACTTTCTTACTATAGTATCAGCATGAAAGCCGCGAAGATGACTACGACTTCATAAAGATTTATCGTCCCCTTTGGTCTTGAGATCAAGTATATGGAGGAGCTCACTTTTTTCTAAAAAGGGGACGAGATTTATGGGCTTTGGACTCTAAAGAAATGAAAGAAGAGTCCTTGCTACATCTCACGAACATTTTATCAAACAGATGTCCTTCAATAACCTAAATAGGAGATCTTCGCTTCCCAAACTTACCGCTAACACCTCCCACAACTCTATCAGGGGCGAGCAGGAGGGCCATGGTTGTCCTGGTCGAGATGGAGGTTGATACCATGCAAGCGGAGGGCGTTGAGAATGGCCCAGACCTTGGTGCGGTTCTTGAACCCCTTCTTCTCCACCTCCTTAGCTGCATTGGCATGTATCGGTTCTTGATGTCGGTGAGGAGAGTTTGCCGATCGAAGGTCTTGCGCCAGCTGCCTGGATGGCTGGCCGGCCATCCCTAGGCGTTAGCCAGCTATGGCCTGGTCGGGCTAGGGCAGAATGATACGGCTTCAGGGCTTCGGTCTCACACCGATCAACGACGACTGTGGCTCAATGCTGATCAGCGGCGGCCTGAAGTGACCGTGCACAAGGCCATGGCCAAACGGGGCAGCACAACACAGGGCCAGGGACTCGATCGGTCGATTTTGATCGATGAGTAAGGACAACAAGAAAAAAGGGGTTCTACGGCTTACCTAGATCCGGAGTAGCCGAAGCGAAACGGGATGATGGTGGCACTTTCGGTGTTCTCCACAAGACGACGAGCAAAGTGGTAGCCTTCCGTTGGGAGGTCTCAAGCAAGTGGCGATGATTCAGTCAGGACTAGGAAGGAGAGTTCAGCTAGGGAAGCAGAGCACCAACAAAACTAGGCAAAATGAATGGAATTCAAGGGAGGAGGGGAAAGATGACTCAAAGGCGTAATGTGGTGGGTTCCATTGATAGATGGAGGGGAGGGTTTTCTAATGGCTTCATTCGAGGCCATTCCCCTCCAGTAGTGCGCTGTCTCCGCGGCTCTCCCACCAGTTTCCTCCTCCCTCACATGCACCCATCCGGTCTCAACGCACACGCTCCCATCTCTCTCCCTCCCTCTCTCTCTCTCTGATAATGCAAGAGAGAGAAGAAGAAGGAGGGGGGGCTCTAGCTTCTACCCTAGCAAGTTTGTCGGGAGTGTCGCCGACACATCGAAAAGGGTTGGGTGGGATGGAGTCTCCATCGCAATGGAGAGCCAGCGAGCCGCAGCGGAGATATCTTTCCAAAACTATCTCCACAACCTTAATCTCGCATGGTGATGGAGTCTCCGCATACAAAATCCTAATCCAGAACAAAACCATGATTGGAAGAACGAAATTTGAGTTTGGATATTAAAGATTTTTTTAGGAAAAGGAGGGAAGCAAATGAGGAGGAAAAAAAGAAAATTTTTAAGTAAGTCTTAATTAAAAATATAGTCCTTTTATATTATAATAATATAATACTACATTTTTAATCATAGATGTAGTCTTTTAATTTATGAAAAATTATGAAAACGTAGTCTAAAATATTAGACTACATTTTATACTAAAAATGTAGCCTTTTTTCTAAAATCTACCATAGTCTATTTAACATTTTGTAGTAGTGGTGGCGCTCGCCATGGCCCTACGGCCAAGAACAGGAGCCGCGATCGTGAGGCTCTCTGTTTTAAATCTGACCCTCCCTTTTCCCAGTCGACTAGCCACTGTCGGAGTCCCCCCCATCGCCGACCCTTGGGTCCCGACGGGTTGGTGGCACCCATTGTGGCCCCATGGCCAAGAACGGGAGCTGCGACTATGCTGCTCCCTGTTTCAAATCCGAGGGTCATCAGGGCGACCTTTCCCTTTCCTGGCCGGCTAGCCACCGCTGGAGGCCTCCCCATCGCCGGCCCTTGTCGGCTCTTGGGTCTCGACCGGTTGGTGGTGCTCGCCATGGCCCCATGGCCAGGAACGGGAGTCGCCATTGTGCGGCTCCCTATTTCAAATCTAAGGGTCGCCGAGGGTGACCCTCCCCTTTCCCGGCCGGCCAGTGACCATCAGAGTCCCCGCGTCGCCAGCCCTTGGGTCCCGGCGGATTGGTGGCGCCCACCATGGCTCAACTGCCAGGAACGGGAGCTACGACCGTGTGGCTTCCTGTTTTAAATCTGAGGGGCAACCTCCCCTATCTCGGCCGGTCAGCCACTATCGGAGTCCCCAGTCGCCGACCCTTAGGTCCCAACGGGTTGGTGGCGATTGCCGTGGCCCCACGGCCAAGAATGGGAGCCGCAACCATGCGGCTCCTTGAATTCAATATGAGGGCTACCCTTTCTCGGGACCCTCCTACATTCCCCCCCCCCCCCCCTCTCTCTCTCTCTTTCTCTCTCTATAGGGAAGATGCAAATATCCACTTTAAGCAACGAATTTTAAAATTCATTGCATAAAAATTTATTTCTAAAAGCAAAAAAAAACAACTTTTGCAATGAATTAAATTCATTGCTAATAATAGGAGTTTTAACAATGATTTATTCATTGTAGAAATTATAAGCCATTGCTGAAAGTTTTTGATGTCAAAAATTTTCCCGCAAAAGTGAATATTATGTGGTGCTAAAATATTCTGCAACATATTTTTTTAATAACCACAAATAAATTTCATTACGGAAAGTCCTTCTTAATTATTTATAATTTTCAACTATGAATTTTTGTATTCGTTGCAAATGTCCACTTGTAGCAATGAATTTCAAAATTCATTGCAGAAAAATTCCTTGCTGAAAGCCAAAAAAAAACTTTTGCAAAAAATTAAATTCATTGCTAATAATCGGAGTTTGAACAATGAATTTATTCGTTGCAGAAATTATAATTCATTACTGAAAGTTTTTGTGTCAAAATTTTTTTCGCAAAAGTGAATATTATGTTGTGCTAAAACATTCTGCAACATATAGTTTTAATTACCATGAATAAAATTCGTTACAAAAAGTCATTCTTAATTATTTACAAATTTTCAACCACGAATTTTTGTATTCATTGCAATATCCACTTTCAGTAATGAATTTCAAATTTCATTGCAGAAAAATTCATTGCTGAAAGCCAAAAATCTTGTAGTGTGTCTGCAAATTACATAATCTATGGATATAATTTTTTAAAATTTTTGAATTTTTATGAAATAGATATAAAGGCATCTTTTGTTGTACCATTCTGCTCCATTGCTATTCCTTGGCTGTTGTTAAATCTTGGAACAGACCAATGCGTTCTTGGTTCCAAAGATCCCATTATTCCTATTGGTTGGCTGTTGTTAAATCTTGGAACCCAGAACCAATGTTGATTCTTGGTTCCAAAGTTCATTTCTATCTCAAATGTCTGCGGATGAGCTTTCAAGCTTAATTTGCCAAAAAGAATATGGCCCATCTGATTATGATATGGAAGCTTGGCTCAACTAATCCACAATTAACCGTGCCCACCAAATGAAATGGTGAGACAATGATGAAGAAAAAGTTGAGATTGTGCGCGCCATGGAAGAAAGTTTCAGACGGATATCATAATTCTTGGAGATACAAGTTTAAAACGTTGTTGCATTATCTCTAAGATTTTAACTCTTAGAGATCCATTGTTTCCTTCTCACATAGAATTCTGTCTTCTTTTGCCTCGTCCGGTGCACAAGTTATCGGTGGATAATTTGCACCAACATCCAAACGATTGCTAAAGATCCCAAGGGTCCAGCATAATATTATATATCGAAATAAATTCATTATGTGTTTCTATTTATGATACCTTTGAATTTGTGTTTTTACTAAAGCAACGTTCATGGAAGTTTGAACTTTATGAAAAAAATACGTTTACTCCAATCATAGTAAACATATTTATGGCATAATTAAAACTTGCATTTCTATTCTTAATAGTCCATATGCACCATCTTAGAGGCTCTCATGTGGTTTTTAGTTTGGATGGTTAAATTGTTCTTGGACAAAATTTTGAATATATTTCACTACAAGAAAATAAAAATATAGCGACGCCCAAATGCGTCGCTATAGGTTGTTTAGCAACGCATTAGGGTATAATTAAGGCGTCGCTAAAATGGTCGACACAATCTCAATTTGTCGCAGTTGCGTCGCTTAACAGCACTCTCTGCGATACACTAAATGCGTCACAATATATTGCGACACAATAAAATGCGTAACAATATTGCGACTCATACTGAATGCGTCGCTAATTAAAAAATAATTTTTTAAAAAAAGTTACGATGGACAATCTCATCGCAATTGAGTCGCTAATTAATAAATTATTTTTTTAAAAAATTTAAAAATATATTTTTTATTTTTTTAAATAAATTACGATGAAAAATAGCATCGCTAATTAATGAATTTATATTTTAAAAAAATAAATTAAATTACTTTTTAATTTTTTTTAAAAAAATTGCGACGCATACTAATGCGTCGCTACATTAAAAATAAATTTTTTAAAAATATTTACGACGTAAAATCTTGTCACAATTGCGTCGCTAACTAGTTAATTTAATTTTTTAAAAAAATTAAAATAACATAATTATTAATTTTTTTAAATTAATTGTGACTAAAAATAGCGTCGCTAATTAATTAATTAAATTTTTTTAAAAAAAAATAAATTAATTTTTAATTTTTAAAGGAAATTAATATATTAATTTTAAAAAATTAAATATTATAAATTAAACTTGCTAATACAATGTAATTGCTAATACAATTGACCAAAACAACCATTACAAATTTTTCAAAAATAGATAAAAATTTATTTTATTAATTATTTAAATTTTTTATATACAAAACAGAATAAATAAAAAAAATACATCAAGTAGTGAAAAAAAATACAACATGTGTCTGCAGGCGGCTATGGAGGCTGTAGGCTGGGATGAACCCTGCGACAGGTGACGAACTAAATCCTGCAACTGACGCATCTGCTCTCTCATCTCTGAGAGCTCCTCCCGAACCTCTCGCGAACTTCCTCCTTGATAGATTTTTGGATGTCGTCTATCTGCTCGGAAGGAATATTGCCAGAACCACGCGAACTGAGCCCTGATGGGAAAATATCTGGAAGCTCTGGTGCCCAAACCATAGACCCTACGGTCTCGTGGCTGGGCACCAACATCCTCCAAAAACACACGTCTCTCTTCTGGTAAGAGTTCGACGGGCGGCCCCCCATCAGTAAGTCGACCTGCGAAGCCTGAGACTGCAGCTCCTCGACTCGTGCCTTTGAGTTATAAAATCAATGACAAATGAATCAATATATAAAGATGAATAAAATATTAAAAATTAAATAAATAAAATATAAATCTAATTTCTTACCCCAATCTTCCGTGATCATGTATCGACCCAGGAACCGTCCTTCCTGGTGTGTGTCGCCCTGAATAGATGAAACTCACCAGGATCTCTGCCCCCTACTCGGACTACAAAAGCAGAAGAAAAAATAAATGTAAGTATTTGTTAATGACTAAATTAGTATTTAAATTATTTATGGTTTCTTACCATACGACGCCTGTGCTCCTGAATAGAAATGGAACCATCAGTGTTACAGGAGAGGCACATGCCACGACGCCCTTCTCAGATCAGCGGTTCGTGCTGGCTGATGCAGACCTCCTGATCCATGCCTCGGACTGCCACACCAGCTGCCAGCTGGCCCAAATACCCTTCGGCACATGCCCTGGACGGTCACCCGAACTCCTCCAACGATAAAGCATGTCGGAGTATCGGCGTGCCGCAAGAGCATTCCATGCTGCCCTAATGGCATCATGGATGGTAGGGTCCCACGTAAACTTTTCTGCATTGAAATAAATAGTTAGTTTCAGAATAATTAAGATTAGAAAATTTTATATCAGTTATAAAATGTATTTAAAAAGTTTACCTGAAACTCTGAAAAATAAAACTCCCTCGTGGCCGCAGATACATGGTGCCAATCGTAGCCACTGGGATCAGCACGGCTCTGAAATATAGAGCTGATCCGGCTCGATATAGTATGCTGCTCAATAAAGCTATTAAAAAAACTAATTAAAATAAGTAATTAACTTAAAAACATAAACATATAGTTACAATTAGTATATACTTACAGCCCATCGGCATCCAATCGAAGTACGGTGCGACCGACCAAAGAAGAACTCTCAGAGGTCTATGCCGATCGGTAGAGGAAAATACAGGATGAGCGTCGACGCCTGGAGAGGTGGAAGTCCATGCGTCAGGGCTGATAGTGGGATGTGACGCAGCAGAGCTATGTCCGTCAGGGGTAGATCTACCTCGGTCCGTCATACTGTAAATACTAAAGATTAATGCAATGCAATATAATTACGAATAATTAATAAATATACAAAAATTTAACACTTATAAAAATAAATCGAAATTGAATGAACCTATATCTTTAATCAGTGTCATTTGTTTCGTGAAATGTTGGTTCAATATCCGATGCTGTATCGGACTGTGATTCAGTTTCATTATCATCGGAAGGAAACTGAACATTTGCATCCTCAATTTCTTGGACATCACCATTTGGATCTCTAAGTGATGTTTCAGGAGCCTTGTGTCGTCCTCAATTGCATGCATTTTCATCTCATCCTCTTGAAATGCAGGGCACTCAGTTGATTGACTTGATGAACTCTCATCTAATATGATTGTTGAACGTGGAACGATTTTAGAAACAGCCCACCAATCTCACTTGTCGTTGCGCAAACTTGGATATCCGCAGTAAAACACTTGCTGAGCTTGGGATGCAAGAATGAATGGTTCATATTTCTGCAATCTTCGTCGATGGTTTACTTCAACTAGATTGTAGTCGTTATGAACCCTTTTACCGACAGGAATTGTCGGATCAAACCAATCACAACGAAACAATACAGTTCGTTTCATAGGCCAACCGGGATATCCAACTTCGACCACCTCTACTAACTTTCCTTAATAATCCTGCATATTTGCTCCGCACTTTCTCCTTTAACACATACGCCCCAATTCTGCGTCCCTCTTGAAGATGCTAGTCATTCAATTTGAAATTTGTATCCATTAACAAAATAGCCAGTATAGGTAGTTACGGTCTTCAATGGCCACTACGCTAGACATTTAATGAAAATATTGTCGGTTGTGAACCATGGACCGTTTACCTATAAATTAATAAGCTATTCACAATCAATTCAAAAAATAAAAGCCATTATTGTAATTGATTGAGTGATAGTACTCACAAATTCATAAAACCAATAAGCGAGCTCCGTTTCTAACTTCTGCCCAATGGCAATTTGTGATGTCTATCACAATACATCCTTAAGGGATTATAACAATTAAAACTTCTGTTAGCAATTAAATAGTATGGTATTTTACAATTTAAAGTAGAAGTTCTAATTAAGCAATTAATGAAGTACATATACTTACTCAATGTATGGGTCGACTTCTCTACAGTTCATTAGGATGTAATAATGTGCTGCATTATACTCCACATCGCTTAATTGTCTTGACTTCTGCCTCCCAAATGAATGGCGATACTTTTAAATATTGATATTCTACCATCAGTAGGTTCTCCTTCGTCCACACATATGTCATCGTTACGACCAAGATTGCGGGTCCTCGTATGAACGTGACCCTCAAAGTAATGCGAGGCAAAAGCTGAAACTTCTTCAACCAAGTGTGCATTGCATATAGAACCTTCAACCCTTGCCTTATTCCGCACATTATTTTTTAACTTCTTAAGATACCTATATGTAAAGTTAAAAATATAAATAAACCAACTTCCTCGCATAAATAAAATAATATTTGAAATGTCAACATGTATTACTGATTTGGGTGTTTACCTCTCGAAAGGATACATCCAGCGATACTGCACGGGACCAGCTATACGTGCTTCGTATGGCAAGTGAACCGATAAATGCTCCATTGAGTCAAAAAAACTTGGAGGAAATATTCGCTCCAGCTTGCATAAAATAATTGAAATTTCCTCCTCAAGCCTTTCCATGGATGCAGAAGTAATGACTGCGGCAGATAACTCCTTAAAGAACAAGCTGAGCTCTGTCAATGCCTTCCACACATGTTGCGGAAGCAACTCACGAAAAGCTATGGGCAATAACCGTTGCATGAAAACATGACAGTCATGACTCTTCATGCCAAACAACTTGAGCTTATGCATGTCCACACACCTACCGATATTTGAAGCATAACCATCAGGAAATTTTAATCCTCTAATCCAGTTACATAAAACTTCTCGTAATTTTTGTCAAGAGTGTAACAGGCTTTAGGATAGGTCCCGTCAGCATTCCTTCTCAAATCACCTCTTCTGCAATACTGATTAAGTTCTTCTCTCGACTTTGCAGTGTCTTTGGTTTTTTCGGATGTTTAGTACCGTGTTAAATATGTTATCAAAGAAAATTTTCTCAATATGCATAACATCCAAGTTGTGCCGGATGAGATTTGTGCTCCAATACGTCAAATCCCAAAAAATGCTCCGCTTCTTCCAGTTACGTTCTTTACATATACGGCCATTTATTCTATATGCATCTGGTTCCCAAGCATACCTCAACCCCAAATGCTCTATAGTATCAAATATATCTGTGCCAGACCTAACCGGTTTGACAAATTTTGTGACTGCTTTGTTCTTCCGGAAGGCAATCAAGTTCCGCCTATAAGGATGATTCGAAGGCAAGAACTTTCTATGATTATCAAACCATGACTGCTTACCACTCTTCTGCAATGTAAATGCATCTGAATCATACATGCAATGAGGGCATGCCAGACGCCCAGAAGTGCTCCAACCGAACAACATTGCATATGCCGAAAGTCACTGATTGTCCACATCAAAGCAGCTCTCATGATAAATTTTGTTTCATAGAAATGTCGTAGGCTATGACTCCTGTTTCCCACAACATTTTCAATTCGGCTACCAGCGGTTGTAAGAAGACATCAATCTTCTCTTTTGGATTTGATGGTCCTGGAACCAAAACTGTCAAAAACATTGCAGTATCTTTCATGCACTTCCAGTGGAAGATTATATACAGTCAGTATTACAGGCCAACATGAATATTGTTGCCCCGCTTGACCAAACGGTTGGAAGCCATCGTACAAAGACCTAATCTAACATTCCTTATTTCTTCTGCGAAATCAGGATGATTTTCATTGAAATGCTTCCAAGCTTTTGAATCTGATGGATGTCGCATTTCATCTTCTTTAGATTCATGTTCTCCATGCCATCTCATATCAGCAGCTGTAGCCTCAGATCTGTATAATCTCTGGAGGCGTGGAGTAAGAGGGAAGTAATGCATCCTCTTGTAAGGCACACTTTTCCTCTACTTGTACTAGCTCCCCCTTCGCGTTTTTGTACCTCGATTGCGCAAATCTTACACCATCTCAACTCTGAGTCTTCACCCCAATATATCATACAATTGTTCAAGCAACAATCGATCTTATTAACTGGGAGCCCAAGGCCACGCAATAACTTCTTTGTTGAGTAGAAACTGTCTGCTACAACATTATGATTTGGCAAACTTCCTTCATTAACCCAGCTACAGCATTGAATGCCTTTTCTGATAATCGATGTTTCGCCTTAATATTCAACAACCAAGCAGCCATAGACAATTGGGAATGACTCTCACAACCAGGATACAATTCTTGATTTGCAGAACACAACATATCATAAAATTGTTGTACATCTGGATTTGGTTCTTCCATAAATATATTCTGGTTGAATTCGTTACCCGATGCATTCATCACCATTTCTTTGTATGTGTTTAAATTCACAAATGGTTCATCAATGGGATTTGATACTTGTTGGCTAGTGACAGCTGCAAACATTTCCTTAGTTTCACCATGACAGTTCCAAACATCGTACCCAGGAACAAACCCCTTTTTACACAAGTGCACCTTCACAGTTTCAACATCTCTATAGGCTTTATTCTGACACTTGCGTAAGTTGCAGGGGCACCTGATCCTAGGCCATCCATCCATTCGGGTTGACTACATGCAAATGCTATAAATTCTTCCAATCCATTCAGAAAATCTGGATTAAGCAACCCATCTTTTAACCTTACATACATCCACGAGCGAGCCCCGCTCATTTTTGACCAAGTTATACAATTCCTGGTAAACCATTAAAGGAGACAACTGTATAATTTTGCATTAGTCATTATAGCAATAGATTAATTCTTTTACAGATCTAAGCTAAATAACAAATATTGTGCCTCTTTAATTATACCGATAAATCAAGGCCGAGCATTGGCTACGATCCTTGACGTGCTATCCAGGACCGAGGCCCAGTCAGTTTCAATCATTAGACTTTACAAGTAAGCAAGTGTCCTAAATGAATTCCACTTTCACTCCACTAAACTTAGGTAAGGCCCTATCCCATTCAAGATTATTTTATGTGATATGTTATTCTGCTAGAAATTATCATCGATTACGGTGAAATTTCGGCAGCAATTCTCCATATGTTCTCCCAAATGTGTGGCTTATATGCCACACTAGGAGAACGTAGGAGGATATACAAATTGCCAGCTCAACTAACGATGAATAACAGACAAACATATCACAAAAAATAATCTCAAACTATCCACTAGGACAATTTGAGACTTTGCAAGACTAAGTCTTACAAAGTCTCAAACGGGTCTAAAGGTTATAGTGCTGTGAGAAATAGTATGAAAAATCAAAGAACGAACTTGACATAGCATGTAACTCAAATCACATTCAATATAAATTCTTTCAGTACTTGATTCTGAGTTCACTATATCAAATTTAATATTCCTGCATTAAATTTAGAACGTTCTAAATGAGCTATATCATTTTTCGTCCATGATATCGAATTTATTTTGATTGGTTGGTTTAGAATTTGAGGAATTATATCAAATTATGGTTTACTATATCAAATTTCTTTCAATTGAAGAACATGAATATTATAATTTTTTTCTATTTTGCTAAGAAAATGATTGTGGCAATATTTAAAAACTAAATATTTAAAATTTGCCAAGCTAAAATATAACAGGTAATAAAGAAATATAAAGTCAATAAAAATTTAATCATCTAAACTATCAAAAACAAATAAATTGCATGATAAGCATTTTAATAATAATATATCATGAACATTATTTCAAGAAATAAATAGATTTTAAATTATGTATTACAAGATTCTGGATCACATACAAACCCCACCCCGAATTTTTTTTAAATATGGTGGCCTGGCCACCGTGGCCGTTGTCTCAGGCCACGGCCGCGGCCGTGGCCGTCGTCTCCGGCCACGGCTATTGCCGTGGCTTGAGACAACGGCCATGGCCACCGCTCAGGGGTGGGGGAAAACCCCACCCTGACAAATTTTTTTTTAAATGGTGGCCTGGCCACCGTGGCCAGGCCACCACCGGCCACAGCCGCGGCCGTGGCCGTCGTCTCCAGCCACGGCCGCCGCCATGGCCGGCGCCTCAAGGGTGGGGAAAAACCCCACCCTGATAAAATTTTTTTTTAACGATGGCCTGGCCACCGTGGCCAGGCCACCGACCGCGGTGGCCGTCGTCTCGGCCACGGCTGCGGCCGTGGCCTGAGACAACGGCCACAGCCGCCGCTCAGGGGTGGGGGAAAAACCCCACCCCGATATTTTTTTTTAAATGGTGGCCTGGCCACGTGGCCAGCCACCACCGGCCACGGCCGTGCCGTGGCCGTGTCCTTAAAGAAACGGTAGGGCGGGGGTGGGGGGTGGGGGAGGGAAGGGGGGGAGGGGGGACTTACCTCGATAGATAGGGGTCACTGGCGGGGGGGGGGGGGGGGGGGGTGCTGCCGCCGATGGTTCCTAGCGCCGGGGGAGAGGGCGGGGGGAGCCGGAGGCGGGGACGGCGGTGGGTTAGGGTAAGAAGAGGAAGAAGAAGAGGCCGGGGGGGGGGGGGGGGGGGGGGGCGCGACCCAGTTTATAGAAGGGATTAGTGATGCAATTTTGCATCGCTAATCCCTCGCTAATTTTTTAAATTTATTATGGATTAGCGACACAATTATGCGTCACTAATCATCGCTAATTTGTTTTTTTTTATTATTTTCTGGAAAAATTAGCGACGTAAATAATTGCGTCACTAATGAGTCGCTAATTTGGCGGTAATGTCCGGAGGAAATTTTTTTTATTTTCTAGAAAATGCGTTGCTAATGCGTCGCAATATTTTTATTTGATAATTATATTTAATAAAAATTATTTTTTCTAAAAATAATTGCGACGCATATGCTTGCATCGCAATGTTTTACTTTTAATTTTTTATAACATTTATTTTTTAAAAAAATATGCCACGCAATACATGCTTCGCAAAATCAAAAATTATTTTTTTAATTTTCTGGTTTATTGCATCGCTAATGCGTCGCTATTTAATATAATTTATTTTTAAAAATATTGTGACGCAACGTTTTACGTCGCAATATTTTTATTTGATAATTATATATGATAAAAATTATTTTTTCTAAAAATAATTGCAACGCATATGCTTGCGTAGCAAGGTTTTATTTTTAATTTTTTTATAACATTTATTTTTAAAAAAATATTGCGACGCAACACAAGCATCGTAAAATAAAAAATTATTTTTTAAATTTTGATTTATTGCGTCGCTAATGCGTCGCTATTTAACATAATTTATTTTTTAAAAATATTGCGACGTACCGGTTTGCATCGCAATATTTTTATTTGATAATTATATTTGATAAAAAATATTTTTTCTAAAAATAATTGTGACGCATATGCTTGTGTCGTAATATTTTATTTTTAATTTTTTTATAATATTATTTTTTAAAAAAATATTGCGACGCACTACATGCATCGCAAAATTAAATTTTTTTTTAATTTTTTAGTTTATTGAGTCACTAATGCATCGCTATTTAACATAATTTATTTTTTAAAAATATTGCAACACACCGTTTTACATCGCAATATTTTTATTTGATAATTATATATGATAAAAATTATTTTTTTGAAAATAATTGCGACGCATATGCTTGCATCGCAAGGTTTTATTTTTAATTTTTTATATCATTTATTTTTTTAAAAAAATATTACGACGCAATACATGCATCGCAAAATAAAAAATTATTTTTTAAAATTTTTGATTTATTTCATCGCTAATGCGTCACTATTTAACATAATTTATTTTTAAAAAATATTACGACGCACCGGTTTGGGTCGTAATATTTTTATTGATAATTATATGATAAAAATTATTTTTTTTGAAAATAATTGTGACACATATGCTTCCGTCGCAATGTTTTATTTTTAATTTTTTATAACATTTATTTTTTAAAAAAAATATGCGACGCAATACATGCGTCGCAAAATTAAAAATTATTTTTTAATTTTCTGGTTTATTGCATCGCTAATACGTCGCTATTTAGCATAATTATTTTTAAAAATATTATGACGCAATGTGCCATTGGATCGATCCGATCGGCGATGATCCGACGGTTTGCGATCGATTGAAGCCATGATCGATCCGGTCAGCGATGATCGATCTCGGACCGTTGCGATCGATCCGATCACCGATGATCCAATGGTTGCAATCTATCCAAGCCATGATTGATCTTGGTCAGCAACAATCGATCTCGGACCATTGCGATCGATCCAAGCCATGATCGATCCTGGTCAGCGACGACCGATCTCGGACCATTGCGATCGATTCGATCGCCGACGATCCGATGGTTGCAATCGATCCAAGCCATGATCGATCCCGGTCGGCGATGACCAATCTTGGACCATTGCGATCGATCTGATCGGCAATGATCCAATGATTGCGATCGATCCAAGCCATGATCCCGATCAGCGACGATCGATCTCGGACCGTTGCGATCGATCCGATCGGCGACGATCCGACCGTTGCGATCGATCCAAGCCATGATCGAATTATTTATAAATAAAAGATAAATCACGCAAGTTGGTATATGTTAAGTATGATGATCGAATTATTTATAAATATAAAGATGATAATATTCATTATAGGTATGGATGAAAAATATATTTGTCTTACTTCATTTTTTATCCAAAGCATTCATTAATAAATTTAGTTAATTATGCTTGTTTGCTAATATAGTTCCAAACTTCCATCTTTTGTTAATATAATTCCAAACTTTCGCATAAGGATGTGGATATAAAAATATCTCCATCCTAGCCCACTTGCTATTATAGTACCCATTAATAAATTTAGTTAATTATCCTTATTTATTAATATAGTTATAAATTTTCATTGAAAAAATACTATAGGCCATAATTTTTTTAAATTTGAACAATTTAATTGTCACTACAAGATTTTTGGCTTTCAACAATGAATTTTTCTGCAATGAAATTTAAAATTCATTGTTGAAAGTGAATAATTGCAATGAATACAAAAATTCTTGGTTGAAAATTTGTAAATAATTAAGAAAGACTTTTCGTAACGAATTTTATTTGTGGTTATTAAAATAATATATTGCAAAATATTTTAGCACCACATAATATTTATTTTTGCAGAAAAATTTTTGACACAAAAAACTTTCAGTAACGAATTATAATTTCTACAACAAATAAATTCATTGTTAAAACTCCGATTATTAGCAATGAATTTAATTTTTTGTAAAAGTTTTTTTTTGCTTTCATCAAGAAATTTTTCTGCAATGAATTTTGAAATTCATTGCTACAAGTGGATATTTGCAACGAATACAAAAATTCATAGTTAAAAATTTATAAATAATTAAGGACTTTCTGTAATAAATTTTATTTGTGGTTATTAAAAAAATATGTTGCAGAATATTTTAGCACTACATAATATTCACTTTTGCGGAAAAAATTTTGACATCAAAAACTTTGAGCAACAACTTATAATTTCTGCAATGAATAAATTCATTGTTAAAACTCCGATCATTAGCAATGAATTTAATTCATTGCAAAAATTGTTTTTTTTTTTTTTAGAAATGAATTTTATGCAATGAATTTTAAAATTCGTTGCTGAAAGTGGATATTTGTAATGAATACAAAAATTCGTGGTTGAAAATTTGTAAATAAATAAGGACTTTTCATAACGAATTTTATTCGTGGTTATTAAAAAATATATTGCAAAATATTTTAGCACAACATAATATTTACTTTTGCTAGAAAATTTTTGACACCAAAAACTTTCAGCAACGAATTATAATTTTTGCAATGAATAAATTTATTATTAAAACTTGATTATTAGCAATGAATTTAATTCATTGCAAAAGTTTTTTTTAATATATTCAGCAATGAATAGTTTATTTTCTGCAATGAATATCGAATAAAAGTTAATCGTGATAACCGCCTCTTCTTAATTTCTATCCATGTCTTCGTTAAGGGTTAAACCCTAATTCTAAGCTTTCGCCTTCTTGAAAGGGAGACTTCATCGCCATCATTGCCATCATTTTCATTATCGCCATCATTGTTACGCATCTTTAGAGAGGGGGAAAGTAGGAGGGTTCCGGGAAAGGAGAGCCCTCAAATTGAAAACAGGGAGCCACAACCATGTAGCTTTCATTCTTGGCCGTGGGGCCATGGTGGTCACCACCAACCCGTTGGGACCTAAGGGCCGACGATGGAGGACTCCGACGGTGGCTGACCGATTGGGATAGGGGAGGTTACCCCTCAGATTTGAAACAGGGAGCCACACGGTCACGGCTCCCGTTGCTGGCCATTGGGCCATGGCGGCGCTACTAACCTATCGGGACCCAAGGGCTGGCGATGGGGGGACTCCGACGGTCCCTGGCCGGTCGGGAAAGGGGAGGGTCACCCCCAGCGACCCTCAGATTTGAAACAGGGAGTCGCATGGTCGCGACTTCCGTTCCTGGCCATGGGGCCACGGCGAACACCACCAACCAATCGGGACCTAAGAGATGGCAAGGGCCGGCGATGGGGAGGACTCCAGCAGTGGCTGGCCGGCCAGGAAAGGGGAGGGTCACCCCGGCTGTTAACCCCAGATTGATTTGATGATTACAAAATAAATTAAGCAATTCTAAGATTGATACAGGGAAGTTCAGTCGCCTTGCAAGTAAGTATCTTCATGCAAAATTGACTGGTAAGAAAGTACTTTATTTTACTTTGCTTTAGATATTTTTTATTTTGCTTGGAGTTAACTGGTTAGCTAGCTTGTTCTTTCAATTAGCTAGCTGGCATGCCCTTCAGCTAACTAAAATTCTCGCCACAGCGCTTGGGCCGAACGTCCTCCTTTTTTAGCTAGCTGGTGAGCTAGTTTATTAGCTAGCTGGAGCCCTTTCAGCTAACTAAGAAACTTGTCTCAGGTGCCTAGCCGAACATCCTCTTTTTTAGTCAACTGGTGAGCTAGCTTGTTAGCTAGCTGGAATTCCTTCAGCTAACTGATTTGCTCGTCACAGTGCATTGGCCGAACACACTCCAATTTTAGCTAGCTGGTTGGATGTCTTGTTAGCTAACTGAAACTCCTTATAGCTAGCTGACGTTTCTTTTAGTTAACTGCTTAGCTAACTATTTCATCCTGGAGCTAACTGCTCAGCTAACTGATTTTCACAGGGAACGTCTCAGCCGTGCGGATTCAAAATTCTGTTAACTAAAGAGCTAGCTGACTGTTGGTTAGTTAGCTGGAGAGTTAACTATTATATCAGAACGGATGGCTGCCCTTTTGCTCAGTTAGCTGGAGAGCTAACTAAGCTGGACGGACAATATGTTGCTTTTGCTTCTAGTTAGCTCGTGAGCTAACTGGCCATTCTTCAGTTAGCTATTCAGCTAACTAGTTGTCTTCTTTTTTTTCCTACAGCCGAGAGGATTCCAAAGGAGTTAGCTGGAGAGCTAACTATGAATGCATGAATTTTTTTTCTGTCGTTACTTTTTCTCTGATAGTTAGCTAAAGAGCTAACTGACTTTCGCTTAGTTAGCTGCCAAGCTGACTGAAGTGCTACCTCTGGACGATTCTTTTGCTGTGACCTCTCTAGTTAGCTAACTGATTATCTAGCTGAGGTCTCTTGCTTCACTTTTGGACGATGGCATTCATATCCTCAGCTACCTGGAGCCATTTTTAGTCCACCGCCGCCTAAGCTTTTAAGAGTGTTCTTTCTCTCTCTCTATTGCTATTTCAAGCTATATTTAACTTTTGGATTTTTGAATTTTTACAGTGCTCATCCTTCCTCAAATGGAGATCTGCATTCAATGCTTAAGGGAAACATGTTTAACGTTATATTTTCTTTCCGTTATTATTTCCATTTATTTCTTATGTATCTAACGGATATCTTCCTGTTAGATGGATATAAATAGCTGGGATTAGAAGCACACCTAGATGATTTTTGAAAAAGAAATTTCAAAGAGAGAAAAATCCAAGAAAAGCCTTCATTGCATATTTGTTGAGTGGTTGCTGGGCATTCAAGTTCATTCCTTGCTCCGAAAGGTCGTCCGAATCATTGAAGCTTTTCAAGCATTCAAGACTTCAGTTGCTTCAACCTAGTTCATTTATTGCTGAGTTTATTGCTTCAAAAGTTGTAAAGTATATTCAGAATATTTGCTCATTGTAGGAGCTTCTCCTTTACATACTCTGATTATCTTGTAAAAGGGTTAGTGAACCCTGGTTTGTTGTTGGCTTCCTTGTGCCATTTAAACAAGAGGACTAGCCTAGGTTTGGCTAGGGTTTTTGCCTTCCTTGTGCCGTGAAACAAGAGGACTAGCCTAGGTTTGGCTAGGGGTTTTTGGCTACCTTGTGCCGTATAAACAAGAGGGCTAGCCTGGTTCGGCTAGAGGTTGTAATCATTGTGATACGATTAGTGGAATTTCCAAAGGTGTTGGGGAGTGGATGTAGGTGCTGAGTTTGGCACCGAACCACTATAAACTTCTATGTATTTATGGTTGTTTGCTTTTCTATTGTTATTATTCTGTGCACCCCACTTCATCGCTGCAAATCAAAATTAGGTTAAAAGCACATATATCTGCATAGCTATTAAATTTTTTAAATAACCCAATTCACCCCCCTCTTGGGTTACTACATCTGGGCAACAAGTGGTATCAGAGCAGCGTGCTCTTGATTTCTATAGCTTTGATTAGCTTGGAGCCAAAGATCAATAGTAATCCCAATGAATTCCATGTTGATTGAGGGACAATCAACTAATAGACCACCTTTGTTCAATGGAACAAACTACACATATTGGAAAGCACGAATGAAAATCTTCATTCAAGCACTAGATTATGATTTATGGGGAATCATAATTAATGGACCACACACACCCACAATTATGGTTAAAAATATTAATGTTGCAAAACAATGGGATGAGCAAGATAAGAAATTAGCTCAATTAAATGCAAAGGCTATGAATGCTCTTTATTGTTCTCTTGATGCAAATGAATTTAATCGCATATCAACTTGCATGTCTGCTAAGGAAATATGGGATAGACTTGAAGTCACCCATGAGGGTACAAATCAAGTCAAGGAATCCAAAATAAATATGCTTGTTCATAAGTATGAATTATTTAAGATGGATTCAGCTAAAAATATTACTGATATGTTTACAAGATTTACTGACATTATTAATGGATTGAAGAGTCTTGGAAAATCTTATGCTAACAGTGATCTTATTAGAAAAATTTTAAGATCTTTACCTAGGACATGGGAAGCAAAAGTCACAGCAATTCAAGAAGCAAAAGATCTCAACACTTTATCACTTGAAGAGTTGGTCGTTCTTTGATGACTCACGAGCTTCAGCAACGACAACATATTGATGAAGATGATTCAAAGAAAGAAGGACCATGGCATTGAAGAGTGCAACTCAAGAAGATGAGAGTGAAGAAACCACAAGTGACAGTGAGAAAGATGATGATATGGCACTTATTTCAAGGAAATTTAAAAAGTTCATGAAGAAAAAGAGATTTGGAAAAAGAAAGCATTTTGTCAAAGGAGATCATAGCATAAGGAAAAGAGTGAACCTCCTACATGCTATGAGTGTAAGAAGCCTGGACACATCAGACCAAATTGTCCACTATTAAAGAAGGCATCTAAAAGAATAAAGAAAAAGGCAATGATGGCCACTTGGAGCGACAGTGAAGCTACAAGTTCAGAAAATGAAGAGAAAACTGAAGTTGCCAATGTTTGCTTCATGGCTGATAATGATGAGGTAAGCCCTAACTTTTTAGATGATTTTACTTTTGATGAGCTGCATGGTGCATTTTATGAACTGATTGACGATTTCGCAAATTTAAGTTCAAAGAATATGGATTTGAAAAATGAAATCAAAAATCTTACCATTGAAAAGGAAAGATTTTCAAAGGATAATGAATCATTGTCAAAACAAAACCAAGATTTGAAAAATGAAGTGAATGAATTAAAATCAATTGTTGATAGATTTACATTAAGCTCAGAAAAATTAGAAATGATTTTAAATAATCAAAAAGCTGTTTACAATAGAGCTGGTCTTGGATTCAATCCTCTTGAAAGACAAAAATTTTTGAAAAATATTTATGAGCATGCTAATGATTCTACCAAACTTACTTGTTTTAAATGTGGAAAAATTGGACACAAAGCTTATATTTGTCAAACACAAAAGATAAGAAAATATGGATCCCAAAAGGAACCATTTTGACTAACCCTAAAGGACCCAAGAAAGCTTGGGTACCTAAGAACAAAAATTAAATTGTGTATGCAGGTGTGTCTTGCAACCCGAGCAATTAAAAGACAATGGTACTTGGACAGCGGGTGCTCAAGACACATGACCGGTGATGAATCACAATTCATCACTTTGAAGCAAAAGATGGATGTGTTGTTACTTTCGGTGATAATGGCCAAGGAAAAATAATTGGCATTGGAAAAATAGGTATCACACCTCATGCTTATATTGATAATGTTCTGCTTGTAAAAGGTTTGAAACACAATTTACTTAGCATTAGTCAATTATGTGACAAAGGATTTAATGTTACATTTGAATCATCCTTATGCATTGTTAGAAATCCTGCTAATGAAAACATGAGATTTGTTGGTCAAAGGCATGGTAATGTATACATTGTTAATTTAAATGATTTGCATGATCAAAATGTTGATTGCCTAGTTGCTACAAATAATAAAACTGATAATAGTTGGTTATGGCATCATAGGCTAGCTCATGCAAGCATGGATTTACTATCTAAATTAATTAAAAAGGATTTAGTACATGGTTTGCCAAAACTTGTTTTTGAAAAGATAAGATTTGTAATTCTTGTCAATTTGGAAAACAAACCCAAGTTTCTTTTAAATCAAAGAATTTTGTTTCAACCACTAGACCGTTGAGCTCTTGCATATGGATTTATTCGGTCTACAAGAACCACTAGTCTAGGAGGTAAAAGATACGGTTTTGTTATTATTGATGATTTCTCTCGCTTTACATGGGTTTTATTTCTAGCTAGTAAAGATGAAGCATTTCCGTCATTTCAAAAATTATTTAAAAGAATTACAAA
>UESW01004191.1:178667-348724 GCA_900491605.1 Calamus simplicifolius | reverse complement strand
TTGATTGGATTAATGCCATGCATGAGGAACTTAACCAATTTGAAAGAAATAATGTTTGGACTCTTTGTGAAAGACCTCATGATCATCAAATTATTGGAACTAAATGGGTTTATAAAAACAAATTAGATGAACATGGTAATATAATTAGAAATAAAGCAAGATTAGTAGCTAAGGTTATAATCAAGAAGAGGGAATTGATTTTGATGAAACTTATGCCCCTGTTGCTAGATTAGAAGCTATTAGATTACTTCTTGCTTATGCTTGTTATATGAATTTTAAATTATATCAAATGGATGTTAAAAGCGCTTTCTTGAATGGATATATTGCTGAACAAGTTTTGTGGAACAACCACCCGGATTTGAAAATCATCTGTTTCCAAACCACGTTTTCAAATTAAACAAAGCTTTGTATGGTTTGAAACAAGCGCCCCGGGCATGGTATGAAAGATTAAGCAAATTCTTGATTAGTAATAATTTTATTCGAGGAACTGTGGATACAACTTTATTTATTAAAAGGCAAAATAAAGATATATTAGTTATTCAAATCTATGTTGATGATATCATATTTGGTGCCACTAATGAATCTTTGTGCAAAGACTTTGCTAAGCTTATGCAGGGAGAGTTCGAGATGAGTATGATGGGTGAGCTGAATTACTTCCTCGGACTTCAAATTAAACAAAGCAAAGATGGGATCTTCATAAGCCAATCTAAATATACCAAAGAAATGATCAAGAAGTTTGGCATGGAGACATCCAAGAGTATCGGTACCCCTATGAGCTCATCATGTAGACTTGAAACTTATAATTCTGAAAAATCTGTTGATTTAAAATTATATAGAGTATGATTGGATCTTTGTTATATTTAACTGCTAGTAGACCAGATATCTTATTCAGTGTTTGCATGTGTGCTAGATATCAAGCAAATCCTAAAGAATCACACTTGCTTGCTGTTAAAAGAATATTTAAATATCTAAATGGAACAATAAATTTAGGTATATGGTATAACAAACAATCTAGCATTGACTTAATAGGATACACTGACTCAGACTTTGCTGGATGTAAATTAGATAGGAAATCAACCACTGGAACTTGCCAGTTTCTAGGTGTTAACTTAATTTCATGGTTTAGCAAAAAGCAAACTTCAGTAGCACTATCTACGGCCGAGGCCGAGTATGTTGCAGCTGGGAGTTGCTGTGCTCAAATCTTATGGATTAAGCAACAACTAGAAGATTATGGTATTAAACAAAAAGCCATACCTATAAAATGTGATAATACAAGTGCAATTAGTTTAACTAAAAATCCTATTCAACATTCCAGAACTAAACATATTGAAATTAGACATCATTTCATTAGAGATCATGTTAACAATGGAAATGTTGTTATTGAATTTTTAAATACTGAAAAACAAATTGCTGATATTTTTACTAAGCCACTTGATGAAACAAAATTTTATGAAATCAGAAGAGAATTAGGGATGTTTGATCCAACCATTTAATGAATCATTTAATGAAGTGATATGATATCTAAAAGTTATGACATCTTTAAATCACATCAATCAAAGGAATTTCATGTCAAATTAAATGCTTGTTGTAAGGCTTTATGTCTTTTCAAATTAATAAAAGCTATGTTCTTTGAATTCTTCCAACCATCGGCCGTTTGAAAAGCTTTTATTTTTTTTTTTATTTTTTTTTTTTGATGGCAGCTAACTGACCAGGCAACCAAACAGTCACCTGGCCAGTTAACCATCAAGCCTATTCCCTATATAACCTTTTTCACCACACTTTTTCAATTCAAGCCGTCTCTTTCATTCTCCCTCATTCAAACTCCAACCGAGCGTCTTCTCTCTCATCTCTCATTCTCAACCCTTTCTTTCATTCCTTCCATTAATCCTTCCTTCCATTCAACCTATTAATCTATCTAGAAGAAGTTGATGGCTCCCAAGAAGAAGGCAGTCGCTAGAGATGACGATTGTGCCGATCTTCGCCGAAGTCTTCCACGTCTTCTACTCAAATCAACTCCCTACTTGCTTCAAAATCTTTTGCTCATGGGAGGTTAGTAGACTTTAACTTTTTAGAACAAGAAGGTTTTAAAATCGGTAATCTGTTAGTTAAACAAGGATGGGATAAACTTTTATCTACCAAAAGACCTATTTATCCTGAACTTATTAAGGAATTTTATGAAAACATTTCCTTTGGTAGTGGAACTATCTCTTCCATTGTGAAAAAGACTAAAATAGACCTAGACGGTAAAATGTTAGGATCTGCTTTGAAAATTCCATCTGAAGGTTTCTTAGAAATTCTTCCTAGTGAACGCGGATATAAGATTGGCCTAATCCTTAATATAGATGATACTGAAGCTAGTAAAATTGAAACGTTAGATGCAAATATGTTATCAGTTGAAAATTGGCTTTTCCATAGTATCATTGCTAAGATTCTCGCCCCTCGTGCTGGATCATTTAATGTGGTAAATGATAGGGACATTTGCTTAATGTATGATATCTTAATAGAAGACCCTGTTGATTTACCTGAATTAATGATGACCGTTATGAGAGAATCTTTGTCCAGATCTAAGGCTGCTTTGCCCTACGGAATGTTTCTCACATATGTTTTGAGTTTTTTGGTATTAAACTTAAAGGAGAAATGCAGTGGCATTACGTCACTCTGACGTTTTTAATGCTCATTCACTGCACCACCAACTGTGAATCAATCTGCCTGTTCCCCTCAAAACTTTTTCACTTATGACTTCAGCCAACCTAATCCAGTATCTTGCTGCTATGACAGCTGACCAAAACCCTTTTCTACCTGATCCACCTGAAATCAATGTTTCTGGATCATCTTTTCGCAATGTCAACCCTGCTCCTGCTCCTTTTCCAACTGTTAGATTATGTGATGATCAACTCCATCATATTATCAATGAATTGACCCTTGCCACTTCTAGTCGAAGCTCTGGTGACAGTGCTTCTTCTGTCAATGATCAGACTCTTGTACCACATATTTCTTCTATTTTTGAAAACATGTCTCAATTTAAACTTATTCTTGAAAGGCTTGTTCATGATGTGAACATTCTTAATGGAAGAGTTTTTCATCACAACGAATCTGTCATGGAACGGATCCTGAATGAGATAAATTTACTTAAAAGCAAGCTTGAAAACTTTGAGACTAAGGCAGAGTGGGTAGAATATCAAATGAGATCGAGCCAGACCCAGACCCGGGATGCAGCAAACGCAGTTGATCATTGGACCGCATCCTTCACAAGGCTGAGTCAACTTTTAGAGACTTACATCATTCCTTCACCCACCTCTGCGCCTGGTTCTTACTCGCATCCACATCTATGGACTCCACCGACACAGCCTCCTCCGACATGCCTCAATCTTCAAGCAAGACAAAAGTTTCTTCCGTGCATATTTCTTCATCTGATGACGACAAGTGATTGTACTTAACTTATGTGGTTTTGTAGTATTTGAACAAACTTGTTATGCTTGTTTATGTTTATGCTCTATGACTTGAAACAATGACATGTAATATCTATTGTCTTGTACTGATCTGCATGACTGTTTTAATTATGTAATGAATGTTAACATCTCCTTGATCTATTATGCTTAAAGTTATTGCAAGACTCTTCAAACTTCTTTTTGATTAATGACAAAAAGGGGGAGAAGAATGTTGCTTGCATACATTAAGGAATGGAGTAAAATAGTAACTCCATATATTCAGGGGAGAAAAGAAAAAGATTTCACTTATTTAATTTGACAGGGGGAGAAATTAATGTTTTCCGATTACTCCTGTTTACTTATTAAACTTCCATATATACACTTGCTCTTTATATGCTTAAAGGTTTTGTCATCATCAAAAAGGGGGAGATTGTTGACCCCAGATTGATTTTGATGATTACAAAACAAATTAAGCAATTCTAAGATTGATACAGGGAAGTTTAGTCGCCTTGCAAGTAAGTATCTTCATGCAAAATTGACTGGTAAGAAAGTACTTTATTTTACTTTGCTTTAGATATTTTTTATTTTGCTTGGAGTTAACTGGTTAGCTAGCTTGTTCTTTCAATTAGCTAGCTGGCATGCCCTTCAGCTAACTAAAATTCTTGCCACAGTGCTTGGGCCGAACGTCCTCCTTTTTTAGCTAGCTGGTGAGCTAGTTTATTAGCTAGCTGGAGCTCTTTCAGCTAACTAAGAAACTTGTCTCAGGTGCTGGCCGAACGTCCTCTTTTTTTAGTCAACTGTGAGCTAGCTTGTTAGCTAGCTGGAATTCCTTCAGCTAACTGATTTGCTCGTCACAGTGCATTGGCCGAACACCCTCCAATTTTAGCTAGCTGGCTGGATGTCTTGTTAGCTAACTGAAACTCCTTCTAGCTAGCTGACGTTTCTTTTAGTTAACTGCTTAGCTAACTATTTCATCCTGGAGCTAACTGCTCAGCTAACTGATTTTCACAAGGAACGTCTCAGCCGTGGGGATTCAAAATTCATTAACTAAAGAGCTAGCTGACTGTTGGTTAGTTAGCTGAGAGTTAACTATTATATCAGAATGGATGGCTGCCCTTTTGCTCAGTTAGCTGGAGAGCTAACTAAGCTGGACGGACAATATGTTGCTTTTGCTTCTAGTTAGCTCGTGAGCTAACTGGCCATTCTTCAGTTAGCTATTCAGCTAACTAGTTGTCTTCTTTTTTCTCCCGCAGCCGAGAGGATTCCAAAGGAGTTAGCTGGAGAGCTAACTATGAATGCATGAATTTTTTTTTTCTGCCGTTACTTTTTCTCTGATAGTTAGCTAAAGAGCTAACTGACTTTTGCTTAGTTAGCTGCCAAGCTGACTGAAGTGCTACCTCTGGACGATTCTTTTGCTGTGACCTCTCTAGTTAGCTAACTGATTAGCTAGCTAAGGTCTCTTGCTTCACTCTTGGACGATGGCATTCATATCCTCAGCTACCTGGAGCCATTTTTTAGTCCATCACCGCCTAAGCTTTTAAGAGTGCTCTTTCTCTCTCTCTCTATTGCTATTTCAAGCTATATTTAACTTTTGGATTTTTGAATTTTTACAGTGCTCATCCTTCCTCAAATGGAGATCTGCATTCAATGCTTAAGGGAAACATGTTTAACGGTTATATTTTCTTTCCGTTATTATTTCTATTTATTTATTATGTATCTAACGGATATCTTCCTGTTAGATGGATATAAATAGCTGGGATTAGAAGCACACCTAGACGATTTTGAAAAAAAAAAATTTCAAAGAGAGAAAAATCCAAGAAAAGAGCCTTCATTGCATATTTGTTAAGTGGTTGCTGGGCATTCAAGTTCATTCCTTGCTCGAAAGGTCGTCCGAATCATTGAAGCTTTTCAAGCATTCAAGACTTCAGCTGCTTCAACCTAGTTCATTTATTGCTGAGTTTATTGCTTCAAAAGTTGTAAAGTATATTAAGAATATTTGCTCATTGTAGAAGCTTCTCCTTTACATACTCTGATTATCTTGTAAAAGGGTTAGTGAACCCTGGTTTGTTGTTGGCTTCCTTGTGCCATTTAAACAAGAGGACTAGCCTAGGTTTGGCTAGGAGTTTTTGCCTTCCTTGTGCCGTGAAACAAGAGGACTAGCCTAGGTTTGGCTAGGGGTTTTTGGCTACCTTGTGCCGTATAAACAAGAGGGCTAGCCTGGTTCGGCTAGAGGTTGTAATCGTTGTGATACGATTAGTGGAATTCCCAAAGGTGTTGGGGAGTGGATGTAGGTGCTGAGTTTGGCACCGAACCACTATAAACTTCTGTGTATTTATGGTTGTTTGCTTTTCTATTGTTATTATTCTGTGCACCCCACTTCATCGCTGCAAATCAAAATTAGGGTTAAAAGCACATATATCTGCATAGCTATTAAATTTTTTAAATAACCCAATTCACCCCCTCTTGGGTTACTACATCTGAGCAACATCGGCGATCCTCAGATTTGAAACAAGGAGTAGCATAGTCGCGGCTCCCGTTCTTGGCCATGGGGTCAGGCGCCACCAACCTGTCGGGACCCAAGGGCCAGCGATGGGGGGGACTCCGACGGTGGCTAGTCGGCTGGAAAAGGGGAGGTCAGATTTGAAACAGGGAGCCTCATGATCGCAGCTCGCATTCTTGGCCGTAGGGCCATGGCGGGCGCCACCACTACTACAAAATGTTAAATAGACTATGGTAGATTTTAGAAAAAAGGCTACATTTTTAGTATAAAATGTAGTCTAATATTTTAGACTACGTTTATATACTTTTTCATAAATTAAAATACTACATCTATAATTAAAAATGTAGTATTATATTATCTTATAATATAAAAGGACTATATTTTTAATTAAGACTTACTTAAAAATTTTCTTTTTTCCCTCCTAATTCGCTTCCCCCTTTTCCTAAAAAAATCCTTAATATGCAAACTCAAATTTCGTTCTTCCAATCATGGTTTTGTTCTGGATTAGGGTTTTGTATGTGGAGACTCCATCACCATGCAAGATTAAGGTTGCGGAGACGATTTTGGAAAGATATCTCCGTTGTGGCTCGCTGACTTTCCATTGCAACGGAGACTCCGTCCCATCCAACCCTTTTTAGTGTGCCAGCGACACTCCCGATAAACCTACTAGGGCAGAAGCCAAAGCCCCCCTCCTTCTCTCTCTTGCGTTATCAGAGAGAGACAGAGGGAGGAAGAGAGATGGGAGCATGTACATCGAGACCGGATGGGTGCATGCGAGGGAGGAGGAAGCCGGTGGGAGAGTCGCGGAGACAGCGCACTATTGGAGGGGAATGGCCTCGATTGAAGCCATTAGAAAACCCTCCCCTGCATCTATCAATGGAACCCACCACATTTTGCCTTTGAGTCATCTTTCCCCTCCTCCCTTGAATTCCATTCATTTTGCCTAGTTTTGTTGGTGCTCTGCTTCCCTAGCTGAACCTCCTTCCTAGTCCTGATTGAATCGTCGCCACTTGCCTAAGACCTCCCAGTGGACAACTACCGCTTTTCTCATCAGCTTGTGGAGAACACCAGAAGTGCCACCATCATCCCCTTTTGCTTTGGCTACTGTAGATCTAGGTAAGCCGTAGAACCCCTATTTTCTTGTTATCCTTGTTCATCGGTCAAAATCGGCTGATCGAGTCCCTGGCCCTGTGTTGTGCTGCCCCGTTTGGCCATGGCCTTGTGCACTGTCACTTCAGGCCACCGCTGATCAGCATTGAGCCACAGTCATCGTTGATCGATGTGAGACTGAAGCCCTTAAGCCGTGTCATTCTGCCCTGGCCTGATCAGGCCACAGTCGGCTAATGACTGGGGATGGTCGGCCAGCCATCTAGGCAGTTGGTGCAAGACCTTCAGTCGGTAGACTCCCTCATCGACATCAAGAATCGATACATGCCGATGCAGCTAAGGAGGTGGAGAAGAAGGGGTTCAAGAACCGCACCAAGATCTAGGCCATTCTCAATGCCCTCTCTCGCATGGTATCAACCTCCATCTCGACCAGGACGACCATGGCCCTCCTGCTCGCCCTTGATGGAGTTGTGGGAGGTGTTAGCGGTAAGTTTGGGAAGTGAAGATCTCCTGTTTAGGTTATTGAAGGACATCCGTTTGATAAAATATTCGTGAGATGTAGCAGGGACTCTTTTTCAGTTTTTTAGAGTCCAAAGCCCATAAATCTCGTCCCCTTTTTAGAAAAAAGGGAGCTCCTCCATATACTTGATCTCAAGACCAAAGGGGACGATAAAGCTTTATGAAGTCGTAGTCATCTTTGGGGCTTTCATGCTGATACTATAGTAAGAAAGTCAGATAAGTTGTGCAAAAAATTTTATTTGTGCAAAAAATCCGTAGTAATGCTATTATGCCATTACTAGTGCCTTATAGCTAGATTGGTAAGGATGCAAGTTTCATGCGTGGGCTTGTTCAAAATTCAAAGCCTATCAGTTCCTGGATGTTTGTAACTGATAACACAACTACATTCCTATGACTCCGTTAGCTTCGCTATTGCCGCTACCTTGCTACCTTTTGAATTTTGGAATTAAGATATTTCTGTTCTTGGATTGCTAATTAAGCAGGTTTTGTTGATACATTCATATTGATGTGCTTGGAAAATAGGTTATTATCAATATTTATCTCTTGAATTTGCCATGTTCTTTAATAGGAGGTAAATTCATTGATTAGACAGGGCAGTGTACGATGGTTGGGGCTCCTGCTTAATGCTTTCCTAGATCACTTTGCCATGCTTGCATGGCAAGTATCCTCTTGGGTGTAGATAATAAGCCATTGCAAAATAGTTCATAAACCTGTATATTTTCCACATTTCCTACCAATATGCATTAAATAAATTGTATAATGGAATCTCAAGCTTCCTCAGCTTCTGACTTGAAAATACAGGAGCTTTCTTTCTATTTTTGCACGTGATCTTACATTTTATTTTCTTAATCCTTGTTGCTTCACATTCTACATTTTGTTAATAAATTTTTGCTTAACCATACAATTCCACTATATACAATTATTTATTTAGTCTTTGCTGACATTTTATGCCTCTCGAACCTAGATCTTGTATTTCTTCATGTACCTTGACTGTTTCAAATATCCTGCATTTTATTGTTTATGTATTTATCATTGCTATGCTGCTGAGATTCTTTTGCTAATATTTTTAAGTAGTTATTTATTGTATAACAGGTTTCAGAAGTGAGCTCATATTTAGGTAGGGCAAGTACTGCTGGTCTTGGGCAAGCAGTGGATGTATTGGACACACTTGGTAGTAGTATGACAAGTTTGCATCCTGGTAGTGGTTTTGTATCAGCTGTGACAACAAAGGGAAATAAAATATCTATTTTGTCTTTTGAGGTTGCCAATACAATAGTTTAAGGTACAATCTTATGTAATCACTTAGAAGAAAACATAAAACATTTGAAAGAAGTGGTGCTTCCTTCAGAAGGTGTGCAACACTTGGTATCCAAAGATATGGATGAATTACAAAAGATTGCTGCTGCTGACAAAAGATATATAAATATTATTTTTTTTTTTTGAAATAAACAATATTCTAACTATCTATATTCTTTATAGGTACTGCTCCTTCGAAGAATGGTCACAAACACAGTAGAAATTTGAAAGTCATAGCTGCTCAAGAAGTTGCGAAGCAAGCTAAGTTGCCTCTTAGCTTTGAGTTCGGCATTTACCAGGCGCTTGGTGACAATGCAGTCCAATTCAACAATGGTTGTGGGATTGTTGCTCGACAAGAAGCATCTTTTCAGTATCGCGAGTGGAGAAACATTCTTGAGTGTAAAAAACAAACACTACGAAAAAGGCAGCATTATATTCTTTTATTTTAAAAGTCTTAGTTTCTTATAATATCCTAAACAGTTATGAAAATACGTTATTATTATTGAAATACATGTTTGTTAATGTGTTGGGATTTCTTGATATGTAATCGCTGATTTAATTTTCTTCTAGGATGATTGGGATATTGATCTGATAGATAAAAAGGTAAGATACATTATTGACAAGCAATTAAACGAGGTATGGAAGCAACAAAGGCACAAGTTTTATGCTTGGTACTTGCAAAAGGAGATGGACAAGCTCTCAGATGCAGATGCTTATGCAAAGCCCCATCCATATTGTAAACCTGAAGATTGAACGTTCTTAGTCAAAAATTGAAGGTCAAAAGAATGGCAGGTATGATTGATTACATTGTTTTATTGAGTCATGAATTTTTTATGTGTTCATTTGCTAGATTTTCATGCTACAAAGTTACTATTTATTTCTTTTCTTATTATAGGAAAGGCGAGAGAAGAATATTAAGAGCCTCCGCAATAGAATGGCAAAGACTAAGAATGGATCAATATCAATGGCAAACCATCATGTTCAGCGTAATAGGGATATCACTATTGATCATATCAAAAGTTGGAAGGAGCTTTCGCCTTGACGAGAAGACGGACAAGTGGACATCCGACATATGTCGAGATCAATATGTAAGTATCTAATTCTAAAGTATGATGTTTTGTCCATATTGTTGTTGTGAAATGATGTCTTTTTTTCATTTCATATTTTCTCTGATAGGCCCAGATGATGACATACAAGAATGACTTAGAGAACCTGCTCACTGACCTTCAAATTATGTAGAAGGTTTTGGGGCCTCGATCAGCATATGCTTCAGGATGGTCGCGTATTCAGATTATTCATCAATTAGGGAAGAGACTGTTTGTTGACTCTTCTGCGACCAACAATGTCGGTCGACCCTTTTATGATGAGCTTGTTCAGCAGCTTCAGCAAGCCAACGAAAAGATCGGCACCATGTCCTCAGTGCTAGAGAATGTTATGGCCCGCATGACTGTGATTGAGACTTCACAAGTTGCATCGTCGAGCAACCCTCTATCTCCATCTCCAACTGACATCTTAGATGAAAGAGTTTGATTTGTCCATGCATGTTTCACTCTTTCATCTTTTTTTTAAGCTGATATCGGATACTTTATTTTGGTGTAAATCATTTTAGTTTTATTTTGGATTTTGAACTTCATTGTTATATATTATTAATGCTATTTAGAGTCATTTGTAACAAACTTGACTTTTCACAATGAATTTAATATTAGAAACAAATTATATTTGTAATAATTTTAAATTAATTTGTAATGAAAAAAATTATTTAGCAACGATCTCTTTTCGCAATGAAACTAAATTCGTTGTAGAAACTCATATTTAGTAACGAATTTGACTAAATAAACATTCGTTGTAGATTTAGCAACATTTAGCAACGAAACTATATTCGTTGCGGAAACTTATATTCAATAACGAATTTGACTAAATAAAACATTCATTACAGAAAACATTTAGCAATGCATTTTGTTTCAGCAAAGGAAATAAATTCGTTTTGGAAACTCGACATTAGTAACTAATTATTGCATTTTTTTGGGAAGTAGTAGCAATAAATTTTCTTAATTTAGTAAAGAAATATTTTCGTTGCAAAAGGTAGACTTTCTATGATGAATTTTATTCAATGCTAAAAGTAATGATTTGGGCTTCAGACCTTCTGTAATGAATGGTTATGAATTTAAATTCATTGCGGAAAGTTTTTCGCAATGATTTTAGCACTTTCAACAATGACAAAAATCCAAGAGTTTGAGGCTTGTAAGCTGTGTCGAGGATTTTTACAAAAATACCTCTTTCAACAGTCCTAAATAATTATATTTTACCGTATTTAGTCAATTTAACATATAAAAAATTAAAAATAAAAAAAAATTACCCCAGGGCTATGGGTTGCGGGTCTTGCCGAGCCCCAGGAGTTCAAATTTTGTGGGCTACGAACAACCGTTAAATTAGTGGACCAAACGGCCACGTGCCGTATTGACCCAGCACTCCCAAGTTGTAACTTGGGGGAAGTCTTGCACCATGCCCAACAATTGGCACATGTGCACCCAAACAAAAAAGATATTTTTGTTTTTGACATGCATGCCCACAGCGCGCGCGCCAACAACAAGACTTTCCTTTGTAACTTGTCTGGGTCTTCCTGCGCGCTTTTTTTTTTGCCCCCAAAGCCTAACTAGACCCAAATGGTTCGTGCCTGGCTTTTGATGGCTTGGGCTTTGTCAAGGCTAGGTTGGGCTAGGCTCAAATGTAGCTTTGTCAAGGCTAGGTTGGGCTAGGCTCAAATGTATGATATTTCAATTGCTAGTCTGAAAAAGTCTTGCTGCATCGGGATCGGTGCAGCAAAAGCTGCACTACACCCGGTAATTGGCCCGTGCCGCGTGCAAGCATATGCCAAAGCAGAAAAGAATGATTTTATCCCTGGCATGCGCACGCATACGACGCACGCCAATCACCGGGGTCGGTGCACACTTGTTACTCCACCCTCGATGCAGCAAGACTTTTCCTTGCTAGTCTATGGAGAGGACATTTTATATGTGAAGGTGGTATTTGGTTTAAATGATAAAACATTATTAGAAATCTTATGTTTCTTTGATGGTCATATTACTAAAAAGATAAGATTATTATGTTTAATTTGCTCTAACAATGTTAGCTTAGCTGCTAAGAATGGTATATTTTATATTATTATTACTTAAATTCTATTCATGTTTTGTTATAAATATTTTTTTATTTTTAAGTGGCTATTTTTTTGACTCAAATATGAATGTTCTAATAAAAAGTAAGAATTTTTTATAAAATATTTAAAAAAAGTAAATATCATAAATAATTAATATATATTAATTTTTTAGCTATGCTAAGCGGCTTATTTTTTAAGCCTAGATCTAGTCCTAAATTTGCATAACCTCATTTAGTATGAAATATGGTGCTATTTAGTTAATCATGTGATAGGATCACTTTACCAAGCATAACCTCATTTAGTATGAAATATTTTAATAACTAAATATCAATAGTGATCATTATATTTATTATATCATGAGAATGGAAGGTCACCATGTCGGCAATACCTTTGAAGACCTAGTTGCATACTATACTTTATATAGTAAAAATATTGTATTAGATTATATTATGTACAAATTATATATAATATAAGATTAATACTATCATTAATGATATCATAAATAAATATTATGTAATATATATATATATATAATTAAGATATCATAATATTATGCTATAATAATAATAATTAATATTTATTATATATTATAAATATACATAATAATATAAGATTAATTACTACATCAATATATATATTATGATAATTGTAATAATAATTTTATATTATATTATTATTATGTATATATTAAATATAATATACTACATAACAATAATTAATATTACATAATTATAATATTATAAATATTATATTATATCATGTTATTATAATTTAAAGGGAGATAGTGATAAATATATAGACCAAATTATCTTATTTTTTTGGATAAAAATCACTATCATCCCTCTGATTTAGCAATTAGCATTGATTAGGATTGGATTATCCTAATCCAATAGTGTATATCACTCTTTAAATAGAAAAATCAAATGGAATGATCTAATTATGATTCTGAATCACTGTAATCTTTGCAAGTTTACCGTATACAAAACATACCCTACAAAAGCCTTAAAAGCCTCGCTTGGAATTGGATCGCCAGCTCCCCCACTTCCATTTTTCCGCCAGATTATCTCCGGTGTGAACAAGAAACCAAAACAAAAAAAAGGAAAGAGGGCATGCTCGCTTCTCTGCCAAATGATTCCTCACCCACTTCAGCATGGCTGGAATTAATGAGCAGACAAACTGTTAGCGTACAATTAGGATATCTTCATCCAGAAGTGACCATTCCCATATCCAGTAATGAGGTCGAAATTTTTTATTTTTTAAGTGGCTATTTTTTTGACTCAAATATGAAATGTTCTAATAAAAAGTAAGAATTTTTTATAACATCTTTTTAAAAATAGTAAATATCATAAATAATAATATATATATTAAATTTTTTAGCTATGCTAAGCGGCTTATTTTTTAAGCCTAGATCTAGTCCTAAATTTGCATAACCTCATTTAGTATGAAATATGGTGCTATTTAGTTAATCATGTGATAGGATCACTCTTTACCAAGCATAACCTCATTTAGTATGAAATATTTTAATAATTAAAAATCATTAGTGATCATTATATTTATTGTATCATGAGAATGGAAGGTCACCATGTCCATAATATCAGTAATACCTTTGAAGACCTATTTGCATAATGTACTTTATATAGTAAAAATATTGTATTAGATATTATATTATGTACAAATTATATATTATAATATAAGATTAATACTATCATTAATGATATCATAAATAAATATTATGTAATATATATATATATTATATAATTAAGTATCATAATATTATGCTAATAATAATAATAATTAATATTTGTTATATTATAAATATACATAATAATATAAGATTAATTACTACATCAATATATATATTATGATAATTGTAATAATAATTTTATATTAATATTATTATTAGTATATGTAATAAATATTAAATATAATATACTATATAACAATAATTAATATTACATAATTATATATATAAATATTATTATATCATGTTATTATAATTTAAAGGGAGATAGTGATAAATATATAGACCAAATTATCTTATTTTTTTTGGATAAAATCACTATCATCCTCTGATTTAGCAATTAGCATTCCTACCTTCTTGATGGGATTAGGATTGGATTATCCTAATCCAATAGTGATAGTATATCACTCTTTAAATAGAAAAATCAAATGGAATGATCTAATTATGATTCTGAATCACTGTAATCTTTGCAAGTTTACCGTATACAAAACATACCCTACAAAAGCCTTAAAAGCCTCGCTTAGAATTGTATCGCCAGCTCCCCCACTTCCATTCTTCCGCCGGATTATCTCCCGTGTGAACAAGAAACCAAAAACAAAAAAAGAAAAGAGGGCATGCTCACTTCGCTGCCAAATGATTCCTCACCCCACTTCAGCATGGCTGGAATTAATAAGCAGACAAACTGTTAGCGTACAATTAGGATATCTTCATCCAGAAGTGACCATTCCCATATCCAGTAATGAGGTCGAAATTTTTTATTTTTTAAGTAGCTATTTTTTTGACTCAAATATGAAATGTTCTAATAAAAAGTAAGATTTTTTATAAAATCTTTTTAAAAATAGTAAATATCATAAATAATAATATATATATTAAATTTTTTAGCTATGCTAAGCGGCTTATTTTTTAAGCCTAGATCTAGTCCTAAATTTGCATAACCTCATTTAGTATGAAATATGGTGCTATTTAGTTAATCATGTGATAGGATCACTCTTTACCAAGCATAACCTCATTTAGTATGAAATATTTTAATAATTAAAAATCATTAGTGATCATTATATTTATTGTATCATGAGAATGGAAGGTCACCATGTCCATAATATCGGTAATACCTTTGAAGACCTATTTGCATAATGTACTTTATATAGTAAAAATATTGTATTAGATATTATATTATGTACAAATATATATTATAATATAAGATTAATACTATCATTAATGATATCATAAATAAATATTATAATATAATATATTATATAATTAAGTATATCATAATATTATGCTATAATAATAATAATTAATATTTGTTATATATAAATATACATAATAATAAGATTAATTACTACATCAATATTATATATTATGATAATTGTAATAATAATTTTATATTATTATTATTATTAGTATATGTAATAAATATTAAATATAATATACTATATAACAATAATTAATATTACATAATTATAATATTATATATATTATATTATATCATGTTATTATAATTTAAAGGGAGATAGTGATAAATATATAGACCAAATTATCTTATTTTTTTTGGATAAAAATCACTATCATCCCTCTGATTTAGCAATTAGCATTCCTACCTTCTTGATGGGATTAGGATTGGATTATATCACTCTTTAAATAGAAAAATCAAATGGAATGATCTAATTATGATTCTGAATCACTGTAATCTTTGCAAGTTTACCGTATACAAAACATACCCTACAAAAGCCTTGAAAACCTTAAAAGCCTCGCTTGGAGTTGGATCGCCAGCTCCCCCCACTTCCATTTTTCCGCCGGATTATCTCCCGTGTGAACAAGAAACCAAAAACAAAAAAAGGAAAGGGGGCATGCTCGCTTCACAGCCAAACGATTCCTCGCCCCACTTCAGCATGGCTGGAATTAATGAGCAGACAAACTGCTGGCGTACAATTAGGATATCTTCACCAGAAGCGATTGTTCCCATATCCAGTAATGAGGTTGAAATTTTTTATTTTTAAGTGGCTATTTTTTGACTCAAATATAAAATGTTCTAATAAAAAGTAAGAATTTTTTATAAAATCTTTTTAAAAATAGTAAATATCATAAATAATTAATATATATTTTTAGCTATGCTAAGCGGCTTATTTTTTAAGCCTAGATCTAGTCCTAAATTTGCATAACCTCATTTAGTTTGAAATATGGTGCTATTTAGTTAATCATGTGATAGGATCACTCTTTACTAAGCATAACCTCATTTAGTATGAAATATTTTAATAATTAAAAATCATTAGTGATCATTATATTTATTATATCATGAGAATGGAAGGTCATCATGTCCATAATATCGGTAATACCTTTGAAGACCTATTTGCATAATATACTTTATATAGTAAAAATATTGTATTAGATATTATATTATGTACAAATTATATATTATATAAGATTAATACTATCATTAATGATATCATAAATAATATTATGTAATATATAATATATTATAAAATTAAGTATATCATAATATTATGCTAATAATAATAATAAATATTTATTATATTATAAATATACATAATATATAAGATTAATTACTACAATATATATATTATGATAATTGTAATAATAATTTTATATTAATATTATTATTATTATATGTAATAAATATTAAATATAATATACTATATAACAATAATATATATTACATAATTATAATATTATAAATATTATATTATATCATGTTATTATAATTTAAAGGGAGATAGTGATAAATATATAGACCAAATTATCTTCTTTTTTTTTTTGATAAAAATCACTATCATCCCTCTGATTTAGCAATTAGCATTCCTACCTTGATGGGATTAGGATTGGATTATCCTAATCCAATAGTGATAGTATATCACTCTTTAAATAAAAAATCAAATGGAATGATCTAATTATGATTCTGAATCACTATAATCTTTGCAAGTTTACCATATACAAAACATATCCTACAAAAGCCTTAAAAGCCTCGCTTGGAATTGGATCGCCAGCTCCCCCATTTCAGTTTTTCCGCCGGATTATCTCTCGTGTGAACAACAAACCAAAAATAAAAAAGGAAAGGAAAAAAAAGGAAAGGGGGCATGCTCGCTTCGCTGCCAAACGATTCCTCGCCCAACTTCACGGAGAGAGGATGGAGCATGGCTGGAATTAATGAGCAAACAAACGGTTAGCGTACAATTAGGAATCTTCAACCAGAAGTGACCGTTCCCATATCCAATAATGAGGTCAAAATTTTTAGGGGAAAAGAGAAACTTTTGTTTATTGATTTTTAAATGGAAAACATCTCCATATTCATCGTTCTTTATGGCCCACAACTTAAAAATATTGTAGGATTATAATTGTAAATATGAGTCATCGCCGCCGCTTTCCTTCGTACTCTCACCTTCTCCTCCCTCTCGACGACATTAAAAGCGAGAGAAAAATTCATTCCATCCACTTGAGCCAATCGGTCTTTTTGGAAGATATTTCTGTGCCTCATATCAGGTTTCAAATATTCCATCCACTTGAGCCAATGGTCTTTTTGGAAGATATTTATGTGCCTCATATCATGTTTCAAATATGAGGTGGTTCTTGAAGTAGTTTTTTAATTTATTTATATCTTCAGCATCCGACAGCACGAGTAGCAACCCAACGTCCACAGCTCCTCTATCTTCCAGCAAGGGGAAGGCACCATCTCCAGGCGAAATGATTCAGGATGGCTCTCAAATGCCCGATAGCACGAGCAACAACCCAACGTCTACAGCTCCTCTATCTTCCAGCAAGGGGAAGGCACCATCTCCAGGCGAAATGATTCAGGATGGCTCTCAAATGCCCGAGGATTTATTGACAGCGTAAGTTGTTTTATTATTTCTTTCATGGATAAGAATTCTTTTATTGAGTTAAATTAATGCACAAGTACACTTTATCTCTAGTTGTTTTATTATCTCTCTCTCTATAGGTCCTCAGCCAACGTGAAATGGGCTAAGCTAAAACTAGAGATTCAAACTATGAGGATGGTAGAGCAGAACAATAAACTGAGATCAAGTTTGGAGAAAGAACTAGACATTCGAACTAGGAGGATGGTAGAGAAGATGGTAGAACAGAACAATGAACTGAGATCAAGTTTAGAGAAAGAACTAGACATTCGAACTTGGAGGATGGTAGAACAGATGGTAGAGCAGAACAATGAACTGAGATCAAGTTTAGAGAAAAAACTAGACATTCGAACTAGGAGGATGGTAGAGCAGAACAATGAACTGAGATCAAGTTTAGAGAAAGAAATGGACAGAATGAATAGCAACTGGGCCATGAGGCATGAAAATCTTCGATGGGAGGAGCAAAGGCTTCGGGAACGGGCGAGAGATCTTGCAGAGCAAAATATACCTCTTAAGAGGAAACTAGTTTCGGTTAAAGGACATGAATTAGAACATGAAGTACTGCAAGAGAAGCTATTCTCTAAAGAACTGGAAATTGATCAACTACAGGTAAACTTGGCTTCTTCCATAAGGGTTCATGATAGCTTGCAAACTGAGATTCAAAGGCTGCAAGACGAACTATCCTGTCTCACCCACAAAATGAAGGATATGGAGCGTTGTCCGCTCAATATAGCATCCACTAGTATTTTTCCTCCCCAACTGCCGCCGTCACCTTCGCCAAGCTTGCTCACCTCCTCTGCTTCGCCACCTGCTGGGGCGTCGCCCTCTGGGTCACCTTCATCAGTGGCGCCCACCTCCTTTGCTTCGCCACCTATTGGGGCACCGCCCTCTGGGTCACCTTCATCAGCGGCGCCCACCTCCTCTACTTTGCCACCTGCTGGGGCGCCGCCCTCTGGGTCACCTTCATCAACGGCGCCCACCTCCTCTGCTTCACCACCTGCTGGGGCGCCGCCCTCTGGGTCACCTTCATCAGCGGCGCCCAACTCTTTTGCTTCACCGCCACCTGCTGGGGTGCCGCCCTCAGGGTCACCTTCATCAGTGGTGCCCACCTCCTCTGCTTCACCGCCACCTGCTGGGGCGCCGCCCTCTGGGTCACCTTCATCAGCGGTGCCCACCTCCTTTGCTTCGCCACCTGCTGGGTCGCCGCCCTCTGGGTCACCTTCATCAGCGGCGCCCACCTCCTCTGCTTCGCCACCTACTGGGGCACCACCTCTGGGTCACCTTTATCAGCGGCGCCCACCTCCTTTGCTTCGCCACCTGCTAGGGCGCCGCCCTCTGGGTTACCTTCATCAGCAGCACCCACCTCCTCTGCTTCGCCACCTGCTGGGGCGCCGCCTTCTGGATCACCTTCATCAGCGGCAGCATCATCATGTTTAGGTACCCCTCTCAATTCTTAAAAAAATCATTTTTTTGGGGGAGTTTGGGGGGAGGGGGATTTTCAAAAAAAACTAAAAGATTTTGAGCGAATTTTGATTCTTTTTCTTGGTTTATGTTATTTGTGTTTTCTAATATAAAACGATGGGAAAAAGAAGTATTTTTGGGGTAATTTTGCTGTACGTTGTTCTCTTCGTATTTTGATTAATTTTGGGAAAAATTGAAGGAATTTGGCAAGGCACCCGTTTGGGACTCTACAGAAGAAGATGTTCCCGGCGTACTTTATGTTGATATCGGTGTGTGCCTCGATCTCAGTGGCGGCATGGCATTCTCCTACCTTCACCCATGGAAGTCGGCGTCGTCTCTCGAGAGATATCAACTTGGGTTCCTTCTCTCCATTCTCGAGACAATGCCATAATGCAATATATAAAAAGAGATATGTTCTCTTTCGATAAGTTCTATTTTATCATGTTTCTACCATTAGAATTATAAAAAATGATTAACAAACATGTTTTTGTTATTAAGCCTTACTTATTTGCCTTAGATGTTTTAACTTATCACCATGTCAGTTTTTATTCACTAGGACTAATGCTGCAAGTAAGAAAGAAACGGGCAGAGCAATTCGCTGGGAGAGAGAGATTGAAAAGTGATTAGGCAAAGAATTTTATACAGTTAGGCTTGGAAACAAAATTTTGAAATAAGAATTTGGATTAAAAGATAATGAAAATGTCTAACGCCACGCTAGACCAAAATTTAAATTAATATAACGCCACACTTGTTTGGAATCTACTTTCATACATTCATGAACCACCAATAAATATTTACCTCTAAAGAGAAGCCTACTAGACAAATGGGCACCATTCACATCCTTCTATTATCACATTTCTTTACGTGTCCTTAAGTAGTTTTAAAATTTAAAATTTAAATAGTTTTATAAATTTAAATCTTTAAAATTAAACTATTTGAACTATATACTGATACTTAAAATTAACTTCTAAAAAAATAATATTTCAAATCCTCTAAATCAATTATTAAAAAAAAGACAAGAGGGAAGCATCTTGGTTTAAAAAAGAAAAAGGAAAAGAAAGTAGGACAAACATCTAAAAGATGAAAAAAATATTTTTAACAAAATAACACTAATATTTGAATTATATTGATTATGAAGTACTTTTAAAAGATATAAAATGCCGATCAGATTATATCGGTCACACTGGATCAATAAAAAATCCAGCCGCTCCATCTGGGTGTAATCGAGCCAATAATATAATTGGTTCAATTAAAGAATTGGATTGGTTAAAAGTTTGGTTCACCAATCCGATTGACTAGTCTGATAACACTGTTGAAGTGGGTTTTTTTTTTTTTTTTTTGTTACAACCAGGCGATCACACCACTCTGGCGCGAGTCAAACCCGAAGCATCTGAGTACAAAATTTGTTGAAGTAAAACAGGACAAGGTATCCCAGGATGCCAAATCCACCGACAAGGATTGCGAGTAATAGCAGAAGCAACATAATCGGCCGCAGCATTGGCTTCCCGATAGCTATGCTGAATCTGAAAAGCAGTAGTAGACTGAAGAGTGACTGAAATGTCTCTAATCAGAGGATTACGGCAAGAATAGGAGTCCCCCTCCCGCTTAATTCATCTGATAATCGTAAGTGAGTCACCCTTAATAATCAGCCGCCGAAAGCCCAAATGTTGAACAGCATGTATGATACCAGCCCATACTGTCTGAAGCTCAGTCATAGGAACCGAAATGTCGATTGAGGTTGAAGTGGGTTTTGGAAACAAGAAACTGCTTCATTCTCAAAACCAAGGGGACCGACCTGCACCAATCAATCAACTACCATGCTTTTCCTAAAAAAGTTTGGCTCCTAAGGAAATAATGATCATTTATTTTACTGGACAGTGCAGGACTCGCTGACACCTTTTCCTATCAACGTGCTTTTATACCAAAAATACATAACAGTAAATTCCACTTGCGCTTCATTTTTTCTTCCCCCCCCTTTTTGTGCTTGTGTTTCCCCAAGAACTAGGACAGCAAATTAAAGTCAGCACAGAAGAGTTCTTCTAATCTAACATCATTCTTTCCTACAGGGCAAGTGAAAGAAGGAAGCTTTTGCATCATTTAAAACAAGAGACAGTGATCAAACAAACCCCTTCAAGAACCAAGATAAGTTTAGATGCATTTAACTAATAAAGACAGGCAAATGAAGTACACATCCAATCTCCAAATGTACATATCTTAAGATCATCAAAATTAGTTCAAGAACTCAGCTTACACAAGCTAAATGGACACATTTAGGTTAATCTTTTCATGAATCAAAAGAAATAGAGTTTTGATGGTAGGGAGATTTAAGAGCTCTTCCAAAAACGTCAACAGAGAGGTGGGGGTGATGTTATTCTTGGGAAGTTGGCAACTGTCATACTACGAAGGACAAGATAATTTTCAGTTAATGAAAGTGGGTAACTTGAAGGATTCAAAGCAGAGTTAAACCTGATGGTTTCTCTTGCCCTAGAATATTGCACAAGTACATAGCTAAATTTAGACAATAAAATGCACTGATTATTTTAGTTTCTGTTTGTTGATACATTCAGCGTTATAAATTACCATGCTTTTGTTACCGAACAATGCATGGTCAGCCTACAGTCTGATGCCCTTCCAATCAATGCACTAAAGTCTAAAAGTACCAAAAATGAGTAAAAATTATGTTCATTTCATTTTTCTTGTTCTCCCTTTGGTGCTTGTCCTTCCGCAACAACTCAGACAGCAAATTCAGCAGAGAAGAATTCCTCTGATCCCTGTTTCTACCAGCATGATTGGCCTCAAAATCAAACATCATAACTTAAGCAATGTTTATAACAGAGAGCATCATTCTTTCCAACCACACAAGCGAAGAGAAGGAAGCTTTTGGATCATTTAGACCAAGATATAGGGATCAAACAAGCACCATCAAAAACCATTATAAAGTTCAAAATTCAAATACTTTTAGATTACAGCAAAATTCCACTTTGCTAGAATCCAGGACCCCAGAGATAAATAAAGCAAGGATGTTGCATTTCATTAAATAAATACAACTCCTAGGAATCAAATCTCCAAATGGAGTATATATCTTTCCTTTAGGTAAAGGAGACCATCCAAATTAGTTCAATAACCCAGATTACTCGAGTAAAATAGACAAATCTACATTAATCTTCTCATGCATCGAAAAAATAGTTTTGATGGCATGCCTTCTTCCAAAAATATGTCAGCAGCATGAAACAGAAGCAAATAATAGGTGGAGGGAAATGTCATTCTTTGGCAGCTGCTACCTGGCATACTGCCGATGCTATGAGTAGGATTAGTACAAAGCTCTGCTGAAATGATAAAACAGGGCAAGTTTATTGCCGTCTTTGCTAACAGCATTATGATAAATATTATGTAGGCATGCTCTGAAAGTCACCACAACAGAAAATAATGCAGATTTAAATAGTTAGGGCTGGCTTTTATTACCACTCGTTCCTATCTAGTGCCATACTTCATCCAGGTAAGCTAGTCTTGTATTTTCTCCATCATGAAACAATATCTTTGACCTCCCAGCTCCCTTTTCAGACCATTTAGCCCAATATAAGACTGTCATCTTATAGGCTTCCTCCCTATTCTCTATATGATCCATCCTCTTGATTAGCTCTCACTTTCTAAGCATCTAGTAGTGTAACTGGTTTAGCTATCTCTCATAATTAAACTACCCTGCACTTCTTGGCACAAAAAGGAAAAAAAAGCATGCAGACACAAGTTTCAAAACAAAGCGATCCCCGAAAGGCTGAAACCCAGAAAAGATACTCTTAGCCCTATGCTTGACCAGAGAGTGTTGATAACAGTGGATAGATAGATGCAGTTTCTATTGACTGATCACAACTAATAAAACAATAGAAAGTCAAATTGCTAAAAAAAAGGTATGAAATTTCAATCAGCAACTGTTTGAGTCAAAGTCAAACCAATATACAACTCATTACAGGAACTCAATAGAAAATCACAGATCTTTCGAGTTAGACATGATCAACTAACTTTTAATTTTTTACCATCTAAGATCCAATCAGATAAAGATCAAAATTTCATCCTTATATATGCAAGTCAAATATCTAAGGCTTCCAGAATGCCAACTGTCTCCTTATATATAGGCTCTAAAAGAATCCATGAGATTTCAACCATGTGGCTTCTCACAACCCTCATACAAACCGAAAAAAAAGAAAACATCAGTCACCTTATTAGGGGAGTTTATAAATTACCAAGGATGACTTGCAATGAAGCATGGTCATGAATATGGGAATTGAAAATGTAACATAATACATGTCAAATCCAAAAGTGTCGAATACCAATATAATGAGGATACAACAATAACTAGATATTTTTGTGGGTTACTACTGCATTGTAAATGATACACATTAGTTCTCATTCAGTTTGTTTAGAAGTTCAGCAGGTTTTGGTCTCCCCACTTCTTTTAATCGGCTCTCTGCCTCTCTTGATTTAGGCAGACTAGAGAGCACAGAGGGGTTTATCTACCTTGACAATTTGGATAAGGATGTCTCTGGAACATCTCATCATCATTCAGGCACTAATATTTTCTTTTAAAAAAAATGGAAACCTAAAAGTCTATAACTAAGCATTCAAAATGTATCAGGCAATTTATCCAAGGTGTTTTTGGATTTGACATGAATTGAATATGCTACTCTAAAGAGGGCTCACGATTCATGGAATCCCAATTAACAGCATTTGTAAAGCTTCTTTTCCTGGTCAATTCAGCATTCACGCTTTTCGCCCATGTTTTCAGTTTCTTCTTTCTTGAATACAGCTTTCATCCACAACCAAGCACCATCAGGGCAGCATTTCACCAATATGACTTCTCAAGTCTTTCACCTCATCCTCCAGCGCCTCACCACAAAGAAAGCCTCTTGATGAGGGGCAAAATCATCATTACGTTAATATCCATGCACGTGTCAAAAAGGTTAAGATCACTTTAGATTTTCGCCTGCTAGACGCTGTGTTCAGAAAAAGACAAAATCTTCCTATCTCGAAAGGACCGAGCATCTCTCCATCTTGACAGAGCCGAGCTACTTCCTTGTCTCGATAAGGCCGAACCATTCTCATGCCTCGACGGGTCCAGAGTAGCCAAAAGCCAAATATGACCTTCTGGCCACGTCAACTCTCGTCGCCTCAAAAGGAAAATCGAATCAGACACAGCATGTTGCCTATAAATAACCATATAACAGAATAACCAAATCGTAAAGCTCCAAATCAGCCTTTTCAGCCGCCGATCCTTGTAACAAACAGGATTCGGATCTCGCCAGTCTAGTAACAAACTTGATTTGAATCAGATTCCTATCATTCTGATTCCCCATTTCCCAAGACACGTTCAAAGAGTCAGGTGAACAAACCGCCAATATCCAGACAGTCTATAAATACCTTTCCCTAAACTTTATCAGGTACGCTCACTCTTTCACTGAAAAAACTCCATTGAAGCTCAAAGAGAGCTCCCCGGCTCCTCGAGAGACCACTCTAGAGGGACTTTTCTGCGAGAGCCTTCTCCTCATATTTGCTTGCTGTGAATCTCTACTGACTTGGGCATCGAAGGGTCTTCCGCAGAGGACCACCCCCAACGCTCGTTGCGTGAGGACTATCTTGCAGGTCCATCCAAACGAGAGATCGGCATCCGGTTCCGAAGGTAGGCTGCACCCGAGTCGAAGAACGGATTTCTACGGCAACACCTCTTTTCCTGGTCAATTCAGCATTCATGCTTTTTGCCCATGTTTTCGGTTTCTTTCTTGAATACAGCTTTCATCGCACAAATAAGCACCATCAGGGCAGCATTTCACCAATATGACTTCTCAAGTCTTTCACCTCACCCTCCAACACCTCACCATTAAGAATTTTCTTCTATGTAAGAAAGTTATTGGATTCTGAACTTTATCGATGGTTCAACTGAATTGAATAGGCTTTCCTCTGAGATAAAACATTGGCCACATATACAATCAAACCTTTCGCTGCTACTACTACTACTGGATTGCTCTGTTGGCAGGACTTAAGAAAAGCCCCTCAATTTTTCTCAAATATGTCATATAGTATATCAGTACTGAACTTGATGTTGAGAATTTGAAAAAAGGAAGAGAGAGAGATGAAGATAAGGATAAGAGCCGAGGCTTGAACACGATTGAATTGATGTCCTCAAACGTTATTTGCGCTCTTCGGAATGCTTTTTGAGCCAACCACAAATATGTTTGCAGGATTTAACAAGCTTTGATCAAGGGTGCAAAAAAGCATTAATGAACCCTTGATCGTAGGAAATATTTAAAGATTTTTTGGATTGTGTTTTTAAAACCAAGCACTGCGGTCTGTGACGCATCGATTCATCAGAGCACTGCGATGCTTCATAATAGTTTTTTTTTTCGTTGTGAGAATTGTCATGAGAGAGGCCGCGACTCTCATCTGAGACACGCACACTTAGTTTAATGTGAACAAAACCCAACAATCCCCCACTTGGTCACATTGAACTAACTACAATCCAGAATAGACTAAAGAAGCGTTAATACAGTTAGGTATCTTTCAATTTGAACCTAACCTCAGTGAAAGTATCATAAAGTCTTAACGAGATCACCGGTAGCATGGGAGCTTTGAACCGTTATCCCTTGTGTCAAGACCGATGACACTCCACACACACTCCTTAGAGTTCTTTGCTTACATCACTCACTTAGCATAATTTATGGCCATGTGCTTATCATGTTTCATGAACCTTTTCATGAGAGAAACTTCAACTCTTACTTGAGACAGCACCATCTCAAGGTTCACATAGGTGAAGTTCTTTCAGTATCTCTGTTACAACAGATACTTGTCCATTTGACTAAACTTCATTAAGAGTTTAAAAGCTCAACCCTCCAACTTGTAACAGTCAGCACTATACACTAAGTGCAGCTACAATCCACTTATCAATGACTTGTTGTTATCCATTGAACCTAAGACTAGTCATTTCTTAGTATTAGGTTGGATTGTCATCATTGGTGGACTTTTACTCAAGGAGTTTTAGACCCATCCCTCTGGAAGTCGTCTTCACTAAATCTCTTATAAGAGGTTTAGTAAGTGGATCAGCTAGATTATAGCTTGATCGCATAAAAGTGAGAGCAATTATTCCATCCTTGATTAATTTCCTCACATACTCATGTCTTAGACTAATATGTCTAGACTTTCCATTGTACACTTCGGTATACGCTGTGGCTAAAGTGGCTTGGCTATCATAATGTATTGATACAGTTAAAATATTCTTACAAGCCAATGGGATTTTCAATAGAAGATCCCTTAACCACTCAGCCTCATGTCCTGCTGAAGCTAAAGCCACAAACTTTGACTCCATTGTTGAGTACGTAATACAAGTTTAATTTTTGGATTTTCAAGATATTGCACCACCCGCTAGTGTAAATACTCAACCAGTGGTAAATTTACTATCTTCCACACTTGATATCCAACTTGCATCGATATATCCTTCCAATACAGCAGAAAATTTAGAGTATTATAAACCTAGCCTTTTGGTTTTCAAAAGATAACCAAAGACTGTACCAATAGCGTTCCAATGCTCTACACTCGGATTGCTAGTAAACCTACTCAACTTACTGATTGCAAATGCTACATCTGGTTTAGTGCATTGCATCAAATACATTAAACAACCAATAGTACTTGCATACTCAAGTTGAGCCATGGCTCGTCCACTATTCTTTTTAAGCTAAAACTTGGATTGATCGGGGTATTCACTTCTTTGAACTTCAAATGTTTAAACTTGTGTAACACTTGCTCAACATAATATGATTGACTAAGTTCAAAACCCCCCACTATTTTGTTTCACTTTGATGCCCAAAATAGTGTCAACTTATCCAAGATCTTTCATCTTGAAAGTGGATGATAGAAACCTCTTTGTTTCTTGTGTGCCTTTCATTTCATTGCTAATGATCAATATATCATCAACATAAAGGCACACATATACCACAAAGTCACCATGCACTTTAGTATATAAACACTTGTCAGAAACATTGTGAACAAATCCATTTAAGTGTATGACAAAGTCAAACTTCTCATGCCATTGTTTGGGCGCTTGTTTCAATCCATACAAAGATTTAACAAGCTTGCATGCTTTATGTTCATTACCAGATAGAACAAAACCCTCTTGTTGTTCCATGTAGACCTCCTCATCGAGATCATCATTTAGAAATATTGTTTTGATATCCATTTAATGAACATAAAGGTTATGCAATGAAGCCAATGCAAACAATACTCTAATTGTTGTTATTCTAGCTACAGGTGCATATGTATCAAAATAGTCAATTCCTTCTTTTTGTCGAAAAGCTTTAGCTACTAGTCTAGCTTTGTAAGTGTTTAAAGTATCATCACTATAATACTTCTTCTTAAACACCTATTTACAACTGGTGCGGACACCAAAGTTTGAAAGAGACTTCGATCTAATTTAGTATGGCTTTAATTCTTTCATGTGTCCTATATATATAGAGTAATAATTTACTTTTTTGAATTTGAGTCATGTAATTAAAGTTGATTTATTTCAATTTGGATTCTTGAGTCCAAGTAGGGTCAAATTGGTTTGTATTTAGTGAGTTTAGTAGTTAGGTCCAAGAGAGGTATGAAATTGGGTTTTAGGTAAGCAAGTAAGCTTAAAGATTGGATGCATTCAACCACTCTAATCCAAGGTGGACGCCGCTTCAGCAAGCATTGTTGGATGCCATGTCAATTTCTTGGTGTATACCTCATCAAGCCATATCACCATATGCCACATCACCAAGGGGAATTCAAATTCAAAGGAGTCGCCCACTTTTCTCTCCTCTTCTTAAACTTAGTTATAAGTTGTTTCAATCCTCCATCCTTATAGCTAGATTAGGTTGCAATTTTTCATGAAAAGCTCTATGTAATTCGAATTTTCAAAAGTCCCTTGGAGGCTTATAAATACTACTCCAAGCTCTCTTGTAAAATAATTTATGATGAATAAAAGTTGTGTTTATTTTCTTTCATTTGTGTTAGCAAATGTCCTTTGAGAGGGAGTGGATGAGAGGCCCTTAGCTACTTCAAGAAAGTCATCTCCACGCCAAGGTCCATTAGCCATTCTTCATTCCATTCTACCATCCCATCCCATCTTTCAAGGTGCAAGAAGACTCTACAAAGAAGGCCGGCCAAGCTACCTCAAATCCCAAGCTTCATCTTAATTTCAACCTTTCCTTCCTCTTCCTTCATTTCATTAATACTCCACCAAATTTTTATGTTCTTAACTCTAATTTGGTTTGTGTAGGATCCCCAAGAATTCCAGATTTTAAAGAAGAAGGTCTTCCATGACAAGAAATAGATACAAGAAGTCCTGCAACTAGAGGAATCTTCTTGTCATCTAAGAACTTTATCCTTGAGTGTAAACCTTCCAATCTCTGATATATTAATGGCCGGGTATCCCTTTTTCAATATTTTTTGATCTAAAATATTAGAGTAACTAAGCCCTAGCCTGTGTGGTTTCTTAGCCACAAAGATCCTTTCTCTTTACTATTTTGAAGGATTCGCATCCAAGTCTAGTTTAACATGCAAATTCTTTCATAAAAATTTCTGCTCTTTTACATAAAAATGTAGCCTAGCTTCACTTCATTTTTTTATTTAGTTATTACTATCTTCTCCTAGATTGCATCATTCTACTTTATCCCTCATCAAATTGGTATCAGAGCATGGTAGGTTAGGGCATATTTTTTTATTTTCTGCATTTTCTGTTATTTTCTGTAATTTTTCATATAGGACATAGGACTGAAATTTTATTCATTTAAGGATGGATTCATGGAGTTCTTTCCCACTCTTGTGAATCTTAGCTCATATTAGACTCTAAAATTAAGTTGTGCCAATTCAAACCAGATCTGAAAACTTTTTCAATAGGTTTCAGATCTGAGGTCTTTTTTAACATTTGCATAAGTTTTCAGAACTTTAATTCTAGGTTTTACGCCTTTTGAGCGAGGTATACTTTTCAAAACCCAGAAAGGTATACTGTCCGTCCATGGAAATAATAAGCTACAGTCGGACGTGAGGCCTTTTATTAAAGGTTTAATATGCTAATGCTTGCTTGATGAATGTTGCATGTATGTGCCAAGTAATTGCAGGATTTCATGAAAGTTTTCTTTCTAGCAAATTAGACATCTAAATTTTGGCTACATTTTAAATTTGAAGTTTTCCTCTAAGAAAACTTAGAATTTAATATTTAAAATTTAAAATTTGAATTCTGACGTTTGAAATGTAAAATTCAAATTTGAAATTTATATTTAAAATTTAAATTTTGAATTCTTGTTTAGTTAGTTATAACTTGTTTGAGGTTACATTCTTAATTAGTGTAGTGATATTGCTTTGTTGCATGCCATCATTTGCCTAAGCTATCTTAAGGGCACTCCCATCACAAGATAAGGGAAGGATTTTATCACCTTTCCATAGCCCAAAAATCACAATCCTTCATGTGCAAACCCAAGCCTATAACTAAAAGAAAGTAGTAATCTAATTTGCTCTAGTGAGCTAGGAACACCCACAAAGTCGGGTTCGAACCAGTGTTAAGTCAGTGTAGACATCATTTCAGTGCGTGCTTATGCATTTGGTGTCTACGGCAAGTAGTTCAGGGACAAGAGCCCGAAGGAAGGTGGGCTGGTCCGCTTACCTAACCAATTTTAATTAGTGTCTTAGGCAAGCAATGAGGGACCTCCACCAACCTTACACTTACCTGGCCATGTGCAAAGTTACTACAGTCTAAATTGTCACCTTGACTAAACATATGGTTTGGGCTTTTAGGTCTAGCACACCCTAGAACGAGTCCATTTGCATTGTATAACAATTAGATCAGGGACCATACCAGCACAGTCTAGGTCAACCCAATGTAGCCATGGACCTAATTCTAGAAGCTTTAATGAGGACTATGACTGAGCAGTATAATCAATTGAATACTAGGTTTGACCAGATGCAAGAAAGGATTGATTCCTTAGAAGAATCTCATATGACTCCTACTGAGCCTCAATCACCCAGAATGATACCTCTGAATCCTAGAGTCCAATATCCTGAACCTATTATTGAACCTCTTCAAAGAAGACATCATCATGACTACATTGATCAAGATAAAAGGGCCCTTAGGAGTATCCAACTTGATGCACCCACTTTTGATGGAGACCTAAACTCTAAGGTGTGCATAGATTGGGAGGGAGATATAGACCAATATTTCGAATGGTATGAAATATCAAAGGACAGAAAGTTCAATTTGCCAAGCTTAGGCTAATCCGACAAGCTATGTTGTGCTAAAAAAATGTTGAGCAACTGTGTAGGCAAAGAGGAGACATGCCAATAGGTACTTGAAGAGCCATAAAAATCAATCTTAGGGAGAAGTACCTACCTATTTCCTATAAGCAAAGGTTACTGGACCAATGGCAACAGCTAAGTCAAGGAAATAGGCCTGTGTCAGAATACATTACTAAGTTTGATGAATATGTTATGCGATGTAGTATTGTTGAATCAGAAGCTATAACCCTATCCAGATTTAGAGCCGGTTTAAGGAAAGAGATTCAGAGAGAACTATTCCTTAGAGAAGTCCATGACTTAGAACAAGCATACCAGGTAGCTAGGAACTTCGAAAGATTCCAAAGAGTACCATTTGTCCATCGGCCTGAATCTAATAAGATGAGTGCCCCAAGCCAAAGGCCTAAAATCCAAGCCAGACTTACTTTAGCCAACCCATATCCAATACTCCTTTAGTCCGAAAGATTGATAAAAGAAAGTCCAGAAATCCAAAGGAGTAATACTCAAAACATACATTGTTTCAAATGTCACAAGATAGGTCATTATGCGAGTCAATGTCCTACTAGAGCCTTGCATACAGAAAAAGTAGAGGAGGAAGTTGATGAATCAATTAAGAATTTGGAGGAAGAGATTTATGAAGCAGAAGTGAATCTAGCTGATGAGTATGATGGAGATGAAGAAGTTTTAGACTCATCTGAGTTCTTAGGAGTTGTTAGATATATCTTGACCCAGACCAAAGAGCAGAAAGACTGGCGTAGGACTAACATCCTACAAACTTTTATCAAAATAGGGAAGAAAGCGTGCAAAATCATTATAGATAGTGGGAGTTATGTCAATGCAATTTCAACTAATACTATTAAGAGTTTAGAATTACCAACTGCTTCCCATCCCAACCCTTATAAGGTTTCCTGGATAGATTCCACTTCGATATCGGTCAAGTTTAGATGTCAAGTTCAAATGTAATTCCAGTCGTACTTAGAGAAAGTTTGGTGTGACATACTTTCAATGGGGGTTAGTAGCATCATTCTTGGTAGACCTTGGTTATATGATCGTGATGCTACTTTATTTGGTCGATCTAATTCTTATTTTTTTAATTTTAATGGAAAGAAGATAATTATAAACCCATTTCCACCCAAAGACAACATTAAGAGAGGGTCTAGTAACTTGAAGGAAAAGAAACAGGGGTTGCATTTGATGAATGATAAAGACTTAGAAAAGGAAATTAATGAAGGTTCACCAATTTGGATCCTATCAACCCAAAAAATCCAGAACCAATCCCAGAAGGAACAACCCCAGGAAGTAAAAGAAATTTTAAGGGAGTTTTAAGATGTCTTCCCTAAAGATCTACCTAATCACCTTCCACCACTTAGGGATATCCAACATGCCATAGATTTAGTCCCTGGCGCTACATTACCAAATCTACCACATTATAGGATGAACCGTAGTAAGCATGCTGAGTTACAAAAACAAGTTGGAGAACTCCTCCAAAAGGGATTCATTAGGGAAAGTTTAAGTCCATGTGTCGTACTCGCGTTATTGACCCCTAAGAAAGATGGCACTTGAAGGATGTGTGTAGATAGTCGTACCATTAATAAGATCACAACTAAGTATAGGTTTCCTATACCCCGTTTAGACGACATGTTAGATATGATGGCCAGTGCAATAATATTTTCAAAGATTGAACTTAAGAGTGGCTATCATCAGGTTAGGATTAGACCTAGGAATGAGTGGAAGACTGCATGTAAGACCAAAGAGGGTCTTTATGAATGGGTAGTGATGCCTTTTGGACTGTCCAATGCTCCTAGCACCTTTATGAGAATCATGAACCAAGTCTTACGGATATTTATAGGAAAGTTTATCGTAGTTTACTTCGATGACATTCTTATATATAACAGGACCCAGGACATTCTTATATATAGCAGGACCCAGGAGGATCATTTAGACCATTTGAAGCAAGCCTGTTTAGCTCTTAGGGAGAATAGTCTCTACGCAAACTTGAAAAAGTATAATTTTCTCACTAATAGAGTCATCTTCCTAGGTTTTGTTGTCACACCTGATGGAGTTTCTGCTAACCCTAAGAAGATTAAGTCAATTGTAAAGTGGCCTGTGCCAAATAATGTTCATGAAGTATGAAGGTTTCATGGCCTAGCTACTTTCTATAGAAGATTTATTTGAGGGTTTAGCACCATAGTTGCACCAATCACGGATTGCATTAGGAAGGGCCATTTTGAATGGACCAAAGCTACTGATAGGGCCTTCCTAGACATTAAGAAGAGGATGACATAAGCACCTATCTTAAGACTGCCTGATTTTCTAAGGTTTTTGAGGTGGCTTGTGATGCCTTTGGAGTAGATATTGGTTGAGTTTTGAGCCAAGAGAATCACCCTTTAGCCTTTTTTAATGAAAAGTTGAATGAGGCTAAATTAAAATACTCTACCTATAATAAGGAACTTTATGCGGTAGTCCAGGCTTTAAGGTATTTGAGGCATTACCTTTTACCGTAGGAGTTTATCCTTTACTCTGATCATGAAGCACTCTGGTTCCTGAATTCTCAGAAGAAACTGAACCCTAGGCATAGTAAGTAGATAGAGTACATTCAGGCATATACCTTTATGTTGAAACACCGTGCCAGGAACAAAAACCGTGTAGCCGATGTCCTAAGTCATCGATCCTTGTGTTTGACATCAATCAGCACGAAGTCATAGGATTCGATAGGTTGAAGGAAGAATATCCCAATTGTCCTGACTTTAGTGAAGTTCATCAAACTCTACAACATGGATCATCTAGCTTATTTAGTGATTATACTCTACATAATGATTTTCTTTTTAAGGACAATACGCTTTGTATCCCACGAACATCGATTAGATATTTCTTAGTGTGGGAAATTCATGCTGGAGGATTGGCTGGCCACTTTGGAAGAAATAAGACCATATTAACCGTTGAAGAGCAATTTTACTGGCCAGGCCTTAAGAGCCATGTAGCCAATATTGTTGCCTGATGTAGGACATGTGCTGTTGCCAAACATCAAAGGCAGAACACCGGGTTATACACTCCTTTACCTGTGCCTGAGTGTCCATGGCAGGATCTTAGCATGGAGTTTGTTTTAGGATTGCCCAAGACCCTTAGGAAACATAATTCAATCTTTGTAGCGGTCAATAGATTTTTAAAGATGGCCCATTTTATACCCTGTTCCCAAACTTTTGATGCCTCTAGGGTAGCCAAGCTTTTTCTCAATCAAGTAGTCAAATTGCATAGGTTACCCAAGACCATTGTTTCTGATAGAGATATTCGTTTCACGAGTTACTTTTGGAAAACCCTTTGGCACCTACTAGGAACAAAACTGAACTTCTCAACTACTTACCACCCCGAGACTAATTGACAGACCGAAGTAGTAAACAGAAGTATAGGGAACTTATTGAGGTGTCTTGTTGGAGAAAGTCGAGGAAACTGGGATATGCTATTACCTCATGCTGAATTCGCTTACAACAACTCAATCAATAGGACTACTGGTAAAAGTCCCTTTGAGATTGTCCATGGTTATAAACCTAGGAAACCTATTGACCTCATTCCATTACCCACTCATGCACGAATGTCTGAGTCACCGAGTCATATGCATAGCATATTAAGGAATTGCATAAGGAGATTAGTAAGAAAATTCAAATGAGCAATGAAGTCTATAAGCATATGGCCAATTCACGTAAACGAATGAAAGAATTCAATATAGGGGACTTTATCATTGTTAAACTTAGACCTAAAAGGTTCTCGCTGGGAACTATAAAGAAACTGCATGCCCAAGGAGCTGGACCTTTCAAAGTATTAAAGAGAGTTGGACCTAATGCATATGTATTAGAGTTACCATCAGATTATGGCATTAGTTCAATATTTAATATTTCTAATATGAAAGAATACAAAGAGTCGACATTAATTCCTAGTGAGCCTTTTGGACCTTACCCAGCCTTTGAGGGTGAAACCCTACCTGAGTGTTCACCAGCAATTCAGCCAGAGTGGAGAGATAGGATTGAACGTATCTTGGATGACCAGGCAATTACCACCAGAAATAAGGGCTATCAACGTTTTCTGGTTCGATGGCAAGGAAGGCCAAAATCCGAGGATTCCTGGATCACCCGAGAGGATCTGCAGCAAATCGATCCAGATCTGCTAGAAAGGTATCAAAGTTAGACCAGTCCTTACTCGATAGGGTCAAGTTCATCCCATCCCGAGAGAATTGGTGCGGACACCTAAGTTCGAAAGAGGCTTCGATCTAATTCAGTATTGCTTTAATTCTTTCATGTGTCCTGTAAATAGAGTAATAATTTTACTTCTTTGAATTTGAGTCATGTAATTAAAGTTGGTTTATTTCAATTTGGGTTCTTGGGTCCAAGTAGGGTCAAATTGGTTTGTATTTAGTGAGTTTAGTAGTTGGATCCAAGAGAGGTATGGAATTGGGTTCAAAGTAAGCAAGTAAGCTTGAAGATTGGATGCATTCAACCACTCCAACAAATCAATCCAAGATGGATGCCACTTTAGCAAGCATTGTTGGGTGTCATGTCAACCTCTTGGTGTACACCTCATCAAGCCACATCACCATATGCCATGTCACCAAGGGGAATTCAAATTCAAAGGAGCCGTCCACTTTTCTCTCCTCTTCTTAAGCTTAGTTATAAGTTGTTTCAACCCTCCACCCTTATAGCTAGATTAGGTTGCAACTTTCCATGAAAAGCTCCATGTAATTCAAATTTTCAAAAGTCCCTTGGAGGCTTATAAATACTACTCCAAGCTCTCTTGTAAAGATAATTTATAATGAATGAAACTTGAGTTTATTTTCTTCCATTTGTGTTGGTAAATGTCCTTCGAGAGGGAGTGGGTGAGAAGCCCTTAGCTACTTCAAGAAAGTCATCTCTACGCCAATATCTATTAGCCATTCTCCATTCTATTCTACCATCCCATCCCATCTTCCAAGGTGCAAGAAGACTCAACAAAGAAGGCCGGCCAAGCTACCTCAAATCCGCCAAGCTTCATCTTAATTTCAATCTTCCCTTTCTCTTTCTTCATTTCATTAATACTCCATCAAATTTTTATGTTCTTAACTCTAATTTGGTTTGTGTAGGATCCCTGGGAATTCTAGGTTCCAAAGAAGGTCTTTCGTGACAAAAAACAGATATAAGAAGTCCTACAACTAGAGGAATCTCTTTGTCATCCAAGAATTTAATCCTTGAGTGTAAACCTTCTAATCTCTGATATATTATTGGCCGAATACCTCTCCTTCAATATTTTTTGATCTGAAATATTAGAGTAACTAAGCCCTAGCCTGTGTGGTTTCTTAGCCATAAAGATTCTTTCTCTTTACTAATTTGAAGGATTCTCATCCAAGTCTAGTTTAACATGCAAATCCCTTTATGAAAATTTCTGCTCTTTTACATAAAAATGTAGCCTAGCTTCACTTCATTTTTTATTTAGTTATTACTATCTCCTCCTAGATTGCATCATTCCACTTCATCCCTCATCAACAACCAATAGGCTTAGACCCTTTGAGTAAATCGACAAGCTCCCAAGTGTAGTTTGACATAATAGAATCCATCTCTTTTTGAATAGCTTTCTTCCAAAAAGCAGAATCTCTTGGACCCATTACTTTCTTAAAAGTTTTAGGATCGTCTTCCACTTGAAGATCAATAGGTACCTTACAAATAAAATTCTCTCGTCTTCCTTCTACCAAATAGAAAGAAATGAGTTGAGAACCTCTCTCTTCGGGTCCTAAATCCATAACTTTTCAAATTCTCTTACTTTTTCGAAGTTTCGGTTGTTCTGCTTCAACAACCTTTGAAGTATTCTCCTTGCGAGAATCTTTATTTGTGGGACTTTGGAAATTCTTTCCGAAATTGATCAAATTCTCAAAGAACTCCACATCTCTAAATTCTATTATTACATTAGACTCCAAATTAAGGAGTCTATAGGCTTTGCTATTTGTAGCATATCCTACAAAAGCGCACCTAATTCCATAAGGTCCCAACTTGATCTTTGTAGGATCGATGTTCTTGCAATAAGCAAGACACCCCCATACTTTAAAATAGCCTATATTAGGCTTTCTACCTTTCCACAACTCATATGGAGAGGTTTTATTCTTTTTAGTAAGAATTCTATTAAGAATATGACATGCAGATAATAATGCTTCACTCCATAAATTAAAAGGCAACTCAGCAAGCAACAACATGGCATTTATTATCTCTAAAAATATTATATTTTTACATTCTGCTAACCCATTTTATTCCGGTGTGTGCAGTGCGAAATATTCATGTATGATTCCGTTTTGTTCATAAAACACATTAAAATCACTAGAAAGATATTCTCCAACCATATCACTTCTAAGGATTTTAATATTTCTACCTAATTAATTTTCAACTTCTGCTTTATAAACTTTAAAAACATAGAAAGCCTCATCTTTGTGCTTAAGTAAATGTATATATATTTAAAGCAATCATCAATAAAAGTAATGAAATATCTATTACTACCTCTAATTAACATACTATTTAACTCACAATTATCACTATGCACAAGTTCTACCAATTAGTATTTCTCTCTACACTATGAAATGACTTCTTAATCATCTTTGATTTAATGCAAATTTTATATTTATTAAACTTATTAACATTGCAAGAAATCATGCCACATTTAATTAATCTTTTTATAATGCTAATACCAATATGTGCTAACCTACCATGCCATAAAGTAATGGAATTATCAATATAAGCAGAAGATACACTATTATTATTATTGTCAACAATACAAAGCTTGACCATTCCATCAGTAGAATAGCCTTTTCCAACAAAAACACCATTGCGGGATAGTATATGTTTTTTCGACTCAAATACACTTTTAATCTTCTGTTTGTCCAATAAATCCCCACCAACAAAATTTCTATTCATATCCAGCACATACAACACATTGATCAAAGTGATCTTCTTACCAGATGTAAAGTGAAGATCCACGCTTCCTTTCCTAAGCACCTTGGACCAGCCTTCATTGCCTATTTGAATTTCTTGTCCATTGCTGATATCCACATAAGTCTTGAAAAGTGACTTATCATAGGAAACATGTATGGTGGCACAAGTATCATACCATCAATCGAAAATCTTGCCCCTGACCACCATGACTTCGCTCTCGGTGGCGACAATCTCATCGTCTACTTTGGATGCATTTGCCTTATTGGTTTGCCCCCTTCGATGCTTGCAATCACGAGCAAAGTGCCCATGTTTGCCATATACAAAGCAACTCACACTGGGCTTATTTTTGTTGGATTTCTTGAACTTATCTTGATCCCTTTTAGGACCGAGTTTATTTTTTTTCGTTTTCTTGGACTTCTTAGGATTGCTCACAACATTTGCCTTCGAAGTACCAAAAATCACTTTCTCAATCTTTTCACGCACCCTCGATTCCTCCTCGATTCGAATGTATTTTTTATAATTGTTCCAAAGAATAATTCTCAGAGTTGTGAAGAAGTTTCTTTCTGAATCCGTTCCAAGACGATGGCAACTTTGCAATAATTGCACCTACTTAAAAAGGTTTGAAACTTTTATCTTCACCGCCACCAATTTGTTGATAATAATTTTTAACTCATGCACTTGTGCAAGAATTGCTTTCTCATTATTCATCTTGAAATCAAAGTACTAAGAGATAAGAAATTTTTTAATACCTTCTTTCTCGGCCTTATACTTGAATTCAAGCACGTTCCAAATCTCCCACGGAATTAAGCGTTGGTATAAAGGCCGTAGAGGCAATCCGATAATGCGTTGAGAATATGGCCACGGCATATGAGTTCATCTTCACGCCTCTTCTTTCTTTCAGCCTTGAGTTCATTGGAGTCCTCGGCGGTGGGCTCGGGAATAGATGCCAAACCCGGATTCAACACATAGAAGATCTTCAACGCCGTAAGAACTTGATTTTGTCTTGCTACCGTATGAAATTGGTGCTATCAAAACGATCCAATCTCATGAGGTCTTGGTTCATGAGTTTGATGGTGAACACGGTAGTCTCGGTCTCCATTCAGATAACATTTGAGATTGTTGAGAATTTGAAAAAAAATGAAGAGAGAGAGAGAGAGAGATGAAGATAAGGATAAGAACCGAGGCTTGAACACGATTAAATCGCTGTCCTCAAACGTTATTTGCCACAAATACATTTGCTAGATTTAACAAGCCTTGATCAATGGTGCACAAAAGCATTAATAAATCCTTAATCGTAGGTAATATTTAAAGATTTTCTAGAATGTATTTTTAAAACTAAGCACTGCGGTCTAGGACGTGCCGATTCATCGGAGCGCTGCAATGGTTCGTAATAATTTTTTTTTTTTTTTTTTTGCATAGTGAGAATCATTATGAGAGAGTCCACAACTCTTATCCGAGACATGCACACTTAGTTTAATATGAATAAAACCCATCTAAAGCCACACAAATAGGCTAAATGTTGATTGAATTAAAAAAACAGCGAGGCATGATACCAAAGCAAAGCGTCTGCCACTTTTCTTGCAACGCGCAGACGATAATTTCAATAGGTCAAAATTAAGTAAAAGCTCATCCCGTATATTTTAAACCATTATTGATTTGCGTTTTTCCCGTAAAGCTCATTCCACGCCACAATGAAAGAAAAGAATTAGATTTAGAAATCACAAAACAAGTCAACAAACCTGGCAAAGGAAGCGCTCACTTGACTTTTCGGACTTGCCGTTCGTCCACCTGAAGATGGCCATTCCTTTAGACAATTCCGCATCAACAATGCGCATATTGGAGTAAGTAATCCACGTTATGCCCATCGCCCTCGACCCACCCACCACCGCCGATGCTATCGCCGCCTCCTTTCCTCCGGCTTTGGCTTTCCTACCTAAAGTGGCACGAAAAATATTCTATATATATATATATATATATATATATATATATATATATATATATATATATATATATATATATATATAATCCCTTCATACGTCGCATACAAAACTTTATGTGGGATTTTTTTTAACGTTATGCCAGAAAATGATGAATAATCACGTTATAACGATCCTACCAAAACGGATTATTTATTTGAAAATATCTTTTCAAAAAAATAACATTTAAATAATCACTACAATGATTGTATTATAATAGTCATAGTGAGAAATAAAAAAAAAAAAGTTTTGATGTTACCTTCTTTTCATTTTTTTTAATTAAATAAAATATTTTTAAAAATAAAGTAATGACCACTATATTATTCTAATCTATGCATCAAGACTAGTTGAGTAGCCTTTATTTTTTTTTTAACAAAGGTCACAAGAATGTGCGTCCAAAACCAAAATCCGTTATTACAGTCGAGCGAAAAAGTAACATCAAATCCGGCGAACAAAAGAGGATTGCTCGCCATCCATGCAAGGAACCTACTTCCAATGGTTTCATGCGCTTTTCACATGCTTTATAAGTTGTTTCTCCATGCGCTTCTTAGCAGGGGAAAAAAATCCAATTCAATTCCCTACGAATCCTTGTACATTTCACAAACCTTCTCGTTCCACCATTAGAAAGAAAGGTTTGATGACCTTGGACATCACTTACTTGCAGCTGAGACTTCGACAATTTTTTGTGCATATCATGTTAACTCCTTGCGATTCTAAAAACAGCTTGAAGAGCTTCCTAACATCCGATCACAGGTTAACGTCTGGCTTCAAAATCCCACCCTGCTCCTTTTGAAACAAAGCACATTTTGGTGTTAAGGAGTAGGATGGATATACCATATCATCACACGAAGCTGCTCAGAAGAAGTCCCCAAAAATATAACAGACATGATTTTCCAACATAAGAAACCATTTATGCTTTACAAATATGGCTCACCTCTAAAGAAGCTAAAATAGCACTAAGTCTTCAAATATAAGATACATGCAGCACAAGAAGTATACATTATTAAGCTGCAACCTTAGCCATCCAGTTAATCAGTTAGATAACCTTCCAATATAACATGAATGACTTGCAGAACAACGGTTGCATATATTAGCATTCTCAATCCCCTCACAATTTAGCTATAGGAGCTACGGTTTCGTACCAGCGAAATCCCTATTTAAGTATCATTAACTGATGCTAACAGCAAGGGCAGGGCAATCCCGAGGTTTTGCCAATGAGTAACAGATCAAAACCTTTTCCCTACCGCATCAACCTTGTCTTATTACAATTTTCTTCACAGCTTTAGGTTTTCTTTTAAATACATCATTGACGCCTCCTCAAATGACAACCACCACGGCACTGAAGGCACGAACCAGCTTTAGAAATGCATCTACTAAAATTAAACCCAATAAAGATCCGACTGGCACAGCACGAATATGAAAGGCTGGCTGACCAAAGTTCAAGTTTCTTTCCCGTCTAACTCGGCAGATACTCGCCAGGTGCTGAAGCCCAGGTAAGCAGGCATTCTGGACGTGCAACCAATAGAGCAGCATTACTCGTGCCAGCTTTTTCTTTTTTCCTTTTCTAAAATTAAAAATAAAAAATAAAAAAGGCCCCTTCCTACAACAGCCAGTCGAGAAAAACTTGCAGATCTTAAGATTGCCAGTAGTCCCATAGCCTCAACGGTTGATCGGAGTATGCATCCGCTCCACTATCCTGTTAACTGCATCTTGCGTCATCACAAGAGTGTCATGCTGCAGGATGCTGTAAACATTCAGACCCTGCAAGAACCAAAAATTGTTATCAACATACAGATTAAGAGGAAAATTCACCATATACTCCGGTGAATAAATTCTTTCATCAAATCACATCTTGTCATAGCCATTCAATTCAGTCCAGTATGATGTTAAGCAACCCTGCCTCCCACCTTTCCCCTCTCTTGCACCAAGTTTGAGCTCTTTTCGGATAGGATCCCCACCAGAAAGAGGGGGAGAAAACCCATACAGACACGCACTCACAAGGGGAAAAAATAATAAAGACACTTTGGTTACTTACAATTGAAGGCAGCACGTTCACATAACGAAGGTTTCTTGTTGCCAACTTCAGTCTGTCATCTATAGGGCCTCCATCCACCAACAAAACCTTCTTCGTGTGCTCCATTTGCGAGATATAATTCACAATGTTCTTAGTCTTGTGGCTGGGAACCGCCAAATCCTCAAAAACTAAAAGCTGTCATCAAGCAACGTTAGAAACATTCTTATATAATAAATACAGACAGAAAGATGCAAGTGAGCGAAAAGCAGTTCACAACAAAGGCAAGATTATCAGGACATTAATTCATAAGTGGTGCATGTTACCAAATATGTTTGAAATAGTTCTTAATTGGTACGATCAATTCTTAAATTGACAGATAGCTTTACCAGTGAAAATATTTTTGGTATTTAGATATGAAAGCCCTCTCAAAAAAAAAAAAAAAAGAAGGAATGAATGAAAAAAACTAAGGGAGATTTCTCTGACAAGTCTTCAGTAATGTGACAAGTACTAATAATAACAGACAAACACAAAGAAGTTTGCATGCAGCGATGCCTGGTTGATTAATATTGGTAAATTTCCAATTCTAGATAAATAAGAATGAAAAGGATTGCTAACATCCAATGCAACTTAAAAGGTTTCAAAATCGTACAGAATACTGTACCATAAGGACATAGCAGATAACTTGAGCAGAAACATGAAGCACTGACTAGAATTTTATCATTCATATGTCAACGTAAGTATGAATAACACTGAACATATAGAGGTTTATTCTTAAAAAAGAGAAAAAAAAAATTAAAACCTTTATGTACAATGATCTTGTTTGGAAATTTAAAGCATGTGTGTCTGTAGCGAGAGCAGGGAAGGGAAGATGAGATAAAGACTTGCCTTGCCTTCAGCTGTTCGAGCTGACAAAGCAATTTTAAGTCCTAGACGCCGAACCTTCTTTTGCAGCTTGATTGCATGACTTCGTGGCTTAGGTCCATGCATGGTGGCACCATGCCTAAACTGTTGAGGTATGATTAGACAAATAAAAGAGCACCAAGATATTAGAAAATAAATATAGCAAATAGATTGTTCAAATGTATGCCATTCATGATTAGTAAAACTGATTAACCAAAAGGAAGAGTGATTCAAGTAACCTGTGGCCCTCGCAAAGTCCCATGTCTTGCTCGCCCAGTGCCTTTTTGCCTGTATGGCTTTTTCCCTGTGCCGCTTACTTCACTAATTGTTTTTGTTGAGTGTGTACCCTGTGAAACACATTAGATGAAATGTTCCAAAATTCAAACATTTGTTTATATGTAGTTCTTCATAGAATTGATTGGCATGGCCACTTCAGATGAGAAGATACACGTCACATGTATTGGGATCTCATTATACATCCATCCAGCCATCCATAAACATAAAATTTAAACATACATGATCAGCATATGTATTCATGCAGGCATGTACAAAATGCAAATCTAATAATCAAAAAATAGTTAACCAAACTGATGGGAGTTCTATCCGTGTTTGGTGTGCTAAATCACATCTCATTTCTTAGGCTACTTTAGGGTGATATATAGGTTATTTGATATCTACGGAGACACTTTAATAATATATATCAAATTCCAAAACTTAACAACTCAACTCAACTCATCTAAGCCTTCTCCCAACTACATGGGGTCGGCTATATGAATCGGCTTCCTCCACTCTACTCCATTCAGGACCAAGTCGTCATTCAAATTATAAATAGTTATATCTTTTTTAATTACTTCTGTCTATGTTAGTTTAGGTCTACCTCTACCTTTATCCTTACCATGGATTGTTAAAAGATCACTCTTCCTAACTGGAGCATCTAAAAATCACTCTTTCTAACTGTATATCAAATTCCAACAAATTCCAAAGTTATAGGAAAATAATCTAGAAGTATACACACAAATAAAGGCCACAAGAAAAAAATAGAAGTATAAACATAAATAAAGGCCCTATATAGATAAAATTCACTGCACAATATACAGGGGTGTCAATGGGCTGGGCTAGCATGAACAGACAGACCTGACACTGAAAAAACTGGGACAAAGCTTGGGTTATAGGGCCATGGGCCATGCTCAGGCTTGGAAAATAAGGCCCAAATAAATTTTGGGCCAAGCCTAGGCCTTGAGTTTTAAAGCAATTCGGGCCAATCTAAGCTTGAACTCCTTTGATGTTTAGTCATATGGAGAATGGACTTCAAAACTAAGGAGCACCCTTAGCATCCTTAAATCTCACTAATATCTAAAACATGATCTGAAGAAATCCCTAGCACTCTCCACTCTATCTCCTTCCCTCTCCATTGGTCCTTTTTTCTACCCCTCTCCCACTTTTGATTCTCACATATTGAACTTGGGAGTGGTGCATAAAGCTGCTCCTTTTCCTCCTTACAACAGTTCTTAAAATTTTGAGAGACTATTTTGAGACATCCTCCTATAGTTCTTGTGGTCCTAGCCATTATCCATGGATACTCTTTGATCCAGCAATACATCAATATTGATGGTTCAAGGGCAAGGTCGAGCCTTGCCTAAGTTAATACTATTTACTTAAGGACTAAACTTGGCCCAATTGTTGGGCCTACATTCTTGGCCCAGCCCATAGGCTTTGGGTCAGGCCTCAAGCTTTGTGACCTTTTTTTCTATTTTTTTAAAAACACTAAAAATATTTAAGAAAAAGGTGAATACAACACATTTATTATCCTTTTAAGTTTATATACTAATAACAATTGTCAATTAAGTTGACAAATATGCCAACATAAGCAAAACATTGGAAAAAAAATCATAACAACTTAATTTTAATCTCCAACCTCAAGGTTAGTCCATTTATCAAAGGGGTTCTTTTCTAAGCCTGGCTCAGTTTGCCAGGCCTAAGCTTTTGGTCCAAGCCTATCTAAAAGGCTATGGGATCGAGCAGGCTGTGCAAGTCACCAAACCTGTGAGCAAGATCTATCAATAAGCATAGATCTATTCTCTAACTTTCTTCAGTTTTTCTTCTTTTCTTTATTACATGGGGATATCCACATGTAGCCATTGTGTGGAGTTTCATAGGGTAACAGAGGTCTTTACAGACGAAAACAGGTGTTTATATATGTTTTTTCTTTTTGAGTAGTGCATATGATAGCATATATATTTTCAAAAAGCACAATACTATTTTCTGTTTTATATTTATTTTCAGATTATAATTTTTAGTTTCAATAATGTTCCTAATTATTAATTCATACCCTTTATTTTTGTCTGACTAAAAGCATGTGCATTTGCTTCCTAGTTATTATCTTTCTTTTTATATGCCTAAGTAAGTCAAATGAAAATGGACTTGTTGATCTAGATATAGAAGAGGAAGAGGATGATTCTATCGAAAACGTTATGTCTGCACAAACATTCACAATCTCAGCATTGAATCTTGCATCAGCACCATGTTGGTATAGGGTTGGTAAGCCTAACATGAGGGCTGGTTTGGTACATCAACTTTCGATACACCCTCCATACTGAGTATTGATTTAGTACTAATACAATATAGTACATGGGCTATGATGCAAACCTTAGTTTGAACCAAGTAAAAGCAAAGAAAAGGAAAGTCAAGTTTGGGATGATTTTCACAAAAAAAGAACTTTGTTGGTTGGAAGCTTCATAGTTCTAAATGCAAGAATTTAAGTCTTCTATGAAAACTAATGGAGCGACAAAGCCGTTTGAAGAGGTACCTTAAGTTACATCGAAATCATGAAGAGGTCATTCAAAAGCAGTCTATATTGTCATTTTGCCAATCAGCATCTAGTGAGGTAGCTAATTAACAAACTGAAAATTTGATCAAGAAGTCTCTTGAGAGGAACTTGTTAGAATGATTATTTTACATAACTTTTTCAATTATAGAGCATGACAGGATTAAAAGTTATGTTGCAAGTCTTAAACCACAATTTAAGATAGTATCATATACTCAACTCAACTCAACTCATCTAAACCTTTTCCTAACTACCTGAGGTCAGCTACATGAATTTACTTCCTACACTATGCTCTATTTAGGACTAAGTCGACACTCAAATTATAAATAGTTATATCTTTTTTAATTATTTTTGTTCATGCTAGTTTAGGTCTACCTCTACCTCTATCCTTACCATGTTAAAAGATCACTTTTTCTAATTGGAGCATCTAAAGGTCTTCGTTGTATATATCCAAACCATCGAAATCGATTTTCTCTCATTTTATCTTCAATTGGGGCTACTCCTATCATTTCTCGTATATGTTTATTTTTAATTCTATCTTTTAAAGTTTTACCACATATCCATCTTAACATGCACATTTCTGTTACACTTAATTTATTCACATGTTGTTTCAGTATTGTTCAACACTCTGTTCCATATAGTAAAACTGGCCTAATAGCGATTTTATATAATTTTTCTTTTAATTTTAATGGGATGTATCAATCATACAGTACTTCTGAAGCACTCCTCCACTTAATCCATTCTGCTTTAACTCTATGATTCACATCTTTACTTATTTCACCTTCTTGCTAGATAATTGATCCCAAATGCCTAAATTTTTTACTCCTTAGTATCTCTTAGCTTGCAATCTTCACTGCATCTTCATTTGTATTTCCACTTTCACTAAAATTATATTTCATATATTCAGTTTTAGTTTCACTAATCTTAAAATCTTTTGATTCTAAAGCCTCTCCAAATCTCTAGCTTAGCATTTACTCTAGATTTAGTTTCATCAATCAACACTATATCATCTGCAAATAATATATACCATGGGATATCATCTTGAATATGTTTGATTAATTTATCCATAATAAGACTAGTAAAGATAATTAATGATTGTAAAGTCTTATGAAAAAATTTACAAATTCATGTGAGCAGGTTACCTTAGCGGCTGATATGTGGACTTACAATCAAAAATAAGATACTTGGCATCAAAAGCTCATTTCATTAATAAAGAATGGAGGCTTCAAAAGAGAATCATAAAATTTCGCTAGGCAGAATCTCCTCACACTGCAATTGCTTTAACCAACATGATTTTAAAGGCAATTGGAGATTGGAATCTTGATGGCAAGGTTTAAAGTATAACCTTGGATAATGTTTCAATAAATGATTCGCTTGCTTTGTTCCCTTAAGGAGAACTTTTCGAAAAGGAAATTTGATTTCGGTTGAGGAAAGTTGTTCCATATTCATTGTATAGCTAAGATACTTAATCTAATGTTTGAGGACATCATTTATAATGTGAGAGGGAGCATTAAGTCCATGGAGGGCTTAGCTTCAAGAAAGCAAAAGTTTGAAAAAGTTGTTCAACAACTAGGTCTGCCATATGACAAACAACCTTGCTTGGATGTGCCATTATGTTGGAACTCAACATATCACATGCTGAAGAGTGCTGTAACTTTCAAAAAATTGTTCTCTTCTTTGTTTGGCTTTATGGATTCTAACTAATAAATATGCACTCTCTCCAAGATTGAAATGAAGTTGAAACTATTTGCAAGCTTTTACACATCTTCTATCATGCTACTAAAATGGTTTCTGGATCTAATTATCCAGCCTCAAACTTATACTTTCATGAAATGTGGAAAGAATGAGCTTTTACAAAGTAAACCATCAAATGCAATTGCTCAATTAGTCTTGTGACGATGGAAATGTAAAGAAAATCATGCTTGTATCTAGTAATTCCGATTACTTAGATCCTCGATTCAAATTGAGTCTTGTAGACTTCATTCCAAACAAGCATTTGGTAGTGAAGCACAAAAATATAATAGAGAAGTTCAGGAAGTTTCACAGGGGCCTTTCAATGGTTATGCTAACAAAAGTGCCGAACATGTGATGCCTTCTAATTTGAGTAGAGATGATAGCATTGAGAATCTAAATGATGACCCTCGTCCAACATGCAAATATACAATCAAGCAATCAGCATGTAACAAACTTGATGGATACTCATAACAGTGCGTCTTTCCTTGAAAAGATGATTTCAGTATTCTTAATTGGTGGACGTTAAAATCCATTTGTGAAAGTGATGGATATTTTGGTACTTTTATCATCCAACAGCAACAACTAAGGATTTGTTCTTGATGTTTTTGTTTGTTGTTAGATGATAAAAACACCAAAATATCCAACACCTCCACATATGGCACCTGATTTGCTAGTCACACCTGCTTCAATTGTTGTATCTGAATCATCATTTAGTACTGGAGGACAAGTAATTAATCAATTTTTAAAAGCTCACTGAATAGTGAAACAGTTGAAGCCCTCATATGTGGCCAAGATTGGATTAAAGCATTGATTAATAATTTTTTCTTGTATGTAGCATCTTCTAGCACTGCTATGGGATCTATCAATGACTCTGAAGATAGCTTTGCTGATTTTCATATGTGACAGATAATGGTAAGGTTCATTCCAACGTCCTCTAGTGTAAAACCTTGGTATAATTGTTATTGCAAATGCTCTTACTTCTTTGGTTAATTTTTGTAGGATGCAAATGAAAGTTTGGCGTCTTTCTGCTTGAAAGCCACTACAACTACTCTGATCAATGTTTTAGCAAAGATGTTTTGTATCATCTTGTCAACTCTGGGCAAGTATGAGCTACTTGTTAATTTAAGACATAGGAACTGTTTTTATTTTGGATTAGGAACACAGCTCAAATTTTAGTTGCTGATATGGCTTTGGACATGAATTTCAAGGCTATAAATCAAGAATTTAGTTTTAACTGCCATGCTCAGCTTGCTCTCTTCTTAAAGATCATACATTAACATTTTAATTGCCGTTTGTATTCTACACATGCGAATTCAGCGGTGTTTCTGTTTTTGTTGTTTCAGTTTATCTCCCTTTTGTGGTTATCACGCATGTTGAACAATCACAGGGTATGCAAGTTTCTGTTGGATAATCACAACTTATGTACATTTTCCCATAAGCTGTGCCAAAAAAATGCATAGATTTAGGCCATGCTGGCCCAGGCCTAATAAGTGGATTCAGGCTAAAATCAGGCCTATTTTGAAATATTCCATGCCAACCCAGGGTTGGGCCTAAGAAACTTGGGCTAGGTGCAGGCTGGGCAGGACTCGGGCCAAAGGTTTTAGCCTCAGGCTTGCTTTAGGCCTTGGCCCAGCCCAACCAAGCCCAGTCCAATGACACCCTAAACAATATATATATATGAACATTATAATTTACCGGAGCACCAATGCCACAGTAACATTCAATATCATTTATATTTGCCCGCAAAGCGCCCTTGCTTCACATCACATTTATAACTGTCTAGAAGCTCATATTTGAATGCTTCAAATAATATCATATTGTTCAAAATGGAATTGGTCATAGAATACTATGCCATGACACTTATAGGTACACAAAAGTACACAAGATATTGATTCTTATTTTTCTTCAAATAGCTCCTTTAGCAAAGCTTTAGCTAGTCAAAGAGGAGAAACAAAGAAGGGAAGAGGAGGAAAGTGAAGGAGGAAAAAGGAAGGGTCAAACAGGTGACAGTGTCGCAGGGCAAGCTGACAGCTTGTAAGGAAGCAGTGTTGGCCAGAACCCCTTAACTCAAACCTGAACCCACCAAACCAGTACACAAGGTCTAATAGACCCTTGCCCAATCAGACATGGGTTCGGTAAAGGTGGGTAAATGGGTTTAAGTCAAAATTGCCAGCCAATGTACAGTAATTCCCCATGAGATTATGGTCAACATGAATTTCCTATGAATCTGGATGGAAGTGAGTACAGAGAAAAGCATAGGAGTTAAAAGTCACAGCTTAAGAGTTCTCCAACATGCAGATGTGATGTCTCTACTCTCTATATAATATTTGTAATGCTTTTTTGAGTAGAACATGGTCACAACTAAAACCACGACAATGATATGATCACCATGTATTCACCAATTTCCAACTTATAAATGAGCAGGTAAACAAGCATAAATCTACCTTTTCATTGTCAAGGTATTAAGCCTAACGAATTGCTTATATTACAGGACATAAAATTCAATTGAAGAGCAATCACAATATTTGATACAAAACTTTCTTTTTTATATTACCATCTTTCTTAGTGAGAAATAACTCTAAAGACTATGGAGGAGACTGAACTATGGGGACTCTAAAATAATTTATTTGAGACTTTGGAGATGAAGCTTCCATTCAAAAAAGGAAAATAAATAAAAAATTATGAAAGCTTATTCCAAAAATTCAGCCTGCAATTTGATTTGAAAAGCATGTTTAAATGGTGGAGTTCACAATTAAATAGAAAGAAGAAAAATTGTGGCCTCACAAAAGATAGGCCCTCTAGAAGGTAAAAAATTACCATATAAGAATATAGATAAAAGGTCAAGAAGAAGAAAAAATATGATTCAAGTTGATGGTGAAGGTAGTATGGATGGTAAATTGTATCCAAGATGCCCCTAGGTTCATAGACCACAATTAATTTTGCAAAGGTCAACAGGAAAACCAACTTTATAAGCCTTTGTCTATTATTCAGAAGAATGCATATTGTAGGTTACCTGCTGTCGTTTTGCAAGCTGCCACCTTACAACTCGGTGAACAATATCCTTCCTAATGGGCACATCGAAAACATCACCAGCCAAAATCACGAGGCCCTTATCCTCATCATGGAAATTCGTCACTCTTGTCACTAAGTCTGCATATTGCCCTGCAATATGAAAAAGAAGGTTTCGCATGAACTGTTATGTGGATATGCTAATAGTATTAATGAATGGGGAAACATGTGTCATAGAATGCTACACCTGTCAGAGCAAAAAAGGCCACAAATTACATTTAACAAGTTGAACTAAAAAAGACAAACAAACACAGATTAAGCTTAAAAAAAAGAAGATGAATGTATATCTAGGTCTGTAGATAGATGCAGTTAAATTTGACCAGACAAAAAACTAATATGCATGAATACAGTAATAAGTCTAAATGATAGATCCAATGTACACTCTTACGTTAAAAAAACAAAACACAAATATTGGCTATCTTTTCTTTTCTGATATTCCTTTGTATTTGTGACATGTGTATCAGGCAGGTTAAATTGGGGTAGCAGTATAATTGATACATGTATAAGCCAAGAAGACATTACATCACCAACATCAGTCCAACTGCCAAAGTAGAACAAGTCCTATATTCATAAATTGAGTTTAAATTTACTGCAGTTCTGATGTCCATAAAGAAGTTCAAACTCAACACAGTGCAAGGTCCCTAGTCATAGGGAGGATATCTTCAAATGTCTAATGGATATCATAATGTTGTCTGCATCCTGGGGAAAGGAGTAATAGTGGTAATAATTTTAGAAAATCATCAACAATGTAGGTGAAGGACTCAAATGAAGTTTAAATGCATAGGTCAGCTCAGCCGTTGGTTCTTTATTTACGGCACCCAAGAAAAGGGAAGCACAAACTCAGTCATAAGAATTGAGGTGGCTTTGATATGCAGAATTATAACTGCAGTGAACAAAGAACATTTCATTTGGACTCCATACCAAAGGGATGATAAAGAAATCAACACAATACCATAAACAAATAGTAATATAAACTTTTGCAGAAAAGATGCATCAATCTTGTTCTATATACGTAATACCTTAATCCAAACATAAGGTAGAATACCTATTTCACGGTCTGGAGTCAACACAGTTTGATTTGTTAACAGTTCTGGAGGAATTGGACCTCCATTTGCTTGAGACTCAAGAGTAGAAAACCTCTCCCAACTGATAAAAGGCAAACCATGCTGCGAATACAGAGTTTCAGATTGATTAATTCCAACAAAATGCTAAAAAGATTGAGTATAAGTACAAGAAGTATATGTGCTTTGATCATATCCCTGTGCTTGCATATTGCTAAGAAACTTAGTCAAACATGGAGACAGTTTCTATTCAATTGCTATGCCTTAAGAAATGAAAAGGCATCATTGGTCTACATTATCTATTATCTGATGTGACATGATATAAGCCTCAACTTTGAGAACATGTAAAAGGTAAGAAAATTCTCAATAAAATGACTTATCCAAATCCACAAGTAGCATTAAAACTTCCAAAGAACATGGAAACAAACTGAATTACAAGCCACCGAAACAAATAACCTCCAGCAATAATATTTTAGTTGATTAGAGGATAAAACATATCCAGCAAAGCTACATTGTGATATCTACAATTTCTGATTCTTTTTCAGGTGAATCAGAGTCCCCAGAAGAAGGAATTTTAAAAATAGTTAACTCAACAAAGAAGGAGAACTAGTCATCGAGAATACAGTCAGCATATGAATTTCGGTAATAACACAACGACAATAAAAATATGTCAAATGTGATTAAGATATCTTGGAGAACATCTCAATAAGAAGAGCAATTGTGTTGACACCAAGACAGAACCATGGTGCATGAACTCCAGAATTCATTAATCCAAGTTAAACAAAAGAGCAATTCCAATTGGAAAATAGTTACTAATGTGACTTTCTATCAGACTAGACAAATAAAAGAATGTCCTAGCCAATTGGGAAAGAGGCCAGTACCGTTCTCCAGCATAGATTAAATATCAAGATATGTGTCATGTTTGTTCCATTTCAGACAAAAAAAAAAAAAGGAAAGGTATATGTAGACCTTTCAGAAGACTCGTGTGCAGACTAGGAATAGGTCGACATATCTCTGCGGCGTTACATGCCGAACTCTTGGCATAGAAACAACAATACAAGGGCATTTGGAGGTTCGAGATTAGGGCATATAAGCTCGATGTCTTAAAAATCTGGTGCCTTTCTTACTTTTTCATTTTTGTTTCAAGAAAAATAGCATAAATTCAAGATAGCAGCTCAAAACTGTAGAAAATTTAGTAAAGCATAGAATCGAACAAACATTCTTCACCCATGGATCATGTAGTGCTCCATTCTTTGGCGCGATGGAAAGGGAACCCGGGATCACCACGGATAGCCTCCGCGCCTGCCTCAGATTCCACGCCACCCGTGCGAGATTCCACATTTTTTCTCTCGCCAAATCTTGAGATCAAATGAGAGAACGAGGATGTCGGCGGGCTCACCGAACCTTCGCACTCGAGAAGCCGGAAGGCGGCGGTGGTGAGGGAACCCGCCTCTCGGTGCGCCAGGAATAAGGGGTATCAAGACGGGTCGGATCCTTTATAGCCGCGTCCGAACCCTAACGGTAAAGCAGATCCGAATCCGGGCCGCACTCAACCTTATGACAAAAAAACTACTACCATATATATTGTACAAAAAAAAATGGTGCACGTTGTTAACGATGATCGTTTTTTAATGCCGTCCTCATGTCTACTGATTCTTGAAAGAACGCCTCGGTGCTCTCCTTGTCTCATTCTCATATCTATTAATTCTAGAAGAGGTGATCCTTAATAAGACCTGAAGTTACCTTCTTCAAGCGTCAAGAAAATAAACATCATCCTCACCAGACTCCTGCAAGAAAAGTCTCCGGAAATCGAATGCTCCGATGGGGACCCTCTGACGCTCAAGTCAGTCACTTGGGAACAGATGAGAACTCACTAGTCGAAGAAGCTAGAGAGTTAGGGTTTTACTAGCAAGAAGAAGACTAGAAAACTTTTAGTTCCCTCCCCTACTTACAGTGAGAGTGTGGCCTTTTATACCTGCCCGAAGATCCGCTTTTCCGTCCCAAAAAATCGCTGATTCCGGGGTGCCTCGTCTGATAACAAACAAAAAGATGAGGCTTGACAGTAACGGGTCGCACTGTCATCGTGCGTGTCGGAGGCATCTTGCGTTACTTATCAGTACGGCTTCACAGGTGTCCAGCAGCTGCGGTTGCATTTGGTGCGCGCCGCTGCTGGATGTGACCGCGCACAGTTACAAGTGGTAGTGAATCGCACTCCGTAATGGGGTATGGTCATGCACAGTTGCAAATGTGCAACGAACTATACGCCGTTATGAGGTATGGTCACTCGCAGCTACGGGCGCACGGCTGGCCACGTGGGCGTTCCAGGTGGCCTAAAGTTGTTGTTTGGTTCAAAGGCCGGTCCACGTACCGAGCATTGTTCATACACCCCGAGACGGAGGGGGTCTCGGGGGTGAGATGTTGCTGGTGCACCCTGAGACCGGATGTGGGGGGCGGTCTTGAGGTTGAGATGTTGTGCCCTCACCCCGAGACCGGAGGGGGTCTCGGGGGTGAGATGTTGCTTGTGCACCCCGAGACCGGAGGTGGGGGCGGTCTCGGGGTTGAGATATTGTGCCCTCACCCTGAGACCGGAGGGGGTCTCGGAGGTGAGATGTTGCTTGTGCACCCCGAGACCGGAGGGAGGGTCTCGGGGTTGAAATGTTGTGCCCTCACCCCGAGACCGGAGGGGGTCTCGGGGGTGAGATGTTGCTTGTGCACCCCGAGACCGGAGGTGGGGGCGGTCTCGGGGTTGAGATGATGTGCCCTCACCCCGAGACCGGAGGGGGTCTCGGGGGTGAGATGTTGCTTATGCACCCCGAGACCGAGGGGGGGTCTCGGGGTTGAAATGCTGTGCCCTCACCCCAAGACCGGAGGGGGTCTCGGGGGTGAGATGCTCGGGGTCTTACCGGATGCACGGCAGGGCTAAAGGTTGAATGACACTTTGGAGATGCGAAGTCTCCAAGTCAGGCACTTGGCGAGACTGACATTGATATCCGAGGATGAGAGGGTTTCGGGGCCAGGGAGACCTCCGTTAGCTGCCGTTACCACTTATTCTAACGGCGTTGGATCAGCCACATCAGGTGCCCCCTCACCCCTGAGGCAAAGTGGGCCCACCCCGGCAAGGCGAAAGGGGTGTTACTTCCCACGTGGTTGATCCCCGTCCTTCGCAAGTTGTCCCCGAACACGTATCCCTGGTCACTGCAGTGGCTCTATGCGGATGGCATGGGGAATGTGAATGGGCTGCCGCTTTCATCCACTCAATCTGCCACGATCATCCTCGAGGCAAGGTTAACTCCTCGAAGTCTGCAAGGAAAGATGTGCCATCATTACCTCTTATAGTGGCGATGTCAGCGGAGTCCTATCATTGGCCGGAGGCGTATCGTATCATGCATTGGGCAATCGCCGAGGCGAACCAGCTTATGGTGGGGGTCCACGTGGCTGATGAGACATGGCGGGATAATTTGAAACTGAATAAAACTCGGATGGGGGTTGAAGCTGGCCCAGGGCTTTATGTGCCGATGGGAGTCGAGCTTTGTGCCTAGCTGGCCCAAGGCTTTGAGTGCCAACTGGAGTCGGGCTTTGTGCCTGGCTGGCCCAAGGCTTTGAGTGCCGACGGGAGTCGGGCTTTGCGCCTGGCTGGCCCAGGGCTTTAGGTGCCGACGGGGGTCAAGCTTTGCGCCTAGCTGGCCCAGGGCTTTAGGTGCCGACGGGAGTCGGGCTTTGTGCATGGCTGGCCTAGGGCTTTAGGTGCCGATGGGGGTCGGGCTTTGTGCCTGGCTGGCCCAGGCTTTGAGTGCCGACAGGAGTCCGGCTTTGTGCCTGGCTGGCCCAGGGCTTTAAGTGCCGACGGGGGTCGGGCTTTATGCCTTGCTGGCCCAGGGCTTTTAGCTGCCGACGGAGTCGGGCTTTGTACCTGGCTGGCCCAAGGCTTTAGGTGCCGACGGGGGTCGGGCTTTGTGCCTGGCTGGCCCAGGGCTTTGAGTGCCGACGGGAGTCGGGCTTTGTGCCTGGCTGGCCCAGGGCTTTGAGTGCCGACGGGAGTCGGGCTTTGTGTCTGGCTGGCCCAGGGCTTTAAGTGCCGACGGGAGTCGGGCTTTGTGCCTGGCTGGCCCAGGGCTTTGAGTGCCGACGGGAGTCGGGCTTTGTGCCTGGCTGGCCTAGGGCTTTTAGGTGCCGACAGGAGTCAGGCTTTGTGCCTGGCTGGCCTAGGGCTTTAGGTGCCGACGGGAGTCGGGCTTTGTGCCTAGCTCGCCCAGGGCTTTTGGCTGAAAAACTGAGGTGCTAAAATTTAAATTCGTTAATATAGAATGAGGGGTGAAGGCCCAAAAGAATACAAGCACAGTATTTAATGTGAGAAGAGGAATGCGCTACTAATAATACCGACGAAAGTTGTCAGCATTCCACGTCCGAGGAAGTGGTTTCCCATCCAGCTCTTCAATCTTGTATGCTCCGTGACGGAGTGTCTCGGCGATCCGATAGGGCCCCTCCCAATTCGGAGCTAGCTTGCCTCCTTTCGTCGGCTTTGAGACTTCAGCTCGTCGAAGGACTAGGTCTCCCGGCAGGAAAGTCTTGGGACGCACGCGGGCGTTGTAGTACCTGGCAGTTCGTTGTCGGTAGACCGCCATCCGCAGTCACGCTCGGTCTCGCACCTCCTCCACCAGGTCGAGGTTAGTCCGTCGCCGATCCGAGTTGTCTTCCTCATTATATGACTCCACCCGAGGACTAGGGGAGCCTATCTCCACCGGAATGACAACTTCGGACCCAAAGACCAGGCTGAACGGAGTCTCTCCGGTAGGGGCTCGTGGCGTGGTATGGTAGGCCCATAACACATTGTGGAGCTCCTCCACCAACCGTCCCTTGCAATCATCCAGTCGGGTTCTTAGTCCTTGGAGAATGATGCGATTGGTCACTTCGGCCGCTCCATTGGTCTGGGGGTGTCTGACGGAAGTGAACCTCTGATGGATGCCAAGTTCGGTGCAGAACTCTCGGAAGGGTGCGTTATCAAACTACCGGCCGTTGTCAGTGACCAGAGTATGGGGTAGCCCGAACCGGCATATGATAGACTTCCAAAAGAAGGATCTCACCTTGCTTTCATTGATTTTAGCAAGGGCTTCGGCTTCAATCCACTTGGTGAAGTGATCGATGGCCACCAGGAGGAACTTATGTTGTCCAGAGGCCGGGGGGAATGGTCCCAGAATATCCATACCCCACTGGGCGAAGGGCCAAGGTGCCACCAAGGGGGTCAGCTGGGACGTCGGCTGTCGCTGAATATTGGTGTGGCGCTGGCAGCTATCACACTTCTTTATAAGCTCGGCCGCGTCCTCCTTCGTGGTCAGCCAATAGTACCCCTGTCGCAGGGCCTTATAAGTTAGGGCTCTGCCCCCTAGGTGGCTCCCACAGATGCCCTCGTGGATCTCCCGTAAAATGTAGTTAACTTCTGCTGGCCCTACGCACTTAAGGACCGGGTATGAAAATGACCTTTGATAGAGCCTTCTGTCCATTATCAGGAACCTTGGGACCCGCAGCTTGAGCAGTCTGGCCTCCGCGGGGTCCTCATGGAGGGTGCCGTCGGTCAGATATCGGACATAGGCATCCATCCAGGAGGGCTCTTGCTCGATCGGCAGTGCTTCATCCACAGCGTCAATGCTCGGGGTCTGTAGGTGCTCCACATATGTCCTTCCCAGGGTTCCGTCAGCCGAGGTGGCCAGACGGGACAACGCGTTAGCCCTAGCATTCTCTACTCGGGGAATGTAGCTGACACGGAAATAAGAGAGCCAAGAGGCCTGGGACTGTACCTTACTCAAGTAATGAGACATGGTCGGGTCTCTAGCTTCATACTCCCCAGCGACCTACCCAGAGACAAGCTGGGAGTCTGTGAAGGCTCTCAGACGCTCCGCACCAAGCTCCTCGGCCAGCCTCATCCTTGCCTGCAGGGCCTCATACTCCGCCTGGTTGTTGGTGGCCGGGAACTGGAACCGAAGGGCATACTCTACCACCTCCCCATCGAGACTTGCGAGGATGAGCCCGTCTCCGCTCCCCTGAGAATTCGCTGCTCCATCCACGTGCAAGATCCACTCTTCTCCTTCCGCTCCCCCAGCCGGGGGGGACTCCATGCATATCTTCGGACATGACTCCTCATGGCACTTCTCAGTCCAGGTGCACTCGACCAAGAAGTCAGCTAATACTTGGGACTTCATGGCAGACCTTGGCCGGATTGATAAATCAAACTCGCTCAGCTTGACTGCCCACTTGGCTAATCGACCCGATGTGTCAGGATGGGACAGGATAGTGCGAAGAGGTTGGTCCGTGAGCACCACGATGGGATGAGCTTGGAAGTAGGGTCAAAAGCGTTGTGCGAAGACCACCAAGGCGAAGATGATCTTCTCAGTCCTAGTGTACCTGGTCTCGGCATCATGAAGCACCTTGCTAGTGTAATAGACCGCCTCTACACTCCATCAGCATCCATACGCACGAGCACAGAACTGACGGCCTCGGGGGAGGCTGCAAGGTACAGAAGAAGCTCCTCCCCGCTCCTCGGCTTAGACAGCAACAGGGGAGTGGATAAAAATTGCTTTAATTCCTCGAAGACATCCTGATACTCCTTTATTCACTCGAATCTGTTGACCTTGCGCAGCGCCTTAAAGAAGGACAGACACCTCTCCGCTGATCTGGACATGAAGCGACTCAGGGCCGCCACCCTCCCGGTTAGGCGCTGCACCTTCTTTTTATTAGCTGGAGGCCTCATATCCAGATGGCCCGGATCTTATCGGGATTGGCTTCGATCCCCCACTGGGTCACCATGAAGCCCAAGAACTTGCATGCCACAACCCCGAAGGCACACTTGCGGGGATTCAGCCTCATCCGATATTGGCGTAGGTTGCTGAAGGTTTCCGCAAGATCGGTGACGTGGTCGGCCGCGTGGGTGCTCTTGGTCAGCATATCATCCACATACACCTCTATGTTGCGTCCAATCTGGTCCTCAAAGACCTTATTCATCAACCTCTGATAAGTAGCCCCGGCATTCTTCAGCCCAAACGGCATCACCTTGTAGCAGTAAATCCCTTTTTCAGTGACGAAGGAAGTAGCCTCTTCATCCGCTGGGTCCATCCTTATTTGGTTGTACCCTAAGAACGCGTCCATGAAGCTAAGGGCCTTGTGCCCGGATGTAGCATCCACTAGCTGATCGATCCGGGGCAGTGGGAAGCTATCTTTGTGGCATGCCTTATTGAGGTCGATGAAGTCCACGCACATCCTCCAGATCCCACTGGCCTTGCGCACCATCACGACATTTGCCAGCCAGTCGGGGTAGTGCACCTCACGGATATGACCGGCCGCCAAGAGCTTTCGCACCTCCTCGTCCACAGCCTTCTGTCTGTCTGAGGCAAAACTTCTCTTCTTCTGCCGAATGGGTCGGTACTCTGGCTTGATGTTGAGCCGGTGGGTGATCACTTTCTTCGGAATGCCTGGCATGTTCGACGCCGACCAGGCGAAGATATCCGCGTTGGCTCGTAAGAAAGCGAGGAGCCAACCGCGGGCCTCTTTTGGGAGCGAAGCTCCAATGCGGATCGTTCTTGTTGGGTCCTCCCCAAGAGGGAAGGCCAGTAGATGCTCAGCCAGTTCTCCTCTCCTTTCCAATTCCCGAGGGTCCAACACCTCTGGCGCGGGTGCAGACACCACCCCCTCTAGACTTGGAGCCATGTGGCAGCAAAGTGGGGGCGGGTTCTGCTCCCCCCACATCTCTCCGACTCCTTCACTGGTGGGAAACCTCATGAGGAGCCTCTTAGTGGAGATGACGGCGTCCAAGAGGTTGAGTCCAGGCCTTCCAAGGATAGCATTGTAGGCGAGGGGCACCCGGACCACCAGGAAGCTCATGAGAACTGTGCTTTGGCGTGGGGCCATGCAAGCCGTGACAGAAAGAGTGATCTCCCCCTCGACCTTCACGGAATCTCCAGTGAACCCCATCAGGGGTGTGATGACAGGCCGGAGCAAGTCAGGTGATAGATTCATGCGAACAAAAGCATCATAATTCAAAACATCCACCGAGCTCCCACTATCGACTAAAATTCTTTTTACAGGGTGTTTTGCTATCGTCATGGATACGACGACACTATCATCATTTTTATTAACCACCCCCTCTAAGTCCCTTTTGAAAAAAGGGATTACAGAGTCTAACTCTCCCTTCTCCCTCGGCCTCTTGGGCGGTCCACCTGCCCCCCAGGAAATCATCATCACCGTCTCTTCGGTCGGAGTATTGTCGATCATCAGTGGTGGGGGCACCGACTGGCCAGGGGCTCCCGGGTTGTTCCTCTGAACGAACTTTCCCAGGTGGCCATGCTGGATGAGATCCTCTATCGCCTTCTTTAGCTGGCGATAGTCGTCGGTGTCATGGCCATGGTCCCGGTGGTAGCGACAGTAAAGGCTCTTGTTGCGGGGGGTCTTCGGATTCATCGGAGGAGGGCGCTGAAGATAAGGCTCACCTTCAATTTTGAGCAGGATGTGCGATATCGGGGCGAGCAAAGGGGTGTAGGGCCCATCTCTCGGTGCAAGGGCTCGGGGACGATTGTCTGGTCGGTGAGGAGGCTCAGGCCTTCTGGGGCGAGCTTTGGCAGGTTCCGGCCGGACCGGCTTCTTGGGAATGCTCCTGCTAGCCTCACGCCGGGAGGAGTCGGCCTCGTCAACTCGTATATATTTCTGGGCCTGGGTCAAGAGCTCGGCGTAGGAACCGGGCGGCTTCTTGTCAAGGGAGTATGCGAAGCGAGATGGGCGAAGCCCTCGCTTCAAGGCCAAAGTGGCCACTGAGTCCTCAAGATTGTAAACTTCCAGGGCGGCTTCCTTAAACCGAGCGACATAGTCCTGCAGGGACTCGCCACTCTTCTGCTAGACGGAGAAGAGGCTGTCGACTACCCTTGGAATCTTCCTGCAGGCATCAAAATGGGCCAGGAAGGCCCTCTCCAGCTAACGGAAGGAGTCGATACTCCGCGGCAGCAGGCGAGAATACCAGGCTCGGGCAGCTTTCTTCAAGGTGGCTGGAAAGGCGATGCACATGAGTGAATCGGTTGCCCCCTGGACCTGCATGAGAATCTTGTAACTTTCAGATGGTCCAGGGGGTCCGTGGTCCCGTTATAAGGGTCCAACTGAGGAAGATGGAACCGGGTGGAGATGGGCTCTTCCATGATGCGGCGAGATAGCGGTGGTCGGCTGTCGTAGTCCGCCTCTAGAGGGTTGGTAATCCGACGGCTGAGCTCTTCCAACCACTGATTGTACTCGTCAAGTCGACGCTCTGCCCGACGGGCTATCCCAACATCGAAAGACCCCTCCCTCGATGAGTCTGAGGAGGGGGAGAAGCGGCGGGGAGGCCGATGAGGGCGCTCCACCTCCCTCTCATGCCATCGCTTGGGAGACGCGCTGACGCGACGAGAGGGGGACCGGGGCCGCTTGGAGGCTTCGCGGCGGTGAGGCTTAGATGAAGCGCGGCGATGGCAAGCTTCTTGAGCAGGAGACCTCCTCCGAAACGAGTGCTGGCTGGGCTGAAGGACTCCTGGCACCGACGGGAGGGGTTCTGGTTGCCGTGCAATCACCGCTTGATGTTGCAGGCCTTGGACCATTGTTGCCAAGGACTGGACTTGTGCGGCAAGAGTGGCAAACCGATCTTCCTGAAGCTGTTACACCGGCGCTGGTGCAGGAACATCGGCTAGAGGAGCTGAGGGGCTAACTGCGGGCTGATCAGCCCTTTGACGCTGCCCCCAGCGTGACTGACGGTGGCCTCTCGTACACGAGTCGTCACCATTGTTCAAGAGTTTGAGGAGAAAGAAGTCGCTAATAGGTTCAAGGCTTTTCTCTTCTTCCCCCCTACCTGGCGCGCCAATCTGATGACGCCAAGTCACCTTCTTCAAGCGTTGAGGAAATGGACGTCCTCCTCACCGGACTCCTGCAAGAAAAGTCCCTGGAGACCGGATGCTCCGATGGGGACCCTCCGACGCTCAAGTCAGTCACTTGGGAATAGATGAGAACTCACTAGCCGAAGAAGCTAGAGAGTTAGGGTTTTACTAGCAAGAAGAAGACTAGAAAACTTTTAGTTCCCTTCCCTACTTACAGTGAGAGTATGGCCTTTTATACCTGCCCAAAGATCCGCTTTTCCGTCCCAAAAAATCGCTGATTCCGGGGTGCCTTGTCTGATAACGGACAAAAAGATGAGGCTTGACAGTGACGGGTCGCACTGTCATCGTGCGTGTCGGAGGCGTCCTGTCAGTACAGCTTCACAGGTGTCCGGCAGCTGCGGTTGCATTTGGTGCGCACCGCTGTTGGATGTGACCGCGTACAGTTACAAATGGTAGTGAATCGTACTCCGTAATGGGGTATGGTCATGCACAGTTGCAAATGTGCAACGAACCATACGCCGTTATGAGGTATGGTCACTCGCAGTTACGGGCGCACGGCGGGCCACGTGGGCATTCCGGGTGGCCTGAAGTTGTCGTTTGGTTCAAAGGCCGGTCCACGTACCGAGCATTGTTCATACACCCCGAGACCGGAGGGGGTCTCGGGGGTGAGATGCTGTGCCCTCACCCCGAGACCGGAGGGGGTCTCGGGGGTGAGATGTTGCTTGTGCACCCCGAGACCAGAGGTGGGGGCGGTCTCGGGGTTGAGATGCTGTGCTCTCACCCCGAGACCGGAGGGGTCCTCGGGGGTGAGATGTTGCTTGTGCACCCCGAGACCGGAGGTGGGGGCGGTCTCGGGGTTGAGATGCTGTGCCCTCACCCCGAGACCGGAGGGGGTCTCGGAGGTGAGATGTTGCTTGTGCACCCCGAGACCGAAGGGGGGTCTCGGGGTTGAAATGTTGTGCCCTCACCCCGAGACCGGAGGGGGTCTCGTGGGTGAGATGTTTCTTATGCACCCGAGATCGGAGGTGGGGGCGGTCTTGGGGTTGAGATGCAGTGCCCCACCCCGAGACCGGAGGGGGTCTCGGGGGTGAGATGTTGTTTGTGCACCCCGAGACCGGAGGGGGGGTCTCGGGTTGAAATGTTGTGCCCTCACCCCGAGACCGAAGGGGGTCTCGGGGTGAGATGCTCGAGGTCTTACCGGATACACGGCAGGGCTAAGGGTTGAATGACACTTTGGAGATGCGAAGTCTCCAAGTCAGGCACTTGGCGAGACTGACATTGATATCCGAGGATGAGAGGGTTTCGGGGCAGGGGGACCTCCGTTAGCTGTCGTTACCACTTATTCTAACGGCGTTGAATCCGCCACATCAAGACCTTTCTCGGATCGGCCGTGCTCTTTCCCCCTTTGATTGTAAATTTAGCAATTATTGATCTTATATCTTATTAATGAATTGAATACCTAGTTTTCTTGTTATGTTACTTCATTCAAGGCAGGTGAATTCTCTGAGATGTTAGAAGTCCTTTTTATCGATCTGAAAGCAACGCGCAAAGCTCAGTTAACCGGATTCTATGTGCTTAGTACAATGGCTCACTTCATCTCGTCCATCCAACGAAGATTGGAGATTATTTTGAAAATGTACATCACGTAACTATAAAAAATTCTAGTGTAATGATAAAATATTTTAGGTGGCTTTTGATTTAAGATGATATAATATTATTAAAAATTTTACTTTGTAGTTAAATTGTTAAAATATAAGATTAATATATTTGATTTATCTTAATAATATTAGCTCAGATTTTAAAATTCAAGATTACTAAGTTTGATTCATAATAACCAAACATAATAATCATATTACCACGTTCTTAAATTTTATTTATATTTTGTTATAATTTTTTTTTCTTTCAGGTGACTTTTTTTGTTAGAATATAAAATATTTCAATAACAAGCAAGGAATCTTTGTCCAATTATTTATAAATATTATATATAAATATTTAATAGTATATTATATATTATACATTTATATTTAATAATATTTAGATAACATAAATTATTTAATATTATATATCGTATTATTTAAATATTAAATAACATTTATAATATTTAATAATATATTTTAAATATGATATTTATCTAATTAAATTATTTAAAATTATAATATATAGAATTATATATATTATTTAAATATAATAATTTAATATGCAAAAAGTCATAAAGATTAATAATCTTAAATTTGACTTTTGTGTTATATTATATATCTAATATTAAATATAAATATAATATTAAATATTTAAAGATTATATAGTGTATATAAATATACAATTAAATTAAATATTATTGAATACACACATAAAAATTAAGAGCATACTTTAAGTTTATTGGACTTTTGATAATATTAAATATTGATCTTTCATATGAAAATTAGATTATCATAATTTATGATAACTTTGAATAACCGAAAAGCAAATATTGCTATACAAATTATTATGTCTAATTGCCAAATCAAGCATTGATCCAAAATTTAGCCTAGTTCAAGCCTGTTGGGGGAGCTTTATTCCATAATCAAGCACTAATTAAGCCTAAAGATGATCCTTGCTCCTAGATTAAGCTTGAATTAAGCATAAAGGGAAACATTACTCTCAAATAAAACTCAAATCAACCCTAAGAAAGAGTCTTGCTCCTAGATCAATTCTAAACTACTCCTAAATTAAGCTCAAATCAAGCTTAAAGAAGAACTTTACTCCTATATTAAGCCCAAAAAAAAGTTTGCTCTCAAATCAAATCCAACGGAGAGCCCTGGTCCTAGATTGAGCCTGAGTCAGCCCAATGGAGCATTGTTATAAAATTAAGTGCACCTAAATGGAGCATTGCTCTAAAATCAAGTTTAACATACTGCTTTAAAATTAAATTTGCTCAAATGAAGTAATGCTCTAAAATCAAGTTCAACTCAATGGAGCATTACTCCAAAATCAATTTCATCCTAACAGAGTACTGCTCCAAAATCAGCTTCACTCAAATATAGCACAGTTTTAAAATCAAATTCAACATAATAGAGCATTCTTTCAAAATCAAGTTCACTCAAATGGAATATTGCTCCAAAATCAAGTTTAGCCCCAATAGATAATTCCTCCTAAATCAAGTTTAGCCTAATGGAGCATTGCTTTAAAATTAATTTTACTTAAATGAAGTATTACTCAAAATCAAGTTCAGCCCAAGTAAAGCATTGTTCAGCTCAATGGAGCATTGCTCCAAAATCAATTTAACTCAAATATAGAATTGCCCCAAAATCAAGTTTAGTCCAAATGAAGCATTACTCTAAAATTAAGTTTACTTAAGTGAAACGTTGCTCTCAAATCAAGTTCATTCAAATGAAGCATTGCTCAAAACTAAGTTTAGCTCAATTAAGCAACACTAAAAATCAAGCTAACCCAAGTAGAGCATTACTCCAAAACATGTTTACCAAATGTTCCTAGGATAAATTGTTGGCTCATCTAATATTTTCTTGAAAAAACAAATGTGCGATCATAACACTTATTTTCATGACGCAGCAGGATACTCCTACTCATGTGCAAATCTTTGCATCTCATCTATTATTATCTTATGACATTTTAATAATATTATTGGGATACTTGATACTTGGATGAAAAAGTCCCATTGAGTGTTATATTTATTGATGGATTCTATGTCCGCTCCTATCCTTCTTTTTTTTTTTTTTTTTGTAAGAAGCTGGACAACATATTATTAGTAGCTACAAATAATAATTTGATTGTGTTTAAAAATTGTAACTATTTGAATTTATAACATTTTATATGTAAAAGAAGAAAATTTAATCTTCTAATTGTTGTGTAGCTTATATATGGTAACTCTTATGCTACTTCTATATAAAAAAAGAAAATTAAATCTTTTAATTGCTGTATAGCTTATATATGGTAACTCTTATGCTAGTTCTATGCAAAATAAGAAAATTTAATCTTCTAATAGTTGTGCAGTGATTGAATATTTCTATTTATATTCTTTGCATTTAATACTTACAACACATCTATGTCTCTTTTTTTTTTTAATGGCATTCAAAGAGGATAATTAATCCATGCCTACTCTATCATGCAAGGTTAACTCTAATCAGAATCAAATTCTTAATTTTTTCTTTAAATCTAAATGATAAGAGATGGTATTATTTGTTATAAATTTGTGGTCGAACAAAGAGAAACATTGAAAAGTTTATGATAATAGAAACGTTCAAGTATGTTTGTTTGATTTCTAATTTTCATATAAAAGCCAATCCAGATGATAACCTACTATGCTAAACCGTCTAGGTTTAATAACCTTTTTCTATTATTTAAAAAATAAAAAAAGGAGATATGGAAAATCATTGAACAACTGTATCCTAACTAAATTGTAATATAATATTATGATATATATAAATGGGTCAAGGATTAATCTAAAGCCAATGAAAAAAAAAATCAAGTTCCGAGATGGATTCAGATCAATCAAAATAAGACACTCATAGATACACACTAAATATGACTAATAATCAAATTCAAGTTCATATTTGAGTTTTTTTAGATTAAATTTAGTATACCATTTTCGTGAGCAAGTAGCCAAAAATTATTAATTTTTAAAATTGAAAGGATGCTATCACAATAGTCTTTTATATAAAACAAATTTATTAGATTATAGTGGAAAAAAGAGCAAAATATGGAAATAGAATGGCTGGTTAAAAATCCTATCATTTTTTAAATTTCAAATTTTGTATATAATTAATTAATTAATATATAATTAAAATATAAATGTTAGTTCATATTTTTAAACTAGATTAATAGTGTTCAAGAGTTAAGAGGAGCAATATGAGCTGTAAATTTAAATATAAAGAAAAAGAACTAACATAAATCATGCCTTTAAACTTTTTTATATTTATTTATTATATATATGAGTTGGACTTAGTTACATTTGAGTTTAAATTCAAATACTTTTTTCATCCTTAAATTCATATAAATTTTAGAGCTATTTATTTTTTTATATTTTTATATTAAAAATCATGAACTATATGAGAAAAAGGGATCGATGCACACACATGCTAGACTTTGCTATATCTATGTTTAGTCAAGTTTATACATTTTTTTTGTTAGAATCTATAGATGAAAGAGGTAGCGGAATCTAATTTGAGTACACTTAAAATAACAAAGTCTATCTCTTATATATATATATATATATATATATATATATATATAATGAGACTTTTGTATTTGATTAAAGATATACTCGAGTGGAATTTAATAAAAATTAGCTTTTATATATAGAATCTGATTTTGGCTCGTAAAATTATAGTAAATTTAATTTAGAATCATATATCATTATTACAGAACAATTGAGATGAATTATTAAATTTATGGATTTCAAGTCACGAGGAATTCCAAGACGGCCGCCCATTCCGCCCGCGGACAAACCCGCCCACGCCCGCGTTTGCTCCGGGGCATGGCATTCCCGTAGTTCCGTCCATTGACAGGGGCATTCTAGCTCAGAATGTCAACCGCGTTGACGTCGGCGGCGAGGTAAGCGACTTCTCTCTTGACTGCGGAAAGCCAAGGCCGCCGGCACCCTTTCGCCGAATTATTATTATTATTATTTTATTTTTTATTGTTAAAAATAGAAAAATTTAAAAGAGCCACGACAGAGAAAGAAGTAGGAAACAGAAGGGCGAGCGGACTCATTATAAGAGGGAAGGTAATGGTGTCGAGGTCGTCGATATGTGACTCGATCTGCAGGTGCGTGTTCCCGGGGATGCGGATCGGCAAGGAGGAGCTGAGGTGGAATATCTTGATGCCGGAGTATCACCGGATGGCCATGGTGACGTCTGTCCGAATGAAGAAGGACTGGAAAGTCGGTGCGATGGCGGCATCGTCGATAGCCAACAGGAACGACAACGAAGAGGGTGCCGGAGGTGCCTAAGGTGATTTTTGTTGGACGTGTATCGCAGATGGTGGCTATCTAATAGATCAAACTAAGGCTAGAGTTACACTTTATGTTCTTAAGACAATTTCGTTTCGCAATAGTGCTTATGGTCAGTATGACGATTGTCTTTTAGGATACAACAGTCTTCTTTTAATAAAAGCAGCATACAATTCATCAAAAATATCGAACCAAAAATTTACTCTCTTTTTAATGTACTATTGCTATACTACCCTTAGGAAAGTATGCAAATACCTAAGAGAGGAGAAGGCTAGGATTGATTCGGATTGAACTCAATTCGGAATGGAATTGAAATGAATGAAATGAAAGGGTCTTGGGTCCTATTTATAAGTTTAGGTGCCCCTTGGAAGCAACCCTACGAGATTGAATTTAATTTGAATTCTCTGATGAATTTGATCAAAGGATGTGAGGGTTAAAGGCTTATCACCCTTGATATGCCCATTAACATCGTGATCTTCAGATCAGGCGATCGAATAAGCCTTTTCATGGCCTATCTTCATCCTGATATGCCTTCTCACCATCGTGATCTAATGATCACATTATCAGATAGGCGGTTGCACGTCTTTGATATACCTTTTTATGATCAGAAGTGCAAAGTGAGCCTACAAAGTGCCCATTGCGCTCTTCGCACACGCGCATGCGCGTGCGTGATGGTGATGCTACACATCACCCTCAAGCTCTCCACTTGTGGTGAGCCTAAGGAACTTAAGCTTCAAGGAAGTGGTTTTCATATAAGTGACCCTTCATTTTTTGATTTTTTTATGTGATTAAATGTTTCTGTAATTTTTTCATTCATACACATAAGAGGTGATGCTTTCAAAACCCATAGATATTTAGGATTAATTTTGACCATTACCAATAGTTTTGTGAACTCCCGCACAGCAGGGGACGTCACGGCCCGGCCCTCAAGGGCTGGCTTCAACAGTTCATGGCCAAGGAACACGTTAAGAATACGCCCCGCTCTTCTTTTATGTAAATATTATAATTTTTTTTTAAATTTAAAATTTTATTTTTTTATTTTTTTAAGGCCTGTTTGTTAGAGAGGTTGGGAGTGGGAACAAGAGACAGGCAAAGGAGAGGTACTGTATTTTATTTGAGATCTTTTTAAAAAAAAAATGGAAAAAAGAAGGCTTTACGAGGATTCTCAGTGCCATTTCAAACTTTCAATAGTAATAATTTTTAAATCTCTATGAAGTTTTGTGAGATTTGCTTTACTTTCTTCTATTGATCGAATACAAAATTCTTTTTTTTCCCTTCATATACAAAACCTCTGGTTTCAATCCTACCTTTATATTCTTTTCTTTTACCTTCCTTTATTTAAAAATCCTTCCTTTCTTTTCCACAGAGATAAGTGTTTTCTAATGTTTCTTTAAAGATTTTGAGTTTTGGATTCGTGAATTCAATCAATGTTCATGATGAAAGATTCATGGCTAATAAAGGCGATCATCCTCTTGTGTTTGGCGCTCTTCTAAAGTAATTTTTTTAATATTTTAGCAATACTTGGGTCATTGGCTTGAATTTCACATGGAAGAAGGTTTTTTATTTTTTTTGATGGGATCGAGAAGGTGAACTTTAGGACATCCTTCGAGAAGAGAACTCAGAAAAAAATTGAGAGATAAATTTTGAAATCAAAATCTTACTTCTTAAACGATATTTAATTTTTTTATTCTTAAATAATATCTCTTGATTAATTAAATGGTATCTTTTTTGCGTAATTTTTGGTAAGTTTTCATATTTGAATTAATGTACGGTGAGCATGTAAGGATCTTTCAAGGTCAAAGATCATTGCCAAAGGTAAATTATCGGTGGAGATTAGATTTCAATTTAAGAGTGCATATGCATGATTTCTGTAAGATAGGTTTTAGCTATGCGTTTCTTTTCTTTTTGCCAATGTTCTGGAGCACCGCAATGATTTTTGAAAGATTTATGGTATGGAATACATGGAGTGAGTTCTTGATAAAAATTCATGATATTATTAAGTATTCTAGTGCCTTCAGTGATGTGGCTGGTAAAAGCCACATGTAAGTTAATAGCCAAAACTACCTAACGATAAAAATTATTTGCAGAGACAGCTCCTAGATGGCCCCAACACCCGAGGCGGCTCCTAGGCAGCCTCAGCATCAGAGACAGTCCCTAGGCGGCCTCGAGCAGCTCCTAGGCGGCCCAGCATCAAAGGCAGCCCCGATGTGGCTCTTAGGAGGTGGTAAGGGAACCCACCTCTTGGTGCGCCAAGAATTAGGGGTAGCAAGATGGGTCAGATCCTTTATAGCCGCATTTGAACCATAACGTAAAGCAAATCCGAATCCGAGCCGCACTCAACCTTATAACAAAAAAAATACTACGCATAAGGCATATACTGTACAATATATATAGTACCTTATATATGTATGATGAGTCAATACTTTTACAGATAGAATGTCAGAGCTAGTGAGATTAGATCCGTCTTTCTGATTTGGATGATTGATACTTTTTGGCAGATAATCACCTTGTGAGGCTTATTTGGCCAGAGTCATTAAATCTTTCTAATGACTTTTTGGGCTTCATTGGTTTAGAGATTTATGACTTTATGATGGATTATGACCTTTGGGGCTTCATCTTATTAGGGCCATTAATGCTGCCTGATGGACCATAACTTTTAGGGCCTCATCTAGTTAGAATCATTAATGTTACCCGATGGGTCGTGACCTTTTGGGGCTCATGCTAGAACTGACAGTTCTTGTCTTACTATACTGATATGGCTTGAGGATAGCTAGTGGATCTAACTTTGCCAAAAGCAGAGGCTTGATTGGGAAGCTGAAATAAACCTTGAGAATAAGACAAAAGGGGTACCGATGCCGCCTAGAATCGGGGCCACCTAGGAACCTCTTTCATGCTGGGGCTGCTCAAGGACCACCTCTGGTGCTGGGACCGCCTAGAAGCCACCCAGAAGCTGCCTCTAGTGCTGGGGCTGCCCAGGAGCCGCGGCCATCTGGAGCCGTCTATGCAAATAATTTCCGCCGTTAGATAGTTTTAGTCGTTAACTTACATGTGGCTTTTACCAGCTACATCACTGAAGGCACTAGAATAATTAACAATATCATGAATTTTTTATCAAGAAATCACTTCATGTATTCCATACCATAAATCTTTCAAAAATCATTGTGGTGCTCCAGAACATTGGCAAAAAGAAAAGAAACGCATAGCTAAAACCTATCTTATAGAAATCATGCATATGCACTCTTAAATTGGAACCTAATCTCCACCGATAATTTACCTTTGGCAATGATCTTTGACCTTGAAAGATCCTGACATGCTCACCATACATTAATTCAAATATGAAAACTTACCAAAAATTACGCAAAGAAAATACCATTTAATTAATCAAGATATATTGTTTAAGAATAAAAAAATTAAATGTCCTTTAAGAAGCAAGATTTTAATTTCAAAATTTATCTCTTAGTTTCTTTCTGAGTTCTCTTCTTGGATGTCCTAAATGTTGGGAATTATGTATTCCAGATATTAATCAAATTCATGAAAATATAGCAGAAGATATAATACAAAATTTCAAATGCCCAGGATCCTTAGAAACAGATTCATTAAATTACAAATAAAATCTAAAATATTAGATTTATTCATACCTGAGTCCTTTATCGATGTAGAAAAGGATGAAGCCGGTGAATCCTCTGCCACTAGCTCCGGCCTCTAACGGTGATTCACACGGAGAAGAGTGGATGAAGACCTTCAAGGTATGAAGATGACACTTAGGAGAGAGGGGTGCTAGCGCCTCTTGAATCCTCTTATAGAAATATTCAAAACAAAAGATATCTCCGAAGATCTAAAAGATCTAATCTTTTTCTTCTCATGCTCTCTCTTTCTAGGAGAAAGGAACCATATTTATAGAGAGAGGGAGAGAAACAATATTTATAGAGAGAGGGAGAGAAAGAAACGTTCTAAGGGAGAAGAAGAGACCTATTTTCATGGTAACATCATGGTAACGTTAATCCAAGGAAACAGAAGAGACATCTTTTTATGGTAACGTCATGGTAACGTTAATCCAAGGAAACAAAAGAAACTCCAATTCTCATGGTAACGTTAATCCAAGTGTCACAATCTCAGCCTTTGAAATTAGGAGTTAGCTATCTCATAACTACATGCCTCAATCTGTACGTGTTCATCATCGAACCGTAGAGATTCATCATGCCTCATCCCATGGGCATGATTCCATCTTCACATGGCTGAGATTTTAATCCATACCCGAATAATTAGAGCCATCCATCACATGGATCAAGTCATATTTGGGTATCCAATTATTTGGTCATCATATGCACAAATAATTTTTCTTAACATTCCTTCTACTATAATGGATCATATCCATTATTATTTTATCTTCTTTAAATTGGATCTTACCAATTATTTAATTGATCATCTTATCTGAATTAAATCTAATTTAATTCTCATTTTAATTCATCCAAAATTCTCCTTAATGCGTGTGACCCATTAGGCCCTTTAACATGTTGGCAATAATCATGTCCTAATCACAGACCCTAGGAATGATTGGACAACTCTTTGTTCAAGTCAAAAATATGATTATAGATCATGAGAGGCCTCTAGCAAAGCATCATGACCACCCAACTGCTAAAGGTTTTATTGACGTGACCATCAACAACACCTGTCCATGAACGATTACTGTATGATCAAATCCATTCGTCACATATCTCAGATCAATCAGTGGTATGGAATGTGTCAACCCTAATTTATCTTTGTTTACTTGATCTCAGGAAAAATTGATTCATATGAATTAGAACTTCGAAACCATTTTTGAATTCCAACTCAACCTTGCAAGGATTTAACAATCAATTTAATCCATCAAGTGGCCGTGGGATATAACCCTTTCTATCAAGGGAGACGAATCCTGTCTTGATCAAACACAATCTTCATGTGCTTCATGTCATACCCAATCGACACCATATTTGCCACCCGTGGCTAGAGCGACGTTTGGATGTCGTCAAAGCATGACATTCCACACATGAGATGCAATAAAGATCTCAAGTCAAAGGATCACTCACACCACCGTCATTAGAGATCAACCATCGACACTATATAGAATATCCATATGGATCTCTGTATGGGTCATCCAATGCATCGTTACAATAACGAGCATCCACACACCTATCCAAGTATCTTCATACTTCAGCTTGTGAAATCAGTTGCTCATCCCAAGGGTGAGGATATGCAATGTGTGCCAGTCTCATGGTGTTCAATGGTGTCCAGTCTCATCTACATATCGACTAGGGAAGTTTAAAGAATCGAACAATAACGTGCAATTTGGATATCACAATTTGTAGTCTCTATTACAAATTCCATATGCACGGTTCACATTCTTTTGGACTTTATCTCACAGACAAATATATCAAATAAAAGACATCTGGATAGATAAAGAAACCATTTTATTTGATTTGTATTCATAGAATGTATACAACATTCAATCCAATTGGATTTAGGGCATACACTAACAATCTCCACTTGCACTCGAGCCATTTACCCATGTATTTAATACCGAGTGACTTAACATTATCATGCTTCTGCTGCGGCAGGGCTTTAGTGAGCGGATCAGTTACATTATCCTCAGTGGGGACTCATTCCATTTTTACATTATTTTTACCAATAATCTCTCTAATTACATGGTATCTCCTGAGTACATGTATAGACCTATGATGAGACCTTGGCTCCTTAGCTTGCGCAATAGCTCCATTGTTGTCACAATACAAGTGTACTGGATCAGCAATGCTTGGAACCACACCAAGTTCAGTGATGAACTTTTTGATCCCAACTGCTTCTTTGGCTGCATCTGATGCTACGATGTACTCGGCTTCGGTCGTAGAGTCAGCAGTCGTCTCCTGCTTGGAACTCTTCCAGCTGACTGCACCGCCATTAAGTGTAAAGACATAGTCTGATTGAGATTTATAATCATCTTTATCAGACTGAAAACTAAAATCCGTATAACCCTGAACTATGAGTTCGGGTCCTCCATAAACCAAGAACATATCCTTAGTCCTTCGTAAGTACTTAAGGATATTCTTGACGGCCATCCAATGTTTCTCACCAGGGTTTGCCTGGTATCTACTAGTGATACTCAATGCATAAGAAACATCAAGTCTCGTACATAGTATCGCATACATGATGGATCCGATTGCAGAGGCATATGGAATCCTATTCACATGCTCTCTCTCCATTTGGGTCTTAGGACTTATGTCCTTGGAGAGATGTATCCCATGCGATACCGGCAGGAATCCCTTCTTGGATTCCTTCATGCTAAACGTTTTAGCATTTTATCTATGTACGTTGATTGGGACAATCCAAGCAACCTCCTAAATTTATCTCTATAGATCTTAACATCCAGTATGTAGGCTGCTTCTCCCAAATCTTTCATAGAACTTGCTGGACAAGCAATCCTTCACTTCTTGCAGCAAGGATACATTGTTTCCTATCAATAATATGTCATCTACATATAATATCAGGAAAATAATAACACTCCCACTAACCTTCTTGTACACACATGGATCATCCTCATTTTTGATAAAATCAAACTTTTTGATTGTTTCATCAAAACGGATGTTCCAACTTCTAGAAGCTTGCTTAAGTCCATAAATGGACCTTTGCAGCTTGCATACCTTTTGAGAATCAATGGACTCAAAACCCTCAGGTTGTATCATATATACATTCTCCGCTAAATCACCATATCTCATAATCGTAATAGGCTGCAATCGCAAGCAAAATCCTTATGGACTTAAACATGGCTATAGGAGAAAAGGTTTCATCAAAGTCAACACCTTGCCTTTGCTTGTAACCTTTTACAATTAGCCTCGCCTTATAAGTAATCACATTACCATCCATGTCAGTCTTCTTCTTGAAGACCCATTTGCACCCAATGGGTTTTATCCCTTCAGGTGGATCAACCAAAGTCCATACTTGGTTGTCGTACATGGAGTCCATTTCAGACTTCATGGCTTCAAGCCATCTCTTAGAGTCAATGTCACAAATTGCTTCCTCGTAGTTAGTAGGCTCATCATCTTCTATAAGAAATCCATATCTCTTAGGAATATGATGTGTTCTACTAGACCTACGTAGCTGATGTGTACTTGGAGCTACCTATTGCTCCATCATTTCTGATAGAGGCTCATGTAAATGTTGCCTGAATGTGAGTTAAGTCTCTTACTCAACTCCCACTGCATTTGGCATTTGCTCCATGTCATCTAATCGTCCGTGTTAATTTGTGGTTCTTGAGTTTCACTAATCTCAATATTTCTCCCACTACTGTTTTTTAGAAAAATCTCATTCTCTAGGAATATGGCATGCCTTGAGACAAAAACCTTTTGCTCGAGTGGGTGGTAAAAGTAGTATCCTTTTGTTTCTTTAGATACTCCACAAAATTACACTTGTCGGATCTAGCTCCTAGCTTGTCCGACTCATTACGATTTACATAAGCGTAGCAACCCAAATCCTTAGATGACTAAGGGTTGGTTTCTTTCCACACCATATATCATAGGGAGTGGAACTGACCGACTTAGACGAAACTCGGTTTAGAGTGTATTCGGCTGTGTGTAGGGCATAACCCCAAAACATTTTTGGAAGATTTGCAAGGCTCATCATTGATCGCACCATATCTAATAATGTGCGATTTCTCCTTTCCGATACACCATTATGCTGTGGCGTACCAGGAGGAGTCCACTGAGAGAGAATCTCATTCACCTTCAAATATTCTAAGAACTCATGGCTTAAGTATTCCCCACCGATCTGATCGAAGTATCTTAATACTTTTGCCACTTTGTTTTTCTACCTCGGATCTGAATTCTTTGAACTTTTCAAAGGCTTCAGATTTGTGCTTCATCAGATATACATAACCATACCTGCTATGGTCATCTATAAATGTGATGAAGTAAGAAAAACCTCCTATTGCCTGAATATTGATAGGACCACATACATCCGAATGTACTAGTCCTAAACATTTAGTTGCTCGCTCACCTTTTTAGTAAAGGATGACTTAGTCATTTTGCCATGTAAGCACGACTCACATTCCTCAAATGATTCCCAATCGAATGAGCCCAAGTAGCCATCCTTATGTAACTTGGTTAAACGTGTTTCATTTACATGGCCTAAACGACAGTGCCATAGGAACGAGTTCTTAGAATTATTTGATTTTAATTTCTTAGTTTCTACATTGAGAATAGGCATTGTAAATTCAAAACATAAATCCGTTGAACATTTCAGCAGAACCAAAGAACATTTCATTTTTAAAAATTAAAATTCCTTTATTTTCAATTTCAAATGTATATCCATCATTTACAAGACATGAAAAAAATAATATTCTTTGTTATGTTTGGAACATAGTAACAATTACTAAGCTCCATTACAAGCCCAGTGGGCAAAGACAAAGAATAAGATCCTACAGCTAAAGCAGCAACCTTTGCTCCATTTCCCATGCACAGGATCACTTCATCTTTTTCAGCTTTCTACTACTTCTTATCATCTGCATATTAATACAAATATGAGATCCACAATCGGTATCCAATAGCCAAGTGGAATAAGAAGTAACAGAAGAAAACATCTCAATCATAAATATACCTAATGTAGAAGCATCTGTATGTTTCTTTTCTTTCAGGCTAGCCAGATAAGCCTTGCAGTTTCGCTTCCAGTGTCCTTCCTTGCCACATAAGTGACACTTCCCTTGGCTACTTTGTTTTTCTTAATGCCCTTATTTGGTTTAGTCGCCTTGACCTTTTGGACCTTATTCTTCTTTGGCCGCTTCTTACGAGCATCAGAGGACTCCACAACCATAACCTGCACCTTTTCTTTCTTAATGTTGGGCTCGGCATTCGTCAGCATATTTGCGAGCTCAGATAGAGACGTCTCTAACTTGTTCGTGTTGAAATTAAGAACAAACTGCGAATAGCTGGGAGGTAATGACTGTAGAACCAAGTCAATACTTAGTTTATGATCCATCACAAAACCCAATCGTGCCAACTTCTCAATCAGATTGATCATTTTCAGTATGTAGGCACCCACTGATGAATCCTCAGTCATTTTAGACTGAAACAGCTCATTAGAAGTTTGAAACCTCTCATATCGAGACTGTGCACCAAACAACTCTTGCAAGTGCATCAAAATCTCTGAGCATTCATATGCTCATGTTGTTTCTGAAGATCAGGTGACATCGAGGCCAACATCAAACATGTGGCCATGTCTTCAGCATCTTTATACCGGTTGTATGCCACATGAACCTCAGTCGGAGCATCCGCTGGTGGAACCTCCGGTGCAACCTCATCTAGGACAAAAAGAATTTTTTAGATCGAAGAATAATCCTTACATTCCTTAGCCAATCAAGGGAAGTTGAGTCCAGTCAATTTGTTGGATTCTAAAATATTCCTAAGGTTGATTTACACTCATGGTTTCTCTGATAACCTACATAAAATTAGAACGAGTCAATTACTATGAATACTAATCACCAACTTAATATGGTAATTCTAGATTTTTAATTAAGTTGGTTTCTCCCACTATTTTATCAAGGTTAATAGCCCTCTCTATTAATCTCGAGAAATTGGCATTCAATTTCCTTAGTGGGCTAAGATCCTCATTTGAATTACCTTGACCTTGGCTTTGGCACAACAAATCTCGGTAAGCCAAATTTGGTAGATTATAATCAATCACATCTAATGTGACTCCTAGATCATTTAGGGGACATTGCCTTATCAATCACATCCATATGTGATCACCTTAAAGTTTGCCTCTAGATTAGACTGATCCTGACTTTGGCCAATTATGCCAGCTAATCTAGTTAAGTCAATCCATTGTTCCATAATCAACTCCTCATAAGTACACTCGACCTCGGCTTTGGCACGACAAATCTCATGACCTAATGATTTTGTATCATGTGAACAATGGAAGGCTTATGACTTAATATTCGTGGAGGGATTTAGCGCATATAGGTCCCATCTACATCTACAACATTTGTACTATGCTAGGTTACATATCCTATATGTAGATTTTAGATTAATCTTTATTAACCTAAAAAATATCATAAGATCAAATCTTATGATTTGGGATTCCTAATCAAATTAGGATCCTTGACCACTATCTGATATAAAACCCTAATCATGTGACCAGATCTATTGCTTTTATCCTGATTAACTTTATTGATCTAATCAATTAAGAGCTTTTCATAACAATGGCCAGATTAGCTGATCAATGGGGTCTTATTTAGCATACCCTTCGATCCTATTGAATGGGTTTTCCCAGATAGTGAATGGATCAATTAAAAACTATGATCACACTTATCTTAGACACCAATGTATGTAAGCCTAATTGATCAGAAATATTGGGATCATAGGATCAAGCAAAGATGTGGTTAAGTCTAAGTTTCCTAAATCTTTATCATCTATTACATTTTATGATAACTATAGATAGTGATCTTGTTAGGGTATTATGATAAGAATTCTTAATTCAAATTTTAAATTTTCTTATCATTTAATTACATGTTATTACATGTCGGTTTCACATCCCATATAAATCCTAATGTCTCTAGCAAATCCTAATCATATTCTTGTCATGATAAGATTTTAGATTCAAAATATAAAATTTTAAATTCCATATGATTACATTTAATCACAATCTTATCTTAATCTAAATATCCAAACTAAGTTTTCAACATTCATTATCATAAGAATATCAGATCTTAATCATATCAATAATCATGTTAAAATTAAATCCTAAACATGATTTCTAGGATTTAGCATATAATATCTATCATGCATAAATAATAATTACTATTTTAACATGACACATATATGATTAAATCTAAATTAATTATTACTTATTATATAATAAATCTTTATCTCTGATATCACATATCAAAGTACTCTATTTTAACATGATAATGAACATGCATAAATCTAAATAATATTTTATCATCAAATAATAAATATTTTATTATATTTTAGATTTATTATCAATATATGAAAACTATTCAGGATTTTAAGCATAATAAAAACTCATATTATCAATCATATTGACTCAAGTATTCTATCAGATTAATGAATCTGTAGCCTAAGGTGGCTCTGATACCACTGTTGGGAATTATATATTCTAGATATGAATCAAATTCATGAAAATATATATAAAGATATAATATAAAATTTTTAAATGCCTAGGATCCTTAGGAACATATTCATTAAATCTCAAATAAAATCTAAAATATTAGATTTATTCATACCTGAGTCCTTTATCGATGTAGAAAAGGATGAAGCCGGTGAATCCTCTGCCACTAGCCGTCCACGTATCCGGCCTCTAACGGTGATCCACACGGAGAAGAGTGGATGAAGACCTTCAAGGTATGAAGATGATACTTCGAGAGAGGGGTGCTAGCACCTCTTGAATCCCCTTATAGAAATATTCAAAACAGAAGATATCTCCGAAGATCTAAAAGATCTAATCTTTTTCTTCCCATGCTCAGCAGATCTAAAAGATCTAATCTTTTTCTTCTTAACCATATTTATAGAGAGAGGGAGAGAAAGAAACGTTCTAAGGGAGAAGAAGAGACCTCTTTTCATGGTAACGTCATGGTAACCTTAAGCCAAGAAAACAGAGACCTCTTTTTATTGTAATGTCATGGTAACGTTAATCCAAGGAAACAGAAGAAACTCTCATTCTCATGGTAATATTAATCCAAAGCCTTTGAAATTAGGAGTTAGTTATCTCATAACTACATGCCCCAATCTGTACGTTCATCATCGAACCGTAGAGATTCATCATGCCTCATCCCATGGGCATGATTCCATTTTCACATGGCTGAGATTTTCCATCCATACCCAAATAATCAGAGCCATCATCACATGATCAAGTCATATTTGGGTATCCAATTATTTGTTCATCATATGCACAAATAATTTCTCCTTAACATTCCTTCTACTATAATGGATCATATCCATTATTATTTTATCTTCTTTAAATTGGGTTTTACCCAATTATTTAATTGATCATCTTATATGAATTAAATCTAATTTAATTCTCATTTTAATTCATCCAAAATTCTCCTTAATGCATGTAACCCATTAGGCCCTTTAACATGTTGGCAATAATCATGTCCTAATCACAGACCCTAGGAATGATTGGACAACTCTTTGTCCAAGTCAACAACATGATTATATATCATCAGAGGCCTCTAGCAAAGCATCATGACCATCCAACTGCTAAAGGTTTTGTTGACGTGACCATTAATAATACCTATCCATAAACGGTTACCGTATGATCAAATCCTTTCGTCACATATCTCAGATCAATCAGTGGTATGGAATGTGTCAACCATGTAATTTATCTTTGTTTACTTGATCTTAGGAAAAATTGATTCATATGAATTAAACTTGAAACCATTTTTGAATTCCAACTCAACCTTGTAAGGATTTAACAATCAATTTAATCCATCAAGTGGCCGTGGGATATAACCCTTTCTATCAAGGGAGATGAATCCTGTCTTGATCAAACACCATCTTCATGTGCTTCATGTCATACCCAACCGACACCATATTTGCCACCCATGGCTAAGCGACATTTGGATGTGTCAAAGCATGACATTCCACACATGAGATGCAATGAAGATTTAAGTCAAAAGATCACTACACCACCGTCATTAAGATCAACCATCGACACTATATAGAATATCCATATGGGATCTCTGTACGGGTCATCCAATGCATCGTTACAATAATGAGCATCCACACACCTATCCAAGTATCTTCATACTTCAGCTTGTGAAATCAACGGCTCACCCCAAGGGTGAGATATGTAATGTGTGCCAGTCTCACGGTGTTCGATGGTGTCCAGTCCCATCTACACATCGACTAGGAAAGTTTAAAGAATCGAACCATAACGTGCAATTTGGATCTCACAATTTGTAGTCTCTATTACAAATTCCATATGCACGGTTCACATTCTTTTGGACTTTATCTCACAGACAAATATATCAAATAAAAGACATCTGGATAGATAAAGAAACCATTTTATTTGATTTGTATTCATAGAATGTATACATCATTCAATCCAATTGGATATAGGGCATACACTAACACTAAAGTCCACCTTCTCGGTCCCATTAAAAAAAAAACTTTCATGTGAAATTTAAGCCAATGACCCAAATATTGCTGAAACATTAAAAAAAATCACTCCAAAAGAGCGCAAACACGAGAGGATGACCGCCTTTATTAGCCATAAATCTTTCATCAAGAACATTGATTGAACTCACAAATCCAAAACTCAAAATCTTTAAAGAAACATTAGAAAACACTTATCTCTATTTGGAAAGAAATGAAGGATTTTTAAATTAAGGAAGGTAAAAGAAAAGAATGTAAAGGTTGGATTGAATCCACGAGGATTTTGTATATGAAGGAAAAAAAAAAAATTTTATATTCGATCAATAGAAGAAAGTAAAGTAAATCTCATAAAACTTCATAGACATTTAAAATTTATTACTATTGAAAGTTTGAAATGTCACTGAGAATCCTCGATCGTAAATCCTTCTTTTTTCCACTTTTGAAAAAAAAAAGAAAAAAAAAGGCTCTCAAATAAAATACAGTACCTCTCCTTTGCGTGTCTCTTGTTCCTACTCCCAACCTCCCTAACAAACAGGCCTTAAAAAATAAAATTTAAAATTTAAAATTTTTAAAAAATTATAATATATATACATAAAAGAAGAGCGGGACGTATTCTTGACCTGTTCCTCGGCCATGAGCTATTGAAGCCAGCCCTTGAGGGCCGGGCCGCGACGTCCCCCGATACGAGAGTTCACGAAGTTGATTTTATATATTCTCAAGTAAATGCACTCTTTATTGTTTGTCCTGTTGAACAAGGATTCAGTGTGAGTGCATGACAGATGATACCTATGGTGGATGATATCCATCTGTTTTCTCTTCCAGGATCTTAATTTAGTTATATCTGAAACCATATTTTCATTCTTTCACTACCTAAGAGAATAATATCACATATCGCATTAGATTACCTGGATAGTTCTTATTAGTTATTTGTGGCAGAGTCTGAAGAGACAGTATTTACTAGGAGTTGCCAATATAAAATACATAGTAATGTGTGCCATTTGGTTCTGATTATCTAAGCCCTTATGAATTTGAGATGCTTTTGAATTTGAGTAACACATGAGCAATACCTTGCTTCAAAACAATTCGACTGCATGGAGAATGATTTAGTGAGAGACCTACTCATTAATTGTTCTGGGTAGAGCCTGCTTTCAGACTAGCTTAGCTGGATTGAGCATTTTAGATCTTGGCCGATTTAAATCTCTTTCTTTTTAGATATATATGGATTTAATATTTGGATCCATATTTCATTAGGAAATTGGAACTTTTCAATTGCACTTGAGGGTATTGTTCTATGCTTGATGCTTCATATCCTAGCCCCAAACTTACTATATATGATCCGAAATTCTTTGTTGCTAGCCATGCATATCGTGATGCCTGTATCATCTCAATTTAAACAGTATACATTGATGAATTCTTTTTTTCTCTTCCATAAGTGCACTTTCTTTTTAGCTCAATGGCATGCTTTGGAAATGAAGGGTATCCAACTGCAAAAGGAGCACCTAGACTGCCAGTCCAGAAGCTCCCCAATAGATTTTCTCCTAGTTGTTTGATCTCTATCTAAACCAGAGAGAGAGAGAGAGATGTGTGAACTTACTGGAAAGAGAGTGCAAGTTTCTATTCCTTTATCTTACATGCATAGACCGTACTATTCGCTTTTAAGCATAGCAAAATCTTGTAATGACCTATTTCCTTTCTTTTTTTGTCCAGAGAGGCTTTGTTGAGGCTGATGTGGATGATGGTCTACTTGAAATTTTTGGACTAAAGCAAGGTTGGCATGCTTCATTTGTTATGACCGAACTCATTTCTGCCAAGCACATTGCTCAGGTACCTCCATTATTTTGACAGTTTGATCCACAGTATTAAAGCAAGAACATAAACAAAAACTGGCACATCTCATCCAAGAAAATCAGAATATATTATTTTCATTGTTGTGTTCCACTATCAAGTGTCCTCTACTTGGATGATGCACTAAGTAATTTGTGATCTTATCAAAAGTTGATAGTCCGTAATTATTGTTACTCAAATGAAAGTGCAATTGCCATTTCTGAAAAATTCATCTAGTGGGTTTGGAGGGTAAAGAACTTAGGACCTGCTTGTAGGGAGCTTGATAGGGTAGTGGGTTGCAGGGTCTGATCACTGCCAGATTAAATAAAAGACCTGATGTGGCTGATCCAGCGCTGTTAGAATAAATGGTAACAGCAGCTAACGGAGGTCCTCCCAAACCCCGGAACCTCCTCCTTATCCGACATCAGTGTTGGTTTTGCCAAGCGTTCGCCTGGAGGACTCCATCTCCACGGGGTCATTCAACCCTTAGATCTACCGAACATCCGATAAGACCCCGAACATCTCAACCCCGAAACCCCCTCGATCTCGGGGTGCATAAGCATCATCTGCCCCCGAGAACCCTTCCGGTCTCGAGGTGAGGTCACTGCATCTCAACCCCGAGCCACCTCCGGTCTGGGGTGCACAAGCATCATCTCACCCCCAGACCCCCTCCGGTCTCGGATGAGGATACTGCATCTAAACCCCGAGACCCCCTTTGGTCTCGGGGTGCACAAGCATCATCTCACCCCCGAGACCCCTTCGATCTCGGGGTGAGGTCACTGCATCTCAACCCCGAGACCCCCTCCAGTCTCGGGGTGCACAAGCATCATCTCACCCCCGAGACCCCCTCCGGTCTTGGGTGAGGTCACTGCATCTCAACCTGGAGACCCCCTCTGGTCTCGGGGTGCGCAAGCATCATCTCACCCCCAAGACCCCCTCCGGTCTCGGGATGAGGTCACTGCATCTCAACCCGAGACCCCCCTCCGGTCTCGGGTGCACAAGCATCATCTCACCCCCGAGACTCCCTCCGGTCTCGGGGTGAGGCCACTGCATCTCAACCCCGAGACCCCTCTCCGGTCTCGGGGTGCACAAACGTCATCTCAACCTCGAGACCTCCTTCAGTCTCAGGGTGCGAGAGCAACGTTCAGTACGTGAACCGGCCTTCGAACCAAACGATAACTTCGGGCCACCTAGCGCACCCACGTGGCTCGCCGTGCGCCCATGGCTGCTGGCGGCCATACCTCATAACGGCGTATGGGGCATTGCATGTGTCACTGTACATGACCATGCCCCGTTATGAGTACGATTCGCTACCACTTGCAACTGTGCGCGGTCATGTCAAGCAATGGCGTGCACCAATCAACCGTGGCTGCTAGACACCTGTAAAGCCTTATTGACAGGTAACGCAGGGCACCTCCAGCATGCACAGTGACAGTACAACAGCAATCTTCCAGAACGGAAAGATGGCACATTCGAACAAGTATAAAAGCATACGCCCGCGCTGTGAGTGAGGATCTTGAACTCTGGTTTTCTAGTTTTCTTCCTACTAGCTAAAACCCTAACTGTTTTCAACTCCATTGGCTGAGTAGCTCTCATCTGATCCCAAGTGACTAACTTGAGCGTCGAGGGTCCCCATCGGAGCATCCGGTCTCCGGGCACTTTTTCTTGCAGGGGTCCGGAGAGAAGGACGTCCGTCTTCCCCGACGCTTGAAGAAGGTGACTTGGCATCATCAGATTGGCGCGCCAGTTAGGAGGGGATTGAAGAAAAGAATAGCCTCAAAGCTATTATTGACTTCTTCCTCCTCAAGCTCTTAAACAATGGTGATGACTTGTGCACGAGAGGCCACCGTCAGTCACGCTGGGGGGCAGCGTCAAAGGGCTGACCAGCACGCAGCTGGCCCCTCAGCCCCTCCAACCGATGCACCAGCACCAGCACTGGTACAGCAGTTTCAGGAAGATCGGTTTGCTTCTCTTCCGCGCAAGTTCAATCCTTGGCCAATGGTCCAAGGCCTGCAGCATCAGGCGGTGATTGCACGGCAACCAGAACCCCTCCCGTGGTGCCAGGAGTCCCTCAGCCTAGTCAGCACTCAATTCGGAGGAGGTCTCCTGCCCGAGAAGCCTGCCCTCGCCGCACTTCACCTAAGCCTCACGCCGCGAGGCCTCCAAGCGGCCTCGCTCACCCTCTCGCCGCGTCAGCACGTCCCCCAAGCGACGGCATGAGAAGGAGGCGGAGCGTCCCCATCGGCCTCCCCGTCGCCTCTCCTCTTTCTCAGACTCTTCGAGGGAGGGGTCCTTCGATGGCGGGGTAGCCCGCCGGACGGAGCGAAGACTTGATGAGTACAACCAGTGGTTGGAAGAGCTCAGCCGCCAGATTACCAACCCTCTAAAGACGGACTATGATAGCCGCCCACCGCTGTCTCACCGCATCATGGAGGAGCCTATCTCCACTCGGTTTCGTCTTCCTCAGCTGGACCCTTATGACGGGACCACGGACCCCCTGGACCACCTGGAGAGTTACAAGGTTCTCATGCAGATCCAGGGGGCAACCAATTCGCTCATGTGCATCGCTTTCCCAGCCACCTTGAAGAAAGCTGCCCGAGCATGGTATTCCCGCCTGTCGTCGCGAAGTATCGATTCCTTCCATCAGCTGGAGAGGGCCTTCCTGGCCCACTTTGATGCATGCAGGAAGATTCCAAGGGTAGCTGATAGCCTCTTCTCCGTCCAACAAAAGGGTGGCGAGTCCCTTCGGGACTACGTCGTACGGTTCAAGGAGGCTATCCTGGAAGTTTACAATCTTGAAGACTCAGTGGCCACTTTGGCCTTGAAGCGAGGGCTTCGCCGTCTCGCTTCGCGTACTCCCTTGATAAGAAGCCACCCGGCTCCTACGCCGAGCTCTTGACCCGGCCCAGAAATATATTCGCTGACGAGGCCGACTCCTCTTAACGCGAGGCTAGTGGGAGCATCTTCAAGAAACCGGCCCGACCAAAACCTGTCGAAGCTCGCCCCAGAAGACCTGAGCCTCTCACCGGCCAGACAACCATCCCCGAGCCCCTGCACCAAGAGATGACCCTACACCCCACTGCTCGCCCCAATATCGCAAATCCTGCTGAGATTGAAGGGGAGCCTTATCTTCAGGGCCCTCCTCCAATAAACCCGAAGATCCCTCGCAACAAGAACCTCTACTGTCGTTATCACCGGGATCACGGCCATGACACTGACGACTGTCGCCAGCTGAAGAAGGCTATAGAAGACCTTATCCAACGAGGCCACCTGGGAAAGTTCGTCCAGAGGAACAACCCGGAGTTCCTGGCCCGTCAGCGCCCCCGCCATCGATGATCGACAACGCTCCAACTGAGAAGACGGTGGCAATGATTTCCTAAGGGGCAGGTGGACCGCCCAAGAGGTCGAGAGAGGAGGAAGAGTTAAACTCTGTAATCCCTTTTTCTAAAAGGGACTTAGAGGGGGTAGTTAATGAAAATAATGATAGTGTCGTCGTGTCCATGACGATAGCCAAACACCCTGTAAAAAGAATTTTGGTCGATAGCGGGAGTTCGGTGAACGTTTTGAATTACGATGCTTTTGTTCGTATGAGTTTATCATCTGACCTGCTCCAACCAATCGCCACACCCTTGATGGGGTTCACAGGAGATTCATGCAAGTTGAGGGGGAGATCACCCTTCCTGTTACGGCTGGCATGGCCCCGCGCCAAAGCATGGTCCTCATGAGCTTCCTAGTGATCCGGGTGCCCTTTGCCTACAACGCTATCCTCGGAAGGCCCGGAACTCAACCTCTTGGATGCCGTCATCTCTACTAAGAGGCTCCTTGTGAGGTTTCCCTCCAGAGGAGGGGTCGGGGAGATATGGGGGAGCAGAACCTGCCCCACTTTGCTGCCACATGTCTCCAGGTCCGCAGGAGGTGATGCCTGTGCCCGCATCAGAGGTGTTGGACCCCTGTGACCTGAAGAGGAGAGGAGAACCGGCTGAGCGTCTACTGGCCTTCCCTCTCGGGGAGGACCCGGCAAGAACGATCCGCATCGGAGCTTCGCTCCTGGAGGAGGCCCGCGATCAGCTCCTCGCTTTCCTACGAGCCAACGATGACATCTTGCCTGGTCGGCGTCAGACATGCCGGGCATCCCTGAGGAGGTGATCACCCACTGGCTCAACATCAAGCATGAGTGCCGATCCATTCGACAAAAGAAGAGAAGTTTTGCCTCAGATAGACAGAAGGCTATGGACGAAGAGGTGCGAAAGCTCTTGGCGGCCGGTCATATCCGTGAAGTGCACTACCCCGACTGGCTAGCGAATGTCGTGATGGTGCGTAAGGCCAGTGGGAGCTGGAGGATGTGTGTGGACTTCACCGATCTCAACAAGGCGTGCCCCAAGGATAGCTTCCCGCTGCCCTGATCGATCAGCCAGTGGATGCTACGTTCGGGCATGAGGCCCTTAGCTTCATGGATGCATTTTTGGGGTACAACCAAATAAGGATGGACCCAGCTGATGAAGAGGCCACTTGCTTTGTCACCGAAAAAGGAATTTACTGCTACAAAGTGATATCGTTTGGGCTGAAGAATACCGGGGCAACTTATCAGAGGTTGATGAATAAGGTCTTTAAGGACCAGATTGGGAGCAACATGGAGGTTTATGTGGATGATATGTTGACCAAGAGCGCCCAAGCGGCTGACCACGTCGTTGATCTTGCGGAAAGCTTCAGCAACCTGCGCCAATATCGGATGAGGCTGAACCCCCATAAGTGTGCCTTTGGGGTTACAGCGGGCAAGTTCTTGGGCTTTATGGTGACTCAGCATGGGATCGAAGCCAATCCTGACAAGATCCGGGCCATCCTGGATATGAGGCCCTCGGCTAACAAAAAAGAGGTGCAGCGCTTGACCGGGGGGTGGCAACCCTGAGTCGCTTCATGTCAAGATCAGCAGAGAGATGCCTGCCCTTCTTCAAGGCGTTGCGCAAGGTCAACGGTTTCGAATGGACAAAGGAGTGCTAGGACGCCTTCGAGGAGTTGAAGCAATTTCTATCCACTCCCCCATTACTATCTAAGCCAAGGAGTGGGGAGGAGCTTCTTCTGTATTGGCAGCCTCCCCCGAGGCCATCAGTTCTGTGCTCGTACGTATGGATGATGATGGAATGCAGAGGCCAGTCTATTACCAGTAAGGTGCTTCATGATGTCGAGACCGGATACACCAGAACTGAGAAGATCATCTTCGCCTTGGTGGTCTCCGCACAGTGCTTCCGACCATATTTCCAAGCTCACCCCATCGTGGTGCTCACGGACCAACCTCTCCGAACTATTCTATCCCATCCTGACACCTCGGACGGTTAGCCACGTGGGCCGTTAAGCTGAGCGAGTTTGATTTATCCATCAGGCCAAGGTCTGCCATGAAGTCCCAAGTATTAGCTGATTTTTTTGTCGAGTGTACCTGGACTGAGGAGGGCCATGAAGAGTCGCATCTGGAGGTGCGCATGGAGCCACCCCGGTGGGGGGAGCAGAAGGAGAAGAGTGGATCCTACATGTGGATGGGGCGGCTAACTCTCAAGGAAGCGGAGCTGACTTATCCTCGCAAGCCCCGAGGGGGAGGTAGTAGAGTATGCCCTCCGGTTCCTGTTCTCAGCTACCAATAACCAGCGGAGTATGAAGCCCTGCTGGCGGGGATGAAACTGGCCAAGGAGCTTGGAGCGGAGCGTCTGAGAGCCTTCACAGATTCCCAGCTTGTCTCCGGGCAGGTTGCTGGGGAGTATGAGGCCAGAGACCCAACCATGTCACGCTACTTAAGCGAGGTGCGGTCCCAGGCCTCTCGGTTCTCCTACTTTTATGTCAGCTACATTCCCCGGGCGGAGAACGCTAGGGCTGATGCATTGTCCTGACTAGCCACCTCGGCCCACGAGACCCTGGGAAGAACGTATATGGAGCACTTGCAGGCCCCAAGCATTGAAGTGGTGGAAGAAGTGTTGCCAGTTGAGCAGGGGCCCTCTTGGATGGACGTCTATGTACGATATTTGACCGACGACTCTTCCTGAAGACCCCGCAGAAGCTAATTGCTCAAGTGGCGGGCTCCAAGGTTCCTGATAATGGATGGAAGGCTCTATCGAAGGTCATTTTCATACCCGGTCCTCAAGTGCGTAGGGCCAGCTGAAGCATATTACATCTTGCGGGAGATCCATGAAGGCATTTGTGGAAGTCATCTGGGGGGCAGAGCCCTAGCTTACAAGGCCTTACGACAGGATATTACTGGCTCACCATGAAGGAAGATGCGGCCGAGCTTGTCAAGAAATGTGATAGCTGCCAGTGCCACGCCAATATTCAGCGACAGCCGGCGTCTCAACTGACCAATTTGGGGGCACCTTGGCCATTCGCTTAGTGGGGTATGGATATCTTGGGACCATTCCCTCCAGCCTCGGACAGCACAAGTTCCTCCTGGTTGCCGTTGATCACTTCACCAAGTGGATTGAAGCCGAAGCCCTTACTAAAATTACTGAAAATAAGGTGATATCCTTCTTTTGAAGTCCATCATATGCCGGTTCGGGCTACCCCATACCTTAGTCACCGACAATGGTCGGCAGTTTGATAATGCACCTTTCGGAAGTTCTGCACCGAACTTGGCATCCACCAGAGGTTCACTTCCGTCGGACACCCCCAGACTAATGGCGCGGCCAAAGTGACCAATTGCATCATTCTCCAAGGATTGAGAACCCGGCTGGATGATTGCAAAGGGCGATGGGTGGAGGAGCTTCACAATGTGCTGTGGGCCTACCATACAACGCCACAAGCCCCTATCGGAGAGACTCCATTTAGCCTAGTTTTTAGGTCCGAAGCTGTTATCCCAGTGGAGATAGGCTCCCCGAGTCCTCGGGTGGAGTTGTATGATGAGAAAGATAACTCGGACCAGCTGCGGGCCAACCTTGACCTGGTGGAGGAGGTGCAGGACCGATCGTGGTTGCGGATGGCGGTCTATCGACAACGAGTTGCCAGATACTACAACGCCCGCGTATGTCCCAAGACTTTCTTGCCGGGAGACCTAGTCCTCCGATGGGCTGAAGTCTCAAAGCCAGCGGAGGGGGCAAGCTAGCCCCGAATTGGGAAGGACCCTATCGGATCGCTGAGACACTCCGTCACGGAGCTTACAAGATTGAAGAGCTTGATGGGAAGCCACTTCCTCGGACGTGGAATGCAGACAACCTTCGTCGGGATTATCAGTAGCGCATCTCTCTTCTCACATTAAATACCGTGCCTGTATTCTTTTGGGCCTTCGCCCCTCATTCCATATTAACAAATTTAAATTTTAGCTTCTGAGTTCTTTCACCTAAAGCCCTGGACCAGCCAGGCATAAAGCCCGACACCCGTTGGCACCTAAAGTCCTGGACCAACAAGGCATAAAGCCCGACACCCATCGGCACCTAAAGCCCTGGACCAGCCAGGCATAAAGCCCGACCCCCGTCGGCACCTAAAGACCTGGACCAGCCAGGCATAAAGCCCTGACACCCGTCGGCACCTAAAGCCCTGGCCAGCCAGGCATAAAGCCCGACACCCGTCGGCACCTAAAGCCCTGGGCCAGCCAGGCATAAAGCCCAACCCTCGGCACCTAAAGCCCTGGGCCAGCTAGGCATAAAGCCTGACACCCGTCGGCACCTAAAGCCCTGGGCCAGCTAGGAATAAAGCCCGACACTCATCGGCACCTAAAGCCCTGGACCAGCCAGGCATAAAGCCCGACACCCATCGGCACATAAAGCCCTAGACCAACAGGCATAAAGCCCGACCCCGTCGACATGTAAAGCCCTGGGCCAGCCAGGCAAAAGCCCGACCTCCGTCGGCACCTAAAGCCTTGGACCAGCCAGGCATAAAGCCCGACCCCCGTCGGCACCTAAAGCCCTGGACCAGCCAGCATAAAGCCCGACACCATCGGCACCTAAAGCCCTAGGCCAGCCAGGCATAAAGGCCGACACCCGTCGGCACCTAAAGCCCTGGACCAGCCAGGCATAAAGCCCTACACCCGTCGGCACATAAAGCCCTGGACCAGCCAGGCATAAAGCCTGACCCCCGTCGGCACCTAAAGCCCTGGGCCAGCCAGGCATAAAGCCCGACCCCCGTTGGCACCTAAAGCCCTGGACCAGCCAGGCATAAAGCCTGACCCCCATTCGTACCTAAAGCCCTGGACCAGCTAGGCATAAAGCCCGACACCCATCGGCACCTAAAGCCCTGGACCAGCCAGGCATAAAGCCCGATACTCATCGGCACCTAAAGCCTAGGCCAGCCAGGCATAAAACCCAACCCCCGTCGGCACCTAAAGCCCTGGACCAGCCAGGCATAAAGCCTGACCCCTATCGCACCTAAAGCCCTGGACCAGCCAGGCATAAAGCCCAACCCCCGTCGGCACCTAAAGCCCTGGACTAGCCAGGCATAAAGCCCGACCTTCGTTGGCACCTAAAGCCCTGGACCAGCCAGGCATAAAGCCCGACCCCCGTCAACACCTAAAGCCCTGGACCAGCCAGACATAAAGCCCGACCCCCGTCGGCACCTAAAGCCCTGGACCAGCTAGGCATAAAGCCCGACCCCCATCGCACCTAAAGCCTTGGACCAGCCAGGCATAAAGCCCGACACCCGTCGGCACCTAAAGCCCTAGGCCAGCTAGACATAAAGCCCAACCCCCGTCGGTACCTAAAGCCCTGGACCAGCCAGGCATAAAGCCCGACCCCCGTCGGCACCTAAAGCCCTGGACCAGCCAGGCATAAAGCCCGACACCCATCGGCACCTAAAGCCCTGGACTAGCCAGGCATAAAGCCCGACACCCGTTGGCACCTAAAGCCCTGGGCCAGCAAGGCTTAAAGCCCGACTCCCGTCGGCACCTAATGCCTTGGACCAGCTAGGCATAAAGCCCGACACCCGTCGGTACCTAAAGCCCTGGACCAGCCAGGCATAATGCCTGACACCCGTCAGCACCTAAAGCCCTGGGCCAGCCAAGCTTAAAGCCTGGCCCCCATCGGCACCTAAAGCCCTGGGCCAGCCAGGCATAAAGCCCGACACCCGTCGACACCTAAAGCCCTGGACCAGCCAGCCATAAAGCCCGACACCCGTCGGCACCTAAAGCCCTGGACCAGCCAGGAATAAAGGCCGACCCCCGTCGGCACCTAAAGCCCTGGGCCAGCCATGCATAATGCCCGACCCGTCGGTACCTAAAGCCCTGGACCAGCTAGGCATAAAGCCCGACCCCCATCGGTACCTAAAGTCCTGGGCCAGCTAGGCATAAAGCCCGACACCCGTTGGCACCTAAAGCCCTGGACCAGCCAGGCATAAAGCCCGACACCCGTCGGCACCTAAATCCCTGGACCAGCCAGGCATAAAGCCCGACACCCGTCGGCACCTAAATCCCTGGACCAGCCATGCATAAAGCCCGATCCCCGTCGGCACCTAAAGCCCTGGACCAGCCAGGGATAAAGCCCGACACCCGTCGGCACCTAAAGCCTTGGACCAGCCAGGGATAAAGCCCGACACCCATCGGCACCTAAAGCCCTGGACCAGCCAGGCATAAAGCCTGACCCCCATCGGCACCTAAAGCCCTGGACCAGCCAGGCATAAAGCCTGACACCCGTCGGCACCTAAAGCCCTGGACCAGCCAGGCATAAAGTCCGACCCCCGTCGACACCTAAAGCCCTGGACCAGCCAGGCATAAAGCTCGACACATACCTAAAGCCCTGGACTAGCCAGGCATAAAGCCCAACTCCATCGGTACCTGAAGCCCTGGACCAGCCAGGCATAAAGCCCGACCCCTGTCGGCACCTAAAGCCTTGGACCAGCCAGGCATAAAGCCCGACCCCCATCGGCACCTAAAGCCATATGCCAGCCAGGCACAAGGCCCGCCATACCCCTGGTAGAGCGGTGTGCCATCGGTTCTTAGGAACCCGCCTACTTCAACCTCTAAAGTCTGGTGCTTCAACCCCAGGAAGCCTATCCTTCCTCGCCCCGAGGTTTGATCCTAGATGGCTAAGATGGAGTAATTCACGCATGAATTGAGAGTTATCCCCTGGCACTAATAGGACTGAGAGGTCACGCATCATCAACCAATGAATTTGGGATAAGGGTCGCAGATGGACAATTTATCTTGGAGGAAAAAGATATTTCATTAGTTTGAAGTGATTACAAAATGCCGATATAGTCGGACTTGCAAAAATAAAAAATACAAGGAGGCTCATGGTTCAGCCGGCGTGGGCTCATCATCGGAGGGGGCCGAATCCGAGAAGTAATCTGGTTCGACTTCCAGGGCTTGGGGAAAGCTCAAGTCCCTAGCAATCTTCTCCTTCCCGTGCTGGAACCCTTGAAGAAACACCGCCGTCGAGGCTTCTGCTAGGTCATCTGCAAAGCGCTCGGATGCTTTGTATTCTTCTATGATTCTGGCGGTCCTGGCCACGACGGCGGCTTCCACCTTAACGGCCCGAGCTCCTTCCTCCGCGGCGAGGGCTACCGCTGCAGCCCTCTCGATCTCTTGGGCGCAGCTCACCTCCTCCTCGGCTTGGTTCACCCTCTCCTCCGCTGCACTTACCTTTTCCTCTGCGGCCCTTGCCTTTTCCTCCGCTGTTGTTGCCTTTTCCTCTGCTGCCCTTGCCTTATCCTCGGCCGACCCTATTCTCTCCGCAGCCGCGGCCGCCCAACCCTCGATTTCTTGGATGGCTAGGGTCAACTCAGAGATGTGCAGGTCTCTGGCCATCACGGCGTTTTCAGCTTCCATCATCTGGTGGAGCGCCGCCCGCAGACGGTTGGCCTCGGCCTCCGCTCGGCTCTCGGCGGCCCTTATTTCATTGGCCTGAGCGGTTCTGGCCAACTCTATGACCCCCTCAGCCGCCTCCGCGCGATGCCGGGCCTCTTCGGCCTTCTTCTGTGCCTCGCGCAGAAGGGTCTTCCCACTATAAATTACCTCCCTCGCGGCCCTTAGGGAGTGCGCAAGCTGCATGTAAGCTCCGGGTAAAAAAAAAGACAAAAAAGGGGGAAATATAGAAGCAAAGGGTGGCAGGACCACTTACTCTGACGAGGGCCGCGTAGGACTCCCAAAAGAACGTACCTGCCTTCAAGTGGCTAAGCTCTTCTAGGACCTCGGGCATAAAGATTGGAGAAAGGATCTGCTCTGCCCAATGCCTATCATTCAGGATGGAGTCCCGAGGCGGCCCTGGTCTGGCCCTGCTCCGCTCGGCTGCATCAACATTCTTCGACTCGACGTGCGGACTGCTCCTCGGCGTCCTCTCAAGGGGTGGGCTTGTTGTCCCTGATGGCCCTTCGCCCCAGCTCCTGACTGCCTCGGGTAGAGTCAGTTCACCAGGGGCAGGGAGCTCCTCCGCTACTGTGGGCTCCTCCACCACTGCCGGCTCCTCCGTAGCTGGCTCCTCCATTGATACCCCCTCGGTCGCCGCCCTCTCTGGTGGGGTGTCGGCTGTGAAGTTGATCTCCGGAGTGACCGGGGGGTCTTGCGGTGCTGATGGTCTGGGGACCTGAGCTGTCGGGCGTTTTGGGGCCGGGGCTTGCTGGCCTTCACTTGGCCCTTCCTGGGCCCTCTTCTTGGAGACGGCCTTCAGGAGTCTATGGGTTAAGATCTTCATGACTGTATGATATCGGTCAAGGTCAAAAAAAAAAAAAACGAAACCAAGCAAAACTTTGGCTAAGTATGGAGATGGCTTACCCCGGTGGGAGATAAGACCCGCCAACTGGACGTTATCTTCTGTCAGGAGTGGGGTATACTGAGGGATCTCGGCAGCCAACAACTGACCCAATGCTTCCCAGTCTCCTGGGTGGATGGCAGAGTTCGTGTTGCCTTGAAGGTCGGGGTCTCCCCACCGGGGCCTGACTTGGTCTAGGCTAGCAAAAAAGAACCGAGATTTCTATCCCTTGATCGAAGAAGGAAGGAGAAGCTTGAGGACCCGGTTGGGTCGGGGCTGGAACAGCTACCAACCCTTCTGGGACCGAAGGATATAAAAAGATCGAAAGAGGGAGATTCGGGGGGTGATGCAAGGCGATGACAGAGAACAACAAAGACACTAATGACCCGATAGGAATTTGGGACTAGCTGGGAAGGAGTCAAGGAATAGTATTCAAGGAGGTTGACAAAAAAGGGAGGAAAGGGTGGACGGAGGCCCGCCTTCAAGCAAATCTCGTAAAGGGCCACTCGGCCGGGTCGGGAGGAGATGACTCTATCATCGGGAGTCAGCAGGAAAAGCCCAACATCCCGGGGAATCTGATAACGGGCCCGAATTTTTACCAAATCCTGGCCTGTTACAGTGGAGGCGGTCCCCCCTGGGGACTCCTCCATCCTCGAGGAGGTGCCGGCCTCTGACCGGCGGCTCCTCGATGGAGCCCTACCAGTGACCCGCCGCTGGGCCAAAGGAACGCGGTCCTCCGAATCGGTGGACCACTCAAGTGATAGAGAGGGGGAAGGAACAGGAGAGGTGCATTGCCTCTCAGAAGGAGAACGATTCTCCGAATCGTCCTCCGAGGTTCGAGATGGGAAACTCATGGATAAAAGAAGGAATGGAGGAGTCTAGAAGAGACAAAAAACTGACCTGAAGGAAGGGAAGCTAAGCGCAGGTTCTCGGGTTGCAGGGGAGACCAAGACACAGAGGCTCAGAGGAAGACGACGATGGCAGCAGTGGTGTGGCTAGATTCAACCCCCCGTTCGAGTTTTATTGGGTTTCAAATTGTTCTGCCTTGTCTCATCAGCCACATGGATCCCCACCATAGGCTGGCTCACCTCGATGGTTGCCCAGCACGTGATACGATACGCCTCTGGCCAATGATGGGACTTTGCTGACGTCGCCTCTATGAGAGATAATGATGATGTAGCTTTCCACGTGGACTTCGAAGAGTTAATCTCACCTCGAGGACAATCGTGGCAGGCTGAGTGGACGGAAGTGGCCGCATTCTCACATTCCCCATGCCGTCCGCATAGAGATGCGGACGGGGATCAGCCACGTGGGAGATAGCACCCCTTTCGTCTTGCCAGTGGGGCCCGCTTCTCCTCAAGGGTGAGGAGGCATCTGATGTGGCTGATCCAGCACCATTAGAATAAATGGTAACATCAGCTAACGAAGGTCCTCCCCTAATCCCGGAACCTCCTCCTTATCTGACATCAGTGTTGGTTTCGCCAAGCGTTCGCCTGGAGGACCCCGTCTCCACTGGGTCATTCAACCCTTAGCTCTGCCGAACATCTGGTAAGACCCCAAACATCTCAACCCCGAGACCCCCTTGGGTCTCGGGGTGCACAAGCATCATCTCGCCCTCGAGACCCCCCCCAGTCTCAGGGTGAGGTCACTGCATCTAACCCCGAGACCCCCCTCCGATTTCAAGGTGCACAAGCATCATCTCATACCCGAGACCCCCTCCGGTCTTGGGATGAGGTCACTGCATCTTAACTACGAGACCCCCCTCCGGTCTCGGGATGCACAAGCATCATCTCACCCCCGAGACCCCCTCCGATCTCGGGGTGAGGTCACTGCATCTCAACCCCGAGACCCCCTCCGGTCTCGGGGTGCACAAGCATCATCTCACCCCCAAGACCCCCTCCAGTCTCGGGGTGAGGTCACTGCATCTCAACCCTGAGCCTCCCCTCCGGTCTCGGGGTGCGCAAGCATCATCTCACCCCCGAGACCCCCTCTGGTCTCGGGGTGAGGTCACTGCATCTCAACCCCGAGAACCCCCTTCGGTCTCGGGGTGCACAAGCATCATCTCACCCCCGAGACCCCCTCCAGTCTCGAGGTGCACAAACGTCATCTACCCTCGAGACCCCCTCCGGTCTCAGGGTGCGGAGCAACGTTCAGTACGTGAACCGGCCTTCGAACCAAACGATAACTTCGGACCACCTGGCGCACCCACGTGGCCCGCCGTGCGCCCGTGGCTGCTGGCGGCCATACCTCATAACGGCGTATGGGGCATTGCATGTGTCACTGTGCATGACCATGCCCCGTTACAGAGTACGATTCGCTACCACTTGCAACTGTGCGCGGTCATGTCAAGCAACGGCGTGCACCGAATGCAACCGTGGCTGCTAGACACCTGTAAAGCCATATTGACAGGTAACGCAGGGCGCCTTCAGCGCGCACAGTGATGGTACGACAACAATCTTCCGAAACGGAAAGATGGGACATTCGAACAGGTATAAAAGCACGCGCCCGTGCTGTGAGTGAGGATTTTGAACTCTGATTTTCTAGTTTTCTTTCTACTAGCTAAAACCCTAACTGTTTTCAGCTTCATTCGGCTGAGCAGTTCTCATCTGATCCCAAGTGACTAATTTGAGCGTCGGAGGGTCCCCACCGGAGCATCCGGTCTCCGGGGACTTTTTCTTGCAGGGGTCCGGAGAGAAGGATGTCCATCTTTCCCGATGCTTGAAGAAGGTAACTTGGCGTCATCAAGACCTTTCCTGATCATTTTTTTAATCAGGGGTTGGGCCTGTGATCCCTTGCAGCCTCCGTCTCTGCCCCTCACTTCTCCTGCTTTTGCTTCCTTTGTTCACTCCAGTGCACTCTCTTGTGTCCCAGATCCAGCAAGATTTTTCCAAACAGACTATTATTTTTAAAGAGGAGGTTCTTGAAAGTTCATTTTAGGAGATGAATTTTGTGAGAGAAACTGTTGTATAAATATACAAATTTTCAATTCGACATTCATCAACATTGTTTTTGTTGTGTTATGATAATTTTTAATAATTTATTGTACATTTATAAGAAATTGAAGAAATTCAAAATGAGGGAAAAAAATTCCTAGACATTTTAGCATGCAGAAGTAATTGTATTCTGGTCACTCTTGATGCAATGTCCCGCTTTTGAGCCTACTTTACGACATGATTGTCTAATGGAAATTTTCAATTTAATGTTGATTGACATCAACTGTTTTTGTTATGCTGTGATGTCTTGAAGAAATTATTTTCAAATAGAGCAAAATAAACTTCCATGTATCATTAGTGTCTTGATTTATTTTTGAGAAATCATTAGCATCATAACATTTTCCAAAGAATTCTATGTTTTCTTCTTTTATTGACTTCATTTGTTGCTATCATAGTCTTAAAGTTTTTATTATCAAAATCTAGAAGTTGCAATAAGGCTTGTGAAATATATATTAAGAAACTGCTGGTGTCTTTCAGGCTACTGCAATTAAAATGGAAATTAGAGGTAGTCAGTGGACGGAGTCTTATCTGCAAATGGATGGGGAGCCATGGAAACAGCCCATTTTAAAAGATTTTTCAACTTATGTGGTGATAAAGAGGGTTCCTTTCCAGTCACGTATGATAAGTGGAAATTGATATAGTTTACTGACCATGAATCAGGTACATATATAAGGAAAGTTCGTTTTGTGTGACCATGACACTGCTTGCAGCTTTGTCAATTTAACACTTGCATCCTGTAATCCTGTTTCCAGTCACTATGGAGAACAACTGCTTCAGGAGTACTGGTTCTTATTGCTTAAGGTTGAAGCAAGTTTACGTATCATTTCATCATATATATGGACTCGTTGAGCTATGTACAGTATTTTAATGTCATTGATTGATGTTTGCCTCCTAAACTGCACATAGGAACACTACCTTCAAAATGTTTCTTTGTTATATGATATATTTGATTCATGAATGCAAGTGATGTTTGCAACGTGATAAACATTATCATTATCGTGCCAATAAGCAAGCTACTTGTGGCTTGTCAAGCATGTTGCTGAACAGGAAAGCTTAGAACGGAAATCATCTTCAGTGTATGTCCAAGCTGCCGCTGTTTCGTATCATTCCAACCCTTTAGATTTAGTAGCCCTCTGCATGCCGAGATAACATGCAACAAGTTGCATAGTGATTCCGATTTTGACACAAGGGAGTATTTTAGGGTAATAGGAACCCGCTTCCTCGTCTCACATCTGTTTGTCTCCTTGCTAACACCTAGTAATGACCCGGCCCGGTAACCCGTTTGTTACAAGAAAGCAATCCAATTGGTACTTGTCCATCTTTCTTAATTGGTTATAAACCATACAACCAACTCTCAATTTTTTGATATGGATTATTCGAAGGGGCATTACAATCTACCTCCCTTACAAAGGCGACTACAGGAGCAACGTCCTCGTCGTCAGAGGCATATGATCGCAATCACCAACTAGGTAGGATTCTACAGGTGGCCTTCACAAGTTCAAAAGGTGGCTCTCATCAATATAGCACTTTGCCCTGTGGCTCCCACAATCCCATAGGTTCAAGAGGTGGCTCCATCAATATAGCACTTTGCCCTGTGGCTCCCACAATCCCCATAGGTTCAAGAGGTGGCTTCCATCAATGTATACTTTACCCTGTGTGGCACTTAGTTCCTGCACTTTCACTTGGTGCGTAGCTCTGATACCATATTGTAACGATCCAGGCCTACTAACCAGTTTCATTATAAAAAAGCAAGACGAATAAGGTCCACATCAACTTGGGCCATCACAGTGCAAAAAGTATTCAATTGGTACTTGTCCATCTTCCTTAACCGGTTATAAATCATATAATCAACTCTCAATTTTTTGATATGAGACTATTGGGAGGGGCATCACAGACTGTATCACAGTACCGACTTCTATGGTTCATTAGTTCTGAAACTGATACGCTTCAGTGGGACGGGGAAGAATTACGGTAGGAAACTGTACGGGTTAAGTGAATCATGGTGCAAAGCTGTAATGATGCTGGTATCACATGTTATCCCTACTCTGAGGACACTTGAGGGGTCTACTAGGTGAGATACTACCTCGGCTGTGTTGGTTTATGCATGCCGTGACATTTTGTCAATACGTAGATCTAGCAAAGCTTCGAAATATTGAAGAGGAAGAAGCGTCTGTTGCCATTTTACCTGAATTGTTTGCCTAAGTATTTGTAAATTTAACTCAATGGTGTTCATTATCACTCTCTTTTCCCCCCGGTTTTTATACATGGTCTTGATTGTTCCACGGAAGTGGTTATGATTATCTAGCAGCTTGAGCTGTTCAATGGCTCTACCAAGATAATACGACTATTCTAACGTTTAGATGGCTACAACAAAAGGTTATTTCTATATTATTCATGGCAATTTTTTATAAATATTTGTTATCATGATTACTTATTTGGCATCTATGCATGAGAAAAGTAATAGCTATCTTGTTATCTTCTTGATGTAAAATTTTAATTCGACATTGATTACATTGCTGGTAAGTTGCCTTTGAAACTTAGGCTTGAGCTCCAAGCTCCATTGAATGAATTGATGGCTAATGCTATAATACGTGGGAAAAAAAAAAGGGAGCCAAAGCCCCTGAGCCTTGTTTCGGCATTACCTACAGCGACCAAAATAGCACCGCTCAATTAGATGTAGGAGGGGCGTTGTCTATCGCTAAACCCCATTTAAAACCTCTTTTACTTTCTCGTTCCTCCGCTCTTCCTCTCTCCCCCTTTACCTTTTTCCTCTGGCTCCTCTCTTTCTGTCTTGTTGCAGCAGAAGAAGTCATCATCACCACTACAGTAGCCATCGCGGCCAACATCCCCTTCCTCCTCCTATCTCTCTTTCCTTCCTTGTCCTTTTCCTTTCTCGGCCTCTTTCTCTCTCATCCATGGTTAACTGTAATGATTATGATTCGACAATAAAGCTATAACTTATCATGAATATTGAGGATATCATGCAGCAATGATTGTAATCACATTGAGAAATGAAGGTGGGTAAAAATTAGCTAGATAGAGATGTAAAGGTTTGAAGAGAAAAAAATTTTTTTTTTTAATATGATGATTATCTTATGAGAGAAGTATTGGTACGTTATCAATGGCGCAGCAAAAGCATAGTGGAATTGAGAAGATGTAGAACTATTTAATTACATTTAAAGGTTCAAAATTATAAAGCACTTTAAGAAATGATTATATTAAACGATCAATTATGAATTGACTTTCTTTTATGTTGCGGATTGTTGACGTTTTGGACACACAATTGGGAAAGATGCGTCTCTATTGATAACGAAGAGGTTTGATTATCAAACAAAAGTTTAGAAATTATTACTCAAGTATTAAAGAGGAATAGGTTAAGTTAATAGGAGCTGATATAAGAAAAGCTTGGGATTAGTTAATAGAAGCAGTTTGCTGCCAAACATGATTCGAAAGAAATTTAAAATTTTATTAGATAAAAAGTCTTCTTTCACATCTATTTTGCACAAAACATTCCACACCTTTCGGCGATGGATTAGCTTCTATAAGTCAGCTAACTCATTGTGCGTTTAGCATATTGCTTGTCTGCAAGAAGCAAGGTGAGAGTAGGATAGTGGCTGTGAGAGGATAGCTGAAGATTAGAATGTCTCACAAGTATCTCTCATCTTTACCTATTGCACTTTTCATTGTTCTTCTCTTCACTTCTCCTTGATCTCTATTCATTCTATACTTTCTGAAGATTTAATATAGCAATGAAAAAGTTCCTAACCTCTCCATTATCCTGCCAAAAAAAAAAAAAATTGAAATCTTCGATAAAATTTTAGAATTCCATCCAGTAGAAAGACCTGAAATTAGTGGAAGAAGTTTTTGCAGGGGAAAATAGGAAAAGCAAGCTTTCTTGCCTCCATTGCATAATAAATCTATCTATATGTCAGTTACCTGCGACAGCTGAAACTAGTTGAACTTCTGTGCTTGGATCTAGAAGTTTTAGAGTGGAACTTTTTTCTTCTTGTTGGCAGGAGTTCTCATCTAAATAGATTGGAGTGCTTGATCTATTCTGCAAATTATCGTCATCGACTGGGACTTGAGCATCAGTAACATTTTGCTGCCATCACCATTCATGCTAATGATATTAGTTTTGTTGATCCGGAAAGCATAAGAATTTTCATCTTCCTTACTGTAATACTCAAACCAGGAAATTAGCCTTTGCAAAATGGGCTTATCACTGTCGATGTTTCTCATTCTATGCCAATTTTTATAGAAGAACAAAGTTAAGAATGTGAAGAGGGCGCAAGTTGAAGCGACTCCGGTGATGAGAAATAGTCCCCAAAAGCTACGAAAGTTGATGCTCTGAGAGCTGATCTTACTTCCTTGATCTAGACAAGCATTCGGATTCCCAAACCACTTCTTCTCAATCTCTAGTATGGTATCTCCGCCGGTTATATTGAGGATTGCCCTTGATATTTCAGGGACTAGAGGGGAGCCTTTAGGGAAAACCTGCGGAAGTGGAACAAGAGAGAGGAGTTAGGCATGTCAGGCAATCGGGAACTAGATATTATGGCTCAAAGGCAGTATAATAATACAAATGCTTGAAATATTAGCATGCTTATAGACTAAATCAAGCTTGAGGACGTAAAAGATCCATGCACATGCATAGTGAGCTCCGAAAGAATAGAATCTTTATTTGTGAAGTTTCTACCATATGTGCCATATGACTTCTTTTGAATTCATAAGATTTTGTATCTCATAATTGAGATCTTTATATACAAAATATTTGATTTTTAATAAATATTTAAAATGTTTACCTTCAGCTGAGAAAGATTGGGAGCTCTACGATATTAACTCTTAATGGAAAGTTCCATTTTCTTGTTTCCTTCCTGGGAGGCCAACGTGCATCTAAATAGCTTCTCTTTTTCCAAAATGAAAATATAATTTTGCCAGCATAGAGCATGCTAGTTTCCATTTTGTTTATTCATGGACAAACACATGCATGCGGACATGTATGTGAATATATGTGCTTATAGTGTAATCTACTATGTAATGTAATATACTATTTTAAAAATATTTTTACACTACAAGTTATGTATTTTTAAAATCCTTATCCCATGCATTAAGTGATAAAACATATATATTATTTTGTATTATCTAAATTATTTAATTTTTTGACTACTTGATATATAAGTTAAGGATATCAAAACAACATAAATTTTTAGTGTCTAAATATATTAGAGGTGGTATATCATATTCAATAGCTTGAATCAAAATATAAAACTCTCATTATCCTCATCGAAATCTAGCTAAATCTATATAGAAATCCACTTAAGTATAGCCAAATCTAGCTCTGTATGTATGTATGCATGTATGTATGTGTGTATGTGTATGTATGTATGTATGTATATATATATATGTGTGTGTGTATGTGTGTATATGTTTATGCATGTATTTATATTCATGTACAATATCATTCTATGTGACACAAACTATAGAGACCCATTATAGAAGTTTTTGGTGCTGAAATTGCTCATATTAAAAGTTCACTGGATATAGAAATATTGTAATAATAATGAAGATTAGGATAATAAAACTCACAAGCGCAAACCCTGCAGCCTTATAAATTGGTCCAATCATGGTGTACCCAGAGCAATGGTGTGCAAGAAATTGCTTGATGTAAGGGACTTCGTCTATAATGGCAGCGACACCACCATTCTTGCTTCCTTTTGAGAGGGCCTTGGCATACTCTTCTTCGGTGTCATAGGCCTTCTTGGAATCATCAAAGCGGAGTTGCTTCAAGATGTCCTCCACAAAAGAACCCCTGCTATATCCAACATAATCTCCACTCCTAAGGAGTTCATGTAGGTCAGTTACGTTGGTTGAAGTTGTTGTATGGTAAGCATTGATGCTAAGCTAGCAGTATAACTTGATGTAAGCACAAGCACAACAAACACCCATATGATCACCATAAGCTTAGATAAGATGTTCTCCAGCTTCGCCCCTGCACATTTATAAATTACAAGCTTTCTAATATAAAAGCTAGAAGTTGTGTAATCTCTGATTTCATTATATCTAATTATCTATTAGCACACAAGCATTCAGCATCTGCGAAAGCAACAAGCTTGCAACATCTATTGAAGAATTATGAATCACTCTTCAACATTTCATCCTCAGTGTCTTTTGTTGACGATGAATTTTTAAATCATCTCTCACAATATGAACATAATTTTGGTTTCAAAGTATGCCATAGTGAATCTTGGGAATAAGTTCTTTCAGTGTCGCATTTTGTTTATGATGATCGAAACGGGCTAAATCATAAATGATATTTTAAAGATTCAAAATTGTGAAATAGTCATCACTAAACATTAAGAGAATGAGGAAGAGCTAGAATAACAATATTAAAAACTAATGATATTTTTAGTTTACTAAGTTGAGTTTATTAGGTAATATCAATCTTTTTTGAAATAGTTGTGATGTGTTTTTCAAGGGAAAAAAATTAAAGTAGGGCCCATAAAGCAGGAACAAAGCTGATGAGATTAATGAATGCTTGGACATTAAAAAAGCTTGAATTACAAATTATCGTATCAAATAGTTACACTAAAAGCTACTGTTTTCTTTTCATAGGGATAAAACATATTCTGAAGTAGATTTAATGTATATTTTTCTTTTCTTAAAAAAAAAATAGTTGCCTCTTTGTAGATATTAGATATTGTAGTTTGTATTAATGCAAATACTTATTAATGTATAACTTTTATATTGTTCATCTTATTGTTTCTTTTCATATTGTTTGTAAACCAATCTGCTTTGACCTAGCATAGGTTTATTGGGGCTAAACATTGGTAAAGTCCTGCTTCAATATTCCAATTTGGTTGATATAAAGTTTAGAGGTTCCATGCAAATTGTTGCAATTCATGTTTTTGTATTATATTCTTGCATCAAAGCTGAGATATATATTATATGGGTTGACATGAATACAATATAATTAATTAATTTTATAAAAAATCTCAATATAAATATATTATTAAACTAGTAATGTGGCACGACAAATGCAACCCATCTAATAAATATATTATTTGAATTAAGAAGAGACAACTCACATAACAACTCACCTAATACGAATAGACATGGATCTCTTAATATGAATATACATGATTCTCTTAACGAGTCACTTAACATGAATAATTGACCCGCTTATAATTTTCTCACATAATATGGGTTTTTAATTTTCTTCCCAATTTTAAAGTTTTGTTTTATAATTTTTTAATTCTAATAACATAAAAATAAAAGACAAAAGTAATATTTATTACTTTCAAAATTACATTTTAGATAGTCTTTATATAAAGAAAAAAGAAACAAATAAAAAGGCTAAAAATATCATTAATAAAGTATATTTATCGGGTTATAATCATATCATTTTTAAGTTGATGATTAACGCATAACACAATGTGATTATTTTGTGCTTGAGTGGTGTATTATTTTGTATTATAATTGTATCGTTACAATACGGCATGAGTTTACTAAAGATTAACTCACCCATTTATTTTGCATTAGATACAAGTCTACCATATTAGATGGAAATCAAAATTATTTTCTAAGCTTAAGTGCAAGATGATTATACTTATGTTGATTGGCATATCTAATGAAGGCATCAAAACATAAATGTGAAATTTTGAGTGAAAGGTAATATTTACCCTACTTTGAGCGAAGACAAGTGTTGAGAAGGAGAAGTAGAAGACGGTTCCAAGCTGATGGGAAATTGGACCCCTGAACTCCGGGTTGATCCTGTGTTCCATCACCCAAATAACAAAGCCTGTGAAGAGGAAGAAGGCAAGACTCCCCAGCCACAGATCCATGCTCAGTGGCCTCAAGAAGATCCATGCGTTCTTGTTAACTCTCTCTTTCACTGGCACGATCATTGACACCCCTGATTCAGTGTAGGGCAATGTGAAATCCGCCAGCAAAGCTCTGTTGTATCTGGCTGTTACGTCCCCTACTATGGCATCGTACCTCTGCGACCTCAAATAAGTCAATAATGGACTTAGAGACAATATATCATCAAGTTAAGATGAGAAAACTTAATTCAGACCTGAATTTTACCAACCAAAATCTGGAACGCTTTACATTAAAGAAAGAAGATGTATGACATTCTTTGATGTGGTATGTGAGTGTGCCACGTGGAATATTCTACTTCAGAGATCTATGAAGGCAATTATTAGTTCAAAAACAAAAAACCGTGGACTGCAAGAAACAATATATGTTAACCAATGTCAAGTTTGGAATGAAACATCGTAACCAGTTACAAAAGATCGGCAGATAATTAACCAAGTAACTCCAAAAGACTATGCCAAATCTTTGATGCAGTAGGAAACCACCATAAGAAAGTGATACTACCGATCCCGCGTCGTCAGAATAAAAGGTAACAGCAGCTAACGGAGATCATATCTTCCGACCCCGAGACCCCCTCCGGTCTCGGGGTGCACCAACATCATCCCACCCCCAGGACCCCTTCTGGTCTCGGGTGGGATCATCATCTCTCGACCCCGAGACCCCCTTCGGTCTCGAGGTGCATCAGCATCATTCCACCCTCGGATCCCTTCCGGTCTCGGGGTGGGATCATCATCTCTCGACCCCGAGACCCCCTCCAATCTCGGGGTGCACCGGCATCATCCCACCCCCGGGACCCTTTCGGTCTCGAGGTGGGATCATCATCTCTCGACCCCGAGACCCCCTCCGGTCTCGGGGTGCACCAGCATCATCCCACCCCCGGGACCCCTTCCGGTCTCGGGGTGGGATCATCATCTCTTGACTCTGAGACCCCCTCCGGTCTCGGGGTGCATCAGCATCATCCCACCCCCGGGACCCCTTTCGGTCTCGGGATGGGATCATCATCTCTCGACCCTGAGACCCCTCCGGTCTCGGGGTGCACCCGCATCATCCCACCCCCGGGACCCCTTCTGGTCTCGAGGTGGGATCATTATCTCTCGACCCCGAGACCCCCTCCGGTCTCGAGGTGCACCAGCATCATCCCACCCCCAGGACCCTTCCGGTCTTGGGTGGGATCATCATCTCTCGACCCCGAGACCCCCTCCAGTCTCGGGGTGCACCCGCATCATCCACCCCCGGAACCTCTTCTGGTCTCGGGGTGGGATCATCATCTCTTGACCCCGAGACTCCCTCCGGTCTTCGGGTGCACCAGCATCATCCCACCCCCGGGACCCCTTCTGGTCTCGGGGTGGGATCATCATCTCTCGACCCCGAGACCCCCTCCGGTCTCGAGGTGCACCAGCATCATCCCACCCCCGGGACCCCTTCCGATCTCGGGGTGGGATCATCATCTCTCGACCCCGAGACCCCCTCCGGTCTCGGGGCGCACCAGCATCATCCCACCCCGGGACCCCTTCTGGTCTCGGGGTGGGATCATCATCTCTCGACTCCGAGACCCCCTCCGGTCTCGGGGTGCATCAGCATCATCCCACCCACGGGACCCCTTCTGGTCTCGGGGTGGGATCATCATCTCTCGACCCCGAGACCCCCTCCGGTCTCGGGGTGCACCAGCATCATCCCACCCCCGGGACCCCTTCTGGTCTCGGGGTGGGATCATCATCTCTCGACCCCGAGACCCCCTCCGGTCTCGGGGTGCACCAGCATCATCCCACCCCCGGGACCCCTTCCAGTCTCGGGGTGGGATCATTATCTCTCGACCCCGAGACCCCCTCCGGTCTCGGGGTGCACCCGCATCATCCCACCCCCGGGATCCCTTCTGATCTCGGGGTGGGATCATCATCTCTCGACCCCGATACCCCCTCCGGTCTTGGGATGCACCAGCATCATCCCACCCCCGGGACCCCTTCTGGTCTCGGGGTGGGATCATCATCTCTCGACCCTGAGACCCCCTCCGGTCTCGGGGTGCACCAACATCATCCCACCCCCGGGACCCCTTTCGGTCTCGGGTGGGATCATCATCTCTCGACCCCGAGAACCCCTCCGGTCTCGGGGTGCACCAGCATCATCCACCCCCGGGACCCCTTCCGATCTCGGGATGGGATCATCATCTCTCGACCCCGAGACCCCCTCTGATCTTGGGGTGCACCGGCATCATCCCACCCCCGGGACCCCTTCCGGTCTCGGGGTGGGATCATCATATCTCTACCCCGAGACCCTCCTCAGGTCTCGGGGTATGTGGGTATCATCAGCGATTAGCACAGTTCAACCGTCGAACCGAGTGACAGCTCCGAGCCACATGGCGTGCCCACGTGATTCTCCGTACGCCTGTGATTGCACGCCGTTACGGAGGGCCATACCTCATAATGGCGTATGGCTCACTGCATATTCCTGTGCGTGACCGTGCTCCGTTATGGCGTACGATTCGCTACGACTTGCGACTGTGCACGGTCATATCAAGCAACGACGCGCATCGAATACAATCGCAGCTGTTAGACACGTGTGATATCATGTTGACAGATAGCATGGGATGCCTCCGGCACGCACAGCGATGGTACGATGGCGATCTCCCGAAACAGTAAGATGGGATATTCGTACAGGTATAAAAGTACGTGCCCGCACTGTAAGTAAGGATCCGAACTCTGGTTTTCTAGCTTTCTTCCTCCTAGCAAAACTCTAACTGCCTCAGCTCCTTTCCGATGAGCGTTTCTTGTCTGATCCCAAGTGACTGACTTTAGCGTCGGAGGGTCCCTACCGGAACAACTGGTCTCCGGGGACTTTTCTTGCAGGGGTCCAAGGAGAAGGACGTCCATCTTCCCCGACGTTTGAAGAAGGTGACTTGGCGTCATCAGATTGGCGTGCTAGAAAGGGGGAAGAAAAAGAGACATCGAACTAGCAGCTTACTTTTCCCTCTCTTCAAGCTCTTAAAGCCATGGTGACGACCCAGACGAAGGGAGTTTCAGCGGTCGCGCTGGGGGGCAGCGCCGTGGGGCCGGTCCACCCGCGGAGGCCCCCCGGCTCTCGCAGCCAGTATTCCGGAGCCGTTGCATCCCTGGGGGGCCGGGCCTTCTGCTCCTCAAGTCGATGCTCCTGCGCCTGCTCTGCAACAGCTCCAGGAGGATCGATTCACTGCCCTGGCCATGCAGGTCCAGTCTTTGGCAGCGGCGGTTCAGGGCCTGCAGCACCAGCAGGCGGCCGTGCAGCAGCCGGAACCGAATCCATCTATCCTGGGGGTGGTGCAACCCAGCCAGCATTCCTTTCGGCAGAGATCGCCAGTTCCTGTGGATCGCCACCATCGATCTCCGGCCAAGCCTCACCACCACGAAGTCTCTAAGAGACATCGGTCTCCTTCCCGCCACGCTAGTGTCTCTCCTAAGCGGCAGCATGGGAAGGAGAAGGAGCGCCCACGCCGGCATCGCCGTCCCCGTTCTTCGTCTTCCGAATCTTTGGGGGAGGGTTCCTTTGATGGCCAGATGCCTCATCGAGCCGAGCGTCGACTCGAGGAGTTTAATCAAAGACTGGAGGAGCTTCCCAGCGTGCTATGGGCCTACCACACAACGCCGCGAGCCCCCACTGGTGAGACGCCATTCAGCTTAGTCTTTGGATCCGAAGCCATCATCCCGGTGGAGGTTGGCTCACCGAGTCCTCGGGTGGAATCATACAGCGAGGAAGGCAACCCAGACCAGCTGCGAGCCAACCTCGACCTGATGGAGGAAGTGCGAGACCGAGCACGACTTCGGATGGCGGTCTACCGGCAATGGGCCGCTAAATATTACAACGCCCGTGTGCTTCCCAGGACGTTCCTGCCAGGAGACCTGGTCCTTCGACGGGCTAAGGTCTCAAAGCCAGCAGAGGGAGGCAAGCTAGCTCCAAATTGGGAAGGACCTTATCGAATCGCCGAGACACTCCGCCACGGAGCTTACAAGATTGAGGAACTTGATGGGAAGCCACTCCCTAGGACATGGAATGCAGATAACCTTTGCCGGTACTATCAGTAACGAATTCCTCCTCTCATATCAAGTATCATGTCTGTCATGTGGGTTTCCACCCCTCATTTTATATTAATAAATTTCGATTTTAGCTACTGAGATTTTTTTACCTAAATTCGTGCACCAGCCAGGCACAAAGCCCGACACCCGTCGGCACCTAAAGTCCTGCACCAGCCAGGCATGAAGCCTGACACCCGTCGGCATCTAAAGCCCTGCACCAGCCAGGCATAAAGCCCGACACCCCTCGGCACCCAAAGCCCTGGGCCAGCCAGGCATGAAGCTCGACACCCGTCGGCACCTAAAGCCCTGGGCCAGCCAGGCATGAAGCCCAACCCCGGTCGGCACAAAAAGCCCTGGGCTAGCCAGGCATGAAGCCTGACACCCGTCGGCACCCAAAGCCCTGGGCCAGCCAGGAATGAAGCCCGACACCCGTCGACACCTAAAGCCCTGCACCAGCCAGGCATGAAGCTCGATACCCATCGGCATCTAAAGCCCTGCACCAGCCAGGCATGAAGCCCGACCCGTCGGCACCCAAAGCCCTGGGCTAGCAAGGCATAAAGCCCGACCCCGGTTGGCACAAAAAGCCCTGGGCCAGCCAGGCATAAAGCCGACCCCGGTCGGCACAAAAAGCCCTGGGCCAGCCAGGCATGAAGCCCAACCCCGGTCGGCACAAAAAGCCCTGCACCAGTCAGGCATGAAGCCCGACACCCGTCGGCACCCAAAGCCCTAGGCCAGCCAGGCATAAAGCCCGACCCCGGTCGGCACAAAAAGCCCTGGGCCAACCAGGCATAAAGTCCAACCCCGATCGGCACAAAAAGCCCTGGGCCAGCCAGGCATGAAGCCCGACACTCGTCGGCACCTAAAGCCCTGGGCCAGCCAGGCATCAAGCCTGACCCCGGTCGGCACAAAAAGCCCTAGGCCAGCTAGGCATAAAGCCCAACCCCGGTCGGCACAAAAAGCCCTGGGCCAGCCAGGCATAAAGCCCGACCCCGGTCGGCACAAAAAGCCCTGGGCCAGCCAGGCATAAAGCCCGACCCTGGTCGGCACAAAAAGCCCTGGGCCAGCCAGGCATGAAGCCCGACCCCGATCAGCACAAAAGCCCTGGGCCAGCCAGGCATGAAGCCAACACCCATCGGCACCTAAAGCCCTGCACCAGCCAGGCATGAAGTCCGACACTCATCGGCATCTAAAGCCCTGCACCAGCCAGGCATGAAGCCCGACACCCGTCGGCACCCAAAGCCCTGGGCCAGCCAGGCATGAAGCCCGACACCCGTCGGCACCTAAAGCCCTGGCCAGCCAGGCATCAAGCCCGACCCCGGTCGGCACAAAAGCCCTGGGCCAGCCAGGCATCAAGCCCGACCCCGGTCGACAAAAAGCCCTGGGCCAGCCAGGCATAAAGCCCGACACCCGTCGGCACCTAAAGCCCTAGGCCAGCCAGGCATGAAGCCCGACACCCATCGGCACCTAAAGCCCTGGGCCAGCCAGGCATGAAGCCCGACACCCGTCGGCGCCTAAAGCCCTGGGCCAGCAGGCATAAAGCCCGACACCCGTCAGCGAATAAGCCTGACACCCGTCGGCACCTAAAGCCCTGGGCTAGCCAGGCATGAAGTCCGACACCCGACGCACAAAGTCCTGCCGGTCAGATAAAGACCAACCCCCGTAGGCACCAAAAGCCACATGCCTACTTAGCGCAAGGCCCGGCACACTCCTGGCAAAGCGTTGCGCCGATGTTCTTGAGGAACCCGCCTACCTAACCTCCAACTACCGGCGTTTCAACTCCAAGAAACCTATCCTCCCTTGCCCAATTTTTGGTCCTAGACGGCTAAGGCGGAATAGCTCGAGTTGAGAGTTATCCCCTGGCGCTATCGGGACTAATGGGACCATGGTGCCGCGTGTTGTCAACCAACGAATTCAGGGTAAGTCGCAAATAGACTATTTTGAAGAATATTCTCATTGATTGGAAGGGATTACAAAATGCCGACATCGTCGGACTTGCAAAAAAAAAACAAAACAAACAAGTACAAGCTCACGGCTCTGCTGGCGCGGGCTCATCATCGGAGGGGGCCAAATCTGATAAACGCTCTAGCTCAACTTCCAGGGCCTGGGGATGTTCAAATCCCTGGCCACCTTCTCCTTCCCATGCTGGAACCCTTCGAGGAACACTGCCGCCGAGGCCTCTGCCAAATCATCTGTAAAGCGCTCGGACGCCTTGTACTCTTCTATGATCCCAGCGGTCCTAGCTGCGATGGCAACTTCCGCCTCTGCGGCCCGAGCCTTCTCCACGCGAGGGCTGCCGCTGCAACCCTCTCGGCCTCCCGGGCGCGGCTCGTCTCCTCTCGGATTGGCTGGCTTCCTCCTTCGCCGCCCGCGCCTCTTGCTCGCCGCAACCGCTCGACCCTCGGCCTCCTGGAGGGCTAAAGTTAGCTCAGAGATGTGTAGATCTCTGGCCATCACAGCATTCTTGGCCTCCGTCATTTGGTGGAGTGCCGCGCGCACACGGTTGGCATCGACCTCCGGTTCTCAGCGGCCTTCATTTCACTTGCCCAGGCACTTCTGGCCAGCTCCAGCACCTCTTCGGCCGCCTCCGCGCGGCGCTGAGCGTCCTCAGCCTCCTTCTGCGCCTCCCTGCAGGAGGGCCTTCCCACCATGAATTGCATCCCTGGCGGCCCTCAGGGAGTGTGCGAGCTGCATGCGTAAGCTTCAGGTTAGCAGAAAGAAAAAGATATGAAGGCAAAGGGCGAAAAGACCGCTTACCCTGATGATAGCCGCGTAGGAATCCTGGAAGAATGCGCTCACCTTTTGGTGGCTAAGGTCCTCCAGGATCTCAGGCACAAAGACCGGGGCAAGGATCCGCTCAGCCCAGCGACCATCGTTTAAGGAGTCTCGGGGTGGCCCGGGCTTGACCCCACTCCGTTCGGCCGTCTCGACAGTCCCTGGCTCGGTGCGCGGGCTGTTCCTAGGCGACCTCTCGGGGGTGGACTCACGGCACTTGATGGCCCCTCGCCCCAATCCATGGCAGCCTTGGCGGGGTCGGTTCTCCAGGAGCAGGAAGCTCTTCAGCCACTATGGGCCCCTCCGCGACTGGCTCCTCAATTGGGACTCTCGCGGTCGCCGCCATCTCTGGCGGATGTCGACCGTGAGATCGACTTCTGGAGCAGCCGGGGAATCTTGCGGTGCCGGTGGTTGGGAGGCCCGAGCCGTCGGGCGTTTTGGAGCTGGAGCTCGTTGGCCTCCAGGTGGCTCTTCCCGGGCCCTCTTTTTAAGCGGCCTCAGGAGTTTCGCTGCCGGTATCTTCATAGCTGCGCAATCTCAGTCGAAGTTAAAAAAAAAAAGAAGGAGAAGCAAAATTTTTGGCTAAAGGTGGAGATGGCTTACCCCGGTGGGAGATAAGACCCACCGACTCGAGATTATCCTCCGTCAAGAGCAAGGTGTACCAGGGGATTTCGGCAGTCAGCAATTGACCCGACGCTTCCCGATCCCCAGGATGAATGGCGGAGTTCGCGTTCCCTCAGAGGTTGGGATCTCCCTACCGGGGCCTAACTTGGTCAATATTTGCGAAAAAGAATCGAGTTTTCCATCCCTTGATTGAGGAGGGAAGAAAAAGTTTGAGGACCCGATTGGATCGGGGCTGGAATAGCCACCAAACCTTCTGGGCCCGAAGGATGTAGAAGGATCGGAAAAGAGTGATTGAGGGGTGATACCGAGATGATGGCAGAGAATGACAAAGGCGCTGACGATGCGGTAGGAGTTCGGGACCAGTTGAGATGGGGTCAAGTAGTAGTCGAGAAGGTTGATGAAGTAGGTGGAAAAGGTGGACGGAGACCTGCCTTTAGACAAATCTCATAAAGGGCCACCCGACCGGGTCGGGAGGAGATGACCCTATCATCGGGAGTTGAAGAAAAAGCTCAACGTCCCGGGGAATCTAGTAACGGGCCCGGATTTTTGCCAAATCCAGGCGTGTCATGTGGAGGCAATCCCCTCCGGGGATCCCTCCACCCTCGAGGAGGTGCCGGCCTCCGACCGGCGGCCCCTTGATGGGGCTCCACCAGCGACCCGTCACCGGGCCAGGGGGATGCGGTCCTCTGAATCAGTGGACCACTCAAGTGGGGGAGAAGGAGAAGGTGCGGGAGAGGTGCAGTACCTCTCAGAGGGAGGACGGTTCCGAGGTCCAAGATGGCGAGCTCATGAGCAAAGGGACAGAAGTCTGGAATGGGCAAAGAACTGACCTAGAAGAAAAAAAACCAAGCACAAGCTCTCAGGTTGCGGGGAGATCAGAGCACAGGCACAAAGGAAACGATGACAGCAGAAGCGATACGGCCAGATTCAATCCCTCGTTTGGGTTTATTGGGTTTTCAAATCGTCCTGCCTCGTCTCGTCAACCACATGGCCTCCTACCATAAGCTGGCTCACCTCGAGGGACGCCCAGCGCGTGGTGCGGCACGCCTCCGGCCAATGATGGGACCCCGCTGACGTCGCCATTATGAGGGGTAATGATGATGCAGCTTTTCGCGCAGATTTTGAAGGGCCAGTTTTCTCTCGAGGTCGATCGTGGCGGGCACAGTGTACAGAGGTGGCCGCCTTCTCACATTCCCCAGGCCGTCAGCATAATAGATGTGGACGGGGATAGCCACGTGGAGAACACCCCTTGCGCCTCAATGGTGGGACCCGCTTCGCCTCAGGGGTGAGGGGGCATCTAATATGACTGATCTCACATCGTCAGAATAAAAGGTAACAACAGCTAACGAAGATCACCATCTCCCGACCCCGAGACCCCCTCCGGTCTCGGGGTGCACCAGCATCATCCCACCCCTGGGACCCCTTCTAGTCTTGGGGTGGGATCATCATCTCTCGACCCCGAGACCCCCTCCGGTCTCGGGGTGCATCAGCATCATCCCACCCCCGGGACCCCTTCTGGTCTCGGGGTGGGATCATCATCTCTCGACCCCGAGACCCCCTCCGGTCTCGGGGTGCACCAGCATCATCCCACCCCCGGGACCCCTTCCGGTCTCGGGGTGGGATCATCATCTCTCGACCCCGAGACCCCCTCCGGTCTCGGGGTGCACCAGCATCATCCCACCCTCGGGACCCCTTTCTCGATCTCGGATGGGATCATCGGGATCCTCTCGATCATCATCTCTCGAAACCTCCTCCGATCTCGGGGTGCATCAGCATCATCCCACCCCCGGGACCCCTTCCGGTCTCGGGTGGGATCATCATATCTCTACCCCGAGACCCTCCTCAGGTCTCGGGATATGTGGGTATCATCAGTGATTAGCATGCAGTTCAACCGTCGAACCGAATGACAGTTCTGGGCCACATGGCACGCCCACGTGATTCTCCGTACGCCCGTGATTGCACCCCGTTACGGAGGGCCATGCCTCATAACGGCGTATGGCGCACTGCATATTCCTGTGCGTGACCGTGCTTCGTTATGGCGTATGATTCGCTACCACTTGCGACTGTGCGTGGTCATATCAAGCAACGGCGCGCACCGAATACAATCGCAGCTGTTAGACACGTATGATATTATGTTGACAGGTAACGCGGGATGCCTCCGGCATGCACAGCAATGGTACGACGGTGATCTCCCGGAACAGTAAGATGGGATATTCTGACAGGTATAAAAGCACGTGCCCGCACTGTAAGTAGGGATCCGAACTCTGATTTTCTAGCTTTCTTCCTCCTAACAAAACTCTAACTGCCTTAGCTCCTTTCCGCTGAGCGGTTCTTGTCTGATCCCAAGTGACTGGCTTGAGCGTCAGAGGGTCCCTACCGGAACAACCGGTCTCCGGAGACTTTTCTTTCAGGGGTCCGAGGAGAAGGACGTCCGTCTTCCCCGATGTTTGAAGAAGGTGACTTGACGTTATCAGAAAGTATTCAATTTTTCAAAAGAAATGAATCCCATATTTGCCAATACCTTTTGTAACCTACTTTGTCACGTTTTTTTTTTTTTTTTTTCTGAGTAAAATAGTGAAAACCCGCCACAATATCATATGGATGGAAGAAATGAAGTAGTTTTCATGTCTGCTTAATTAGCAACGCAAATAAATACAAACTTTCATCTCAAGGCAAGGGCTTAGTGTCAGTTGGAGTCAGCACTCGAGAGATAAGATGGGTAGAGGATAAAAAAATATTTGCCTCTCCTAATCTAAAAAGGAGGGTTACACCGAGAAATCAAGAGGTGGAGGAGGGGAGGGATACTTGAAGATAGACCTGGTGGACAAGATCATTGCAAGCCGCAGCACCCCGTCTTTGTGCATTGAAAGAGACGTACTCATAAGGGACCCCATAAGGCAGCTTCTGTATTGCAGCCTCGAAGACATCGATTGAATACCCACTAAAAGTCGTTACATTTGTGATGGGATCCCTTTCCACTCTTACAAATTCACTAGTTTCATCCGCTACGGGAACGCCAATCCTCAGTTTCTTCCCACTCACGGGCATTTCCCAACCCTTGGGTACCGTTGTGGATTCCCCTGGCCAAATCACAGGGTACAAATCAGCCATCAAGGTTGAGGACGCTTCACTGCTACTCTGATTTAGCCGTCTTGCGAGCCCATATTGCGGCGTCCAAAACCCAACCCCTCTCCCTCCTCCTCCAACCACATTGATTATTTGGAAAGCGGAGGGCTGCTGCAACTGGCCATCTATGAGATGGAAATCCCCGCTGAGACCTCTGAATTTGCTCTCTAGAATTGCTTTCAGAAGTTTCGGACCATTCATGGATATCCCCAGGTTATCCAAGTCCGTCGTCATATTAGTGTTGGTGGCATTTGTGGCTTCTCAAAACTAGCATTTGCCACCCCGACCTTCTCCGCCGCCATTGCCACTGCCCAAACCGTATCATAAGCCCGCAGTCCGTAGATAGTTGGCTCACCTAGCTGATCACCGAGGTTGTCTGTCTGGAATAATCTCCTCTTCCATCTTCTGGTGAAAGTTATCGAGCTCCCTCGATCTGGGCACGTATGACATCACGCCCAACGCACCCTGCATTGAATCAATGATGGAGGAATCAAAAGAGTCAGCAACTCTGTGAGCCCATCCGTCATGATCCACACGTACCCTTCGCTCATCATTCCTGCCTCCTTGGCCTTCGGAAATAGGCGGGATCCCATAATACGGGATGCCATATGGACAATGAACACCCTTGTTTGCATGGTCATCAATTTGTACAGTTCTTCCATGATTTCATCATCCGTTGCTGATAGAGGGATCATGCTGTGGTAGGGGATGCGGATATCGAACCCTTGGAGGGCATCGGTGAGGTATGGTATGATGCCCCTACCATAGTCGGTATCCTCACAGATCGGTACCACCTCCCTCCACCCATAGGCCTTGATGATGGAGGAGATGCCGTTTACCTGACAAGAATCATTTATCGTCGTCCTTAGAAGGTATGGTGTGCGAGTTGAGGAGAGGGAAGGGCTTGTTGCCGAGAAGGAGACGATGGGGACTCGAGCCTTGTTGCCAAGTTCAGAGACAACAGCAGCCTGTGATGATTTCTGGGGACCGATGATGGCTTGCACCTCTCTATTTTTCAGCAGGTACAGAGCTGTGTTCATGCAGCGAAGTGGCAGACTTTAGTTGAAGAAAAGCATAGCATTATGGATTCAGGTGCATGGTGGAAATGTGATGATGTCTAACAACCAACTGCCGATTCATTGACAGTCGAGCAAACTTCCCAGAAACCAATCAGATTAAAACATGATACCATTTTCATTTTAGATAATTTTTTTAACAACTTTTATGGCGAAATATTTGTGTGATTTTCTTTAAAAAAAGAAATTGGAGATTCACCAACATGTTAGTTTTATTATAGGGTTAATTAAAATTTAAAGGTCAAAATTTTATTTGATTTTAGGGTCTGAGAGGATGCTGCCTTGTTATGACATTATTAAAAAAATCACTGAGATCTTTGGTTTCATCTCGCGGGATCGGCGCCGCGACTCTCATCCTCTTATTCTTTGGTCCTCTCTCTTCATTCTCCTGCTTATTCTACCGATCCAATAGCAAGTTTCCCTCCAAGTCCTCAAGACTGACTAATTATTGGCATGCATATAGCTTGATTTTAAATTTTTCCTCTCAAAATATTAGTTGAATTGAGGAAATCCTAATTCTAGCTCAAATTTGAATTATCAGTTGCATTTATTAATTAGGAAATCCTAATTCTAGCTCAAATTTGAATTATCAGTTGCATTTAATAATTAGGTGAAGAATGCACAATCTTAATTCTTGAATTTTACAAATATTTTGAAATAGTACTTCCCATATGTAGACAACAAAACTAAAATTTTATATTAAAAATTAAAACTTATAAAAGATTTTTTTAATAAAAAGCTTTTTTTAGATTAAGAATATAGTGAGGCCAACCCAGCTATCCTAGCCCATGTCTCTATTATTTTTAATATAAAATAAAGGTTGCTTGGCCACTGACAAGAATGAATGTGATGGAGGAAAAAATAGACTGCAATGCACACCAATATAGTGAGCGTGACCTGCCGGGCACCTCTATGTTGACAAATTACCTATATTTTATAGTGCACAACGTGTTGTAATGAAGGTATATAAAAATTTCATAGATGTGTGCAACTATCAAAGCAATTTATGGAACACATTTCACTAAGTCACAACATCCATATGAGCCTATATTTGATCAAACATTAATTATGTCGAGAGAATCTCAATATAATATTTGATCAAGATCAAAAAATTCAATAGCAACTGCTTACTAATCTTTTAGATGAGATTGTGGACAGCTGCAAATGATATTTATGTATATGATTAAGGTACACTACATGGCATATTCATTTAGAAATAACTGCAAGTGATATGGCTGATCGAACCGTGTTAGAGTTAACGGAAGAAGCAACTGACGGAACCTAGCCTCGAACTCCGAGGCCCCCTTCAGCCTTGGCCTCCGATACCCCTTTGGCCTCTGAGACCCTCTCAGTCTCCATGTCCCGCAGCCTTGGATCCCAAGTCCCCTCAGCCTCGGACCCCAGGCCCCCTCGGACTCGGACTGCGGGTTCCCTCGGCCTCGGACTCCGGATCCCCTTGGACTCGGACCTCAAGTTCCCTCGGCCTCAGACCTCAAGTCCCCTCAGCCTCGGACCCTAGGTCCCCTAGGCTTCGGACTTCAGGTCCCCTCGACCTCGGACTCCGGGTCCCATCGGCCTCGGACTCCGAATCCCTCGACCTTGGACCTCAAGTTTCCTTGGCCTCGGACTCCAGATTCTCTCGGTCTCGGACCCCAGGTCCCCACAGCCTTAGACCCCAGGTCCTATCGGCCTTGGACTGCACGTCCCTCGGCCTTGACCCCGAGTCCCCTCGGCCTCGGACCCCAGGTCCCCTCGGCCTCGGACCTCAAGCCCTCTCAGCCTTGGACCCCAGCTCCCCTCAGCCTCGGACTGCAGGTCCCCTCGGCCTCGAACTCGGACTCCAGGTCCCCTCGGCCTCAGACCTCGAGTCCCCTCGGCCTCAGACTCCAGGTCCCCTCGGCCTCGGACCCCAAGTCCCCTTAGCCTCAGACTCCAGGTCCCTACTACCTCAAGCCGCCTGATACTACCACGTGGCCCACTAACCATCTGTAGCTGCCACGTGGCCCATTAACCATCTGCAATTATGTGTAGCCACTACCTGTAACGGTGCACGCCTGACGCAACTAGGCCCACCTGCCATCTGTGGCACCGCGCCTGGCAAGTGACTGGTGAGGTGGGATACCTCTGACATACTCAGTATCGGTTGCAACCCGTCTTTGTCAGCCTGACCACCTGTCCACTACCAGACAACAACATCTCGGAATTAACCACCTTTTGAAGGCGGGAAAGGGGATCTTTGAACAGGTATAAGAATCTTCATTCACAACAAGGGAAGGGATCTAAACTCAAGCTTTCTAGCTATTTCTATTAGCTCTTTCTTCACTATTCCCGAGTTGCTTACTTGAGCATCGAAGGGTCCCTATCGATGCAATCAATCTCTAGGGACTTTCTTGCAGAAACTCCGTTGAGGAGGAGGATCTCCGTTTCCCGACATTGGAGGAACGCGACTTGGCGGCAACAGATTGGCATGCTAGGCTAGGGGAGGAGAAAATAGTAAGCTTCGAACCAACCAGCTACAGATTCTTCTTCCCTGGGCAATCAAGAAGTTGGTGGTAACGCGCGCGCAGAAAGTTTCTATCAGCTGCACCGGGGGCACCGTCAGGGAGCTAAGTAGTTGGAGGCATGTCCCCTCGCTCCCTAGGCCAGCGTTCATGTGCAGGTTCTGCCACCACCACCGCAGCAGGATGATCGAATCGCCGTCCTGACCATGCAAGTTCAGTCACTTGTGGCGGCAGTTTAGGTACTGCAACAACAGCTGGCAACGGCACAACGACACCTAGAACTGCCCTCATCAGTCCTGGGGATGGCCCAGCCCAGCCAGCAGTCCACCCAAAGGAGATCTCCTCTCCGGGAGGCCCGCCGTTGCCGTGCTTCGCCCAGGCATTATCGCTAGAAAGCCTCCAAAAGGCCCCAGTCCCCTTCTCGCCATGCCAACGCTTCTTCTAAGCGGCAGCATGGAAAGGATACAGAGCGCACACATACATTGGCACCACCCCTCTCCATCCTCGAGATCTTCCAGGGAGGGGTCCTTCGATGGCCGATTCGCTCACTGGGTCGAGCGATGGCTAGACAAGTACAACCAGCGGCTGGAGGAGCTCAGCCGTAGGATCACCAATCCGCCGGAGGCGAATTATGACAACCATCCTTTGTTGTCCCATTGCATCATGGAGGAGCCGATCTCGACCGGTTCTGTCTCCCCCAGCTGGACCCATACGATGGCACCACCGATCCTCTGGACTATCTAGAGAGTTACATGGTCCTCATGTAGGTCTAAGGAGCGACCAACTCCCTTCTCTGCATCGCCTTCTCTGCCACCCCAAGAAAGGCAGCTCAAGCTTGGTACTCCCGCTTGCCACCGCGCAGCATCAACTCCTTCCGGCAGCTATAGAGAGCCTTTTTGGCGCATTTCGACACATGCTGGAAGATCCCACGGGTGATAGACAATTTATTCGCCATCCAGTAGAGGAGCGGCGAGTCACTGAGAGACTTTGTCGTCCGGTTCAAGGAAGCTGCTCTTGAGGTCTACAATCTCGAGGACTCAATGACCACTCTGGCTTTGAAACGAGGGCTCCGTCTATCCCACTTCGCCTACTCCCTCGACAAGAAGCCCCTCGGTTCTTATGCCGAACTACTGAGCCGGGCACATAAGTACATCCGCATCGATGAGGCCGACTCTTTCCGACGCGAGGCGGATGGGAGTTTCAGCAAAAAGCAAGCCCATCTTGAGCCTACTAAGGTTCGACCAGGAGGCCTGAGCCTCCCTGCCGACCGGATAATCGACCGCGAGCACTCACCCCTAGGAAGGGATCCTTCATCCCCCTGCTCACCTCGATATCCCACATCCTATGGAAATCGAGGGCGAGTCATATCTCCAGTGCCCTCCTCCCATGAAGCCAGGGAACCCCGCAACAAAAATTTCTACTATCGTTTTCACTAGGATCATGGCCACGACACTGAAGACTGTCGCCAGCTGAAGAATGCGATTGAAGACTGTGGCCATGATTTCCTGGGGGCAGGCAGTGCCTCCAAGAGGCCACGGGGGGAGGAAGGGCTAGATTCTACAATTCCCTTCTTTAAGAGGTCTAGGGGATAGTTAATAGTAATGATGACAATGTCGTCGTGTTAATGACGATCATGAAACATCCTGTAAAGAGAATTTTGGTTGACAGTGGAAGTTTGGTCGATGTTCTTAGTTATGATGCCTTTGTTCAAATAGACTTGTCCCCTAGCTCCCTTCGGCCTGTTACCATGCCTCTGATGGGCTTCACGGAGACTCTATGAGAGTTAAGGGAGAGATCACTCTCCTGGTCATGGTCAAGACGCCGCCGTATCAAAGCACGGTCTTCATAAACTTTTTGGTTGTTCAAGTTCCCTTGGCCTACATCGCCATCCTTGGGAGACCCAGTCTGAACCTCCTAAATGCCGTCATATCCACCAAGAGGCTGCTCATGAGATTTTTCACTAGTGAGGGAGTCAGGGAGATGCACGGGGAGCAGAACCCAATGCTGCTCTTACCATATGGCCCCCAGCCCTCAGGGAGAGGACCCAATGAGAACAGTCTAGATCGGAGCCCTTCTCCTCGAGGGGGCGCAAGACCAACTTCTCGCATTCCTACGAGCCAACTCTGACATCTTCACTTGGTCGGCGTCCGACATGCCAGGTATACCTGGAGATAATTATCCATCAGCTCAACATCAACTCAGGATGCCGGCCAGTTCGGCAAAAGAAGAGGAGCTTCACCCCTGATCGGCAAAAGGCCATTGACGAGGAGTTCCACAAGCTATGGCCACCGACCACATCCGGGAGGCCCACTATCCCGACTGGCTGGCCAACATGGTGATGGTCCACAAAGCCAACGAGAGCTGGAGGATGTGTGTCGACTTTACCGACCTTAACAAGGCATGCCCTAAGGATAGCTTCCCACTGCCTCGGATCGATCAGTTAGTGGATGTGATGTCTGGCCATGAGACCCTCAGCTTTATGGAAGCCTTCTCAAGGTATAACCAAATCAAGATGGACCCAACGGACGAGGAAGCTACTTCATTCATGACCGAGAAGGGCATATACTGTTACAAGATAATGCCCTTCGAACTAAAGAATGCTGGGGGCCACATACCATAGGCTAATAACAAGGTCTTTGATGACCAAATCGGGCGTAATATGAAGGTGTACGTGGATGACATGCTAACTAAAAGTATCCGCACAGCTAGCCATGTTACTGACTTGGCAGAGACCTTTAGCAATCTTCGTTGGTTCCAGATGAGGCTGAATCCCTGTAAGTGCACTTTCGGGGTTACAGCAGGCAAGTCCTAGGCTTCATGGTGACACAGCGGGGGATCGAGGCGAACCACAATAAGATCCAAGCCATCCTTGACATAAAAACTCCGGTTAACAAGAAAGAGGTGCAGCGTTTGACCGGAAGGGTGGCAACTTTGAGCCATTTCCTATCTAAGTCAGCAGAGAGATGCCTTCCTTTCTTCAAGGCACTGCACAAGGTCAATAGCTTCGAGTGGACAAAGGAGTGTCAGAAGGCCTTCGAGGAGCTGAAAGAGTTCCTGTCCACCCCCGTCGTTGCTGTCCAAACCGTGCAGCTGGGAGGAGCTTTTCCTCTTCTTCATGGCTTCTCCTAAAGCCATCAGCTCCGTGCTCATTCGCATGGATGTTGATGGGATGCAGAGGCCGATTTATTATACCAGCAAAGTGCTTCATGACGCGGAAACTAGGTATTCCAAAACCAAAAAGATCGTTTTTGCTCAGATCGTCTTTGCTCAGTATTTCAGGCCTTACTTCCAAGCCCACTCTATTGTGGTACTTACGGACCAACCACTCAGAATAATTTTTTCCCATTCTAACACCTCCGACCGGCTAGCGAAGTGGACCATCAAGTTGGGGGAGTTCGACATATCCTTTCGACCAAGGTCAGTGATGAAGTCCCAAGTGTTAGCTGACTTTCTGATCGAATGCACGTGGGCCAAGGAGTAGCCGGGGGAGCCCCACTCGGAGTCCTCAGACATGACGGCCAAGGCAGGAAGAAAGGACTAGATCCTCCATGTGGATGGCGCATCTAATTCCTAGGGGAGTGAAGCCGAGCTCATTCTGACAGACCCGAAGGGAGAGGCGGTGGAGTACGCCCTTCGTTTTCTTTTCCCCACCATCAACAACCAAGCGGAGTATGAAGCCTTGTTAGCGGGAATGAAGCTGGCCAAGGAGCTTGGAGTAAAGAATCTCAAAGCCTTCACCGACTCTCAACTTATCTTCTGAAAGGTTGCTAGGGAGTACGAGGCCCGAGATCCCATCATATCCCGTTACCTAAGTAAGGTATGATCCTAGGCATCCCCTTTTGCTTACTTTCGTGTCAGCTACATTCCCATGGGTGAGAATGCTAGAGCTAATGCATTGTTCCATTTGGTCACTTCGGTCGACGGAGCCCTGGAAAGGACCTATGTAGAGAATCTGGAGGTTCCGAGCATGGAGGCCGCTAAAGAGGTCCTGCCTGTCACCCAAGAGCCCACTTGGATGGACGCTTACGTCTGGTACATCACCGATGGCACCCCTTCCTTAGGATCCGGCAGAGGCTAGGCTGCTCAAGCGGCGAGCTCCCAAATTCCTAATACTGAACGGGAAGCAATACTGAAGGTCTTTCTCATACCCAATTCTCAAGTGCATTGGTCCTACGGAGGCCGATTACATCCTTTGAGAGATTCACAAGGGCATATGGGAGTCATCTGGAGGGGAGAGCGCTGGCATACAAGGCTCTACGCCAGGGGTATTACTGGCTCACGATGGAGGATGCCTCCGAGCTAGTTCGAAGGTGCGATAGCTGTCAGCGATATACCAATATCTAGCGGCAGCCGACCTCTTAGCTGAACCCCTTGACGGCCCCATGGCCTTTTGCTCAGTGAGGGATGGACATCCTAAGACCATTTCTCCCGGCCTCTGGCCAGCATAGGTTCCTGCTAGTTGTCGTCGACCATTTCACCAAATAGGTTGAGGCCAAGGCACTGGCTAAGATCATCGGGGGCAAGGTGAGATCCTTCTTTTGGAAATCCATAATCTGTTGATTTGGATTGCCACATACCCTCATCACTGACAACGGCCGGCAATTCGACAATGGTCTCTTCAGAGGATTTTGCACGGAGTTGGGCATCTATCAACGGTTTACTTCTATCGGTCACCCTCAAACCAACAGGGCGGCCGAGGTGACGAACCGCACTATCCTCCAGGGGCTTAGGGCACGGTTGGATGACTTCAAAGGGAGATGGGTGGAGGAACTCCCTAACGTGCTATGGGCCTATCACATGACACTGCGGGCTCCCATCGGGGAGACCCCTTCAGCCTTATTTTTGGATCTGAGGTTGTCATCCCTATGGAGATTGGCATCTTGAGTCCCTGAACGAAGTCGTATGATGAGGAGGATAACTCGAGCCAGCTGCAAACCAACCATGACCTCGTGGAGGAGGTGCGTGATCGGGCATGGCTCAGGATGGCTGCCTATCGACAGCGAACCGCCAGGTACTATAATGCTCATGAACGCCCCAGGACATTCCTACCAGGGGACTTAGTCCTCAGGTGGGCCGAGGTCTCAAAGCCGATGGAAGGAGGCAAACTGTCACCAAATTGGGAAGGACCTTATCAGGTCACCGAGGCCCTCCACCATGGAGCATATCGAATCAAAGGACTTGATGGGAAATCGCTCCCCGAACCTAAAATTCTGACAACCTCTATCGGTACTACCAGTAAATACACTAACATTGGGCTGTGAAGTATTTTTATTCTTTTGGATTTGCCTGTATCATGTCCTCGACTAAAAAAATACATTCAAGTAACTCACCTTTTCAGCCAAAGCCTGACTCCGGTCGGCACTGAAAGCCCAAGGCCAGCTTGGCACCAAAGCCCAACTCCGGTCGGCACTAAAAGCCCGAGACCAGCTCGGTACCAAAGCCCGACTTTGATTGGAACTGAAAGCCCGACGCTAGCTCGGCACCAAAGCCCGACTCCGGTCAGTATTGAAAGCTCGAGGCCAGCTCAGCACCAAAGCCTGACTCCGGTCGGCACTGAAAGCTCGAGGCCAGCTCGGCACCAAAGCCCGACTCCGGTCGGCACTGAAAGTCCAAGGCCAGCTTGGCACCAAAGCCTGACTCTGGTCGGCACTGAAAGTCTAAGGACAACTCGGCACCAAAGCCCGACTTCGGTCGGCACTGAAAGCCCGAGGCCAGCTCGGTACCAAAGCCCAACTCCGGTTGGCACTAAAAGCCTGAGGCCAGCTCGGCACCGAAGCCTGACTTCGGTCGGCACTGGAGGCCTGAGGTTGACTCAGTACCTGATGACTAACCCCGGCCGGCCCTGAGGCCCCGATGGCCAGTCAACGCTATAAGCTTGTTGCAAGACCTGCACCCCAAGGCCGACCTCAAGTTTTTGCGAAGGAAAGTTCCGAAGCCGGCCTCAACATTCCCCCAGGGACCTGATCTCACTTGGTAACGAGGTCATGGACTTGCTCATGGGGAGAAAACGAGTATAATTACCCCATTGGGGCCAATATAGCCCTATCGAGAATTCTACGAAGACAGGCTAAGTAGGAGACTACTTTAAGCTAAGTACTCAGCCTTCGAAGACAAATTTCAAGAAAAATCATTTTCATTACTTGGTTAATGTTTACAAAATGATGACCAAGTTGGACTTTAATACAAAAAGAGATACAAAAGTACAAATGATCAGGGCTTAGCCAGCACGGACTCATCGTCAGTTGCCCTTGGCGCCATGGATGACCCCTCGGGCTCCTCATCCGGGTCAATGCCCTCGATGCCAGGGAGGCCGAAGGCCTTGGCCACCTTCTCCTTACCGTTCTGGAAGCCCTGGAGGTATAGGTCGGCGAAGGCCTCGGCCAACTCGTCTGCGAAGTTGGCGGACTTCAAAGTCATCCACCGCTTCGACGGACCTCCTCTCGGTAGCCACTGCCCTCGCCTCAGCGGCTGCTACCCTTTCTTCGGCAGCGGCGACCACTTCCTTTGCTCTTTGGATTACGGCCTCACTCTCCATGGCTCGGGTGTCTACCATCCTCGCCTCTTCCTCCGCATTCTTGGCCCTCTCCTCGGCCGCCTTCATTTTGATGGAGAGGGCATTGATTCGGAAGTCTCTGGCAATGATGACCCCCATGGCGCCCCCTAGCTGCTCTATGGCCATCCGGGTGTGCTCAACCTCGGCAGCCACCCAGCGCTTGACCTCCTCGAGCTCTTTAGCCCGTTCGGTCTGCGCTGCCTCCAAGGCTTCCTCTACCCTCTCGGCTCTGGTCCGGTCTTTGGAAGCCTCTTGCTGGGCCTGATGGAGAATGGCCTCACCCTGGTCGAGAACCTCCCTCATGGCAACTAGGGAGTTCACCGACTGCATCAAAGACAAGTCAGCACAAGACAGTTCAAGTCTTAAATTCTTGTGAAATGGAGCACTTACCCATATGTAAGCCACGAAGGCTTCTCTGAAGAAGGCCAAGGCCCCCTATCGCTGGAGCTCCCCCTGTCGCTGGAGCTCCCCCTGGAACTCGGGCAAGCAGATCTTGGAGATCAGCCGCTCTGCCCGGCAGCTATGGTTCATCACTGAGGGCCGGGAGAGGATTGCCTCAGCCTCGCCTCCCTCCATGGCCTCGGTCGGCCCGGCACTGTGGATGCCATGTTAGGAGCTGTCGACATCGCCTCCGACGGCCCTGCGGCCATCGGGTGGTCCCCGTTCATCCGCTCCCCCACGGATGAGCCCTCATTTGGGATCGGCCCTACCTATGTGTGCATTGGTTTAGCGGCCGAGGTGGCAAGCTCTGCTAGCGCGGTGACCGCATCAACTCTTGCTCCCTCCGAGGGAGTATCGGTTGTGAGATCGATGGCGGGGCTGGGCACCCGGTCCCCTTGGGACTCGCACTCTGGGGGAAGGGGGGACCGTGCCTGGGATTGGCTCGGGGTCTGGACCTGCTGCCTCCCACTCGGCTCCTCGGCGCCTTCGAGGTTTCTCTTCCTCTTCACCGTCGCCCTCCTTATGACGTGGATCGGTATCTTCATAACTGCACAGGTCAATGGCCGAGTGTGAGCACCAAAAGGAAAACAAATAGATCAAAGGTTGGGAGGGGCTTGCAGCTGCTCACCACTGCTCGAAGAGACGCCCGCGAGCCGGAGGTTCTCCTTCAATAGGAGTTGGTTGCAGCGGGGGACCACGATGGTCAGCAGCTGCCCGAGCGCCTCCTTTTCCCTCGGGGCCACTGGCTGATCCCTGTTCGGCCTAGTGTCCGGGTCTCCCCACCTCGGCCTCACCCCATCAAGATCAGCAAAAATGAAGCGGGTCTTCCACCCCTTAACGGATGAAGGCAAGCCTAGTTTTAGGGTTCGGTCGGGCCTGGGCTAGAATAGCCACCAGCCTGATTGTTGACAGAGTGTATAGAGGCAGTGGAAGAGTGAAACCCTAGCTTCTATGTCCTGGAGGTGAAAGAGCACTATGAAGCCACAGATGGTCCGAATGAAGTTCGGAACCAGCTGCGTGGGCGTTAGAGAGTATCGATCAAGGAGATTGTTGAAGAAGGGGTGGTAGGGCAGGTGAAGGCCTATCCTAAGGGACACCTCGTAGACGGCAACTCTACCAGGCTGGAAGGAGATTACCCTATTGTTAGGGGTAGGGAGGAATAGTCGAACGCTGCTTGAGATCTGATAATGGGCCATAATATAGCTAACTCTTGGCATGTTACGGTGGAGGCGGTCCCTTCCAGGGATTTCGCCCCCACCCTCGACGGGGGATCGACGGCCACCGGGCGACCCCTAGCGAGGGCCTGACCGGCGATTCACTGCCGGGATAGAGAAACGAGGTCCTCGGAGGAAGGGAAGGAAGAGGACCAGGAAGGTGGAGGAGAGGAGGAAGTTTGTTGTCGCGAGGAAAATGATCCTCAGAAGGGACGGAAGAAGACAAGGATGGAGAGGAAGCCATGGGAGAAGCTCGAGATGATCGGAGGAACTAACCTGGTTGGGGGGAAGAGCAGCGAGAATGGCAGGATTCGAAGGAAGGCATGGACAGGGTAAGGGCTCGAGGTGGAAAACAATTTCAGAAGCAGAATGTCAGGTTCAGAACTTTCCCTCGGCTATACACCAATTTCAAATCATCCCACCTAGCCCAGCCAACCATGTGGATGCCCACCATAGGCGGTGTCGCCTCGATAGGCGCCCGACATATGGAGTGCTCCACCTTCGGCCAATCACGGAGCATCAGTGACATCAGCAGCATGATGGCAATGATGGCAGTTGCTTTTTCGTGGGTTCCGAAAGAATACTCCTGTTTCGAGAAGGATCCTCACAGATCTGACGGTTGGTAGGAGTGGCAACACTGCAACACCCCAAGTCACCAGTGCTAAGAAATCGTTGTCCCCAAGGATACGCGCCCCTCCACAATTGGCAATGCACCGGGATCTGTCACCTTGGAGCTTACGCCCCTTTCGCCTAGCAGGGAGTGGGCCCGCATCATCTCAGGGGCGAGGGGGCATCTGATGTGGCTAATAGAGCTGCGTTAGAGTTGACAAGAGAATCAACTGACAGAACCCCAGCATCGGACTCCGAGGCCCCCTCAGCCTTGGCCTTCGAGACCCCTCGGCCTTAGAGACCCCCTCGAACTCCAGGCCCTCTCATCCTCGGACCCCAAGTCCCCTCAGCCTCGGACTCAGACTACTGGTCCCCTTGGCCTCGGACTCTGGATCCCTTTGGCCTCGGACCTCAAGTTCCCTCAGCCTCGAACCCTAGGTCCCTTCGGCCTCAAACTGCGGGTCCCCTCGGCCTCGGACCCCAGGTCCCCTCGACCTCGGACCCCAAGTCCCTTCGACCTCGGACCCTAGGTCCCCTAGACCTCGGACTGTGCATTCCCTTGGCCTCGACCCTGGGTTCCCTCGGCCTTGGACCCCAGGTCCCCTCAGCCTCGAACTGCGGGTCCCCTCGGCCTCGGACTCCAGGTCCCCTTGGTCTCGGACCTCAAGCCCTCTCGGCCTCGGACCTTCAGTCCCCTCGGCCTCGAACCCCAGGTCCCCTCGGCCTCGGACCTCGAGTCCCCTCGGCCTCGGACTTCAGGTCTCCACTACCTCGAGCCGCCTGATACTACATGTGGCCCACTAACCACCTGCAGCTGCCATGTGGCCCACTAACCGTCTGCAATTGTGCATGATCACTACCTGTAACGGCACACGCCTAACGCAACTAGGCCTACCTGCTATCTGTGGCGCTGTGCATGGCAGGTGGCTGACGGGGTGGGATACCTCTGACATGCTTAGTATCGATTGTGACCCATCTTTGTCATCCTGACCACTTGTCCACTACCAGACAACAACATCTCGGAATTAGCCACCTTCCGAAGGCTGAAAAGGGGATATTCGAACAGGTATAAGAACCTTCACTCACAACGAGGGAAGGGATCTGAACTTAAACTCTCTAGCTATTTCCATTAGCTCTTTCTTTACTGTTCCCGAGTTGCTTACCTGAGCATCGGAGGGTCCTCACCGGTGCAACCGGTCTCCGGGAACTTTCTTGTAGGAACTCCGTTTAGGAGGAAGATCTCCGTTTTCCGACATTGAAGGAATGCGACTTGGCGGCCACAACAAGTAAAGTAATTATGATTGAATTTGATAAGATTGAGAACTTGACTTGACAAAAAAAATTAGGATTTGAACAAGAAGAATATAAAAAATTCATGCATATATATATATATATGTGTGTGTATATATATATATATATATATATATATATATATATATATATATATATATATATATATATATATATATATATATATGTATATATATATATATATATATATATATATATATATATATATATATATATATATATATATATATATATATACACACATAAAATTAAGAATTAATACCATCTTTCAACGCTTTAATCGTTTTCCTTGCTATACTACCGAGATACAAGATGCTAAGAGCGGTAGTTGGCCTAATATTTGTTACTCGCTCATCTTGTCTATTTTAAAAGAAGCCAGCAGAGAGCAGCAAATTAATTACAAGCGATCATAGTTTGATGCTGTTAATAGCAGCTAATTAATAACTACCTGCTGATGCTGCTCGCACAACATCACTATTGGAATCAGCAGCGTGAACAACAAGCCTTGTGGTGTAGTTACTATGCTTCGCGTAGAAATCTTGAATAGCCATGGAAATGCTGGTCTGGCCGATCTTCCGACCGATGTGGCTAAGTCGAGGACCACTCCGACATGGAAAGCACTCGTTGCCTTGGTGCTGATATTTTCTGCTGCAGCAAGGAAGAAGAGCAAGCTAAGAAAGAGAATGACTTCAGTTGGCTTCTCCATATTGAGGTGCATGTGTACGGACTAGCGGGAGGTCCCAAGGGGCTGTCTTAGATAAGAAATGGTTGATGTATATTTTCTCTAAGGTAGGCAATTAAGTTTGACGAAGTCAGGGGGATCAGCGGTGTTTGGGCATTACGGGATGTCTTTGCAACTATTGATATTGATAAAGCATATCAAAAATCGTGGCTCAAAATTTCTGTATAAACATATAATATTTTTTATTATTGTTTTTAAAATGTTACATTCTTCATTTTTATGATACCATTTATAACATCCCAAGTTTATCTTATACTATTTTATTTGATATCATTTGTAACATTCTAAATTCACTTACTGATCCAATTAAATTTGTTAGCAGATTAAAATCATATGATCTAAAAATTTAAGTAAAAATTAATGTGTAACAAGTAAACTTTATTTATAAGCACATAATACTTTATTTTTTTATGTAAAATTAATTATTTTTGAAATGTAATATTTTTTTTACCTTTAAAGTCAACTTATATCTTGAGTATCAACCATGATCAAGTGGGGCACATGACAGTTGATTGAAGTTAGCTATTTTTATCATTAGATTAATTATTTTTGAGATGTTATAGCTTTTTTATTCTTAAAGTCGACTTATATCTTGAGTATCACCGTCAATCATGATCAAGTGGGGCACATGACAGTTGATTGGCGTAAGCTATTTTTACCATTACGTAATTACTAGGATCTCTTTGTAGCCATCCACCTGTGCACTTTCGGATGATTTAAAGTTCCCTAGTTTTTGAGAGGTGGCTCTGAGTTCTCTTATGGCAGCTTATGGAATAGGAAAGAATTTATATACGGACAAATATCAGTAGATCGTAATAAATAGTAAAATAATAAATAAAATATATAAATCATATACCACACAGAAATATCAAGATTTACATAAAAAATTTTTTAAGATAAAGAAAAAAAAATTATGAGCAAGCCAAAAAGAATATTCATTATAAAATAATAAATATTTAAATCTCAAAGTCCCTTGCCTGATCTGAGAAATAATCATAAAAATAATAGGGATATAAGAATTACATCATCAAAAAATATGATCTTCTGCGTTATCTTTTTATTTTCTTTTCCTTCTCTTATTCTTCTTCTATTATTTTTTTACGCTCCCATGGTACTTAGTGGCGGCTCCTTCAAGAAAACTAAAAAGAATTAGAAAAAATAACACGTGCTCCCTTTCAACTTTAATGGGCTGAATAAATGGACCATAAGCCCAACATAGAGTAATTTGTGTAGGATGACACATTGGTCAAGTGAAGGCAAGCCTGTAGCCACAATTAATGTCCGGACGTGTTATGAATAGCCAAACATGTGAAAAATTTGCCATCTCCCAATGAAATTTTTTACGTGCAAGCATTAATCAAAGGAGCTATAATTTTTCTTCAAGGCTCAGTACTGGCTTCTTTAGGTCAAAAAATATTCTTGTTAACCTTAGCATTCCTCCACAAAACCACCCCCACACCCTCACGCCCTAATGGATAATTGGGCAATAAAGCCCTTTGGGAATCTAATGCCCAATTTTGGATGCCGACAATTGTAACGACCCGGGCCCCATAACTCATTTCATTACAAGAAAGCAAAACGAACTAGGCCCACACCAATTTGGGCTATTACAGTCCAAAAGGGATCTAATTTGTACTTGCCCATCTTTCTTAACTGATTATAAACCATACAACCAACTCCCAATTTTTTGATGTAGGACTATTGGAAGGGGCATCACAATCTATCTCCTTTACAGAGGCAACGTCCTCATCGCCAGGGGCACATGATCATAACCACCAGACAGACAGGATTCTAGGGATGGCCTCCATTGGTTTAAGAGGTGGCTCCCATCAATTTAGCACTTTGCCTTGTGGTCCCCGCCTTCTGTGACCCCCATTGGTTCAAGAGATGGCTCCTATCGATGTAGCATTTTATCCTGTATAGCACTTAGCTCCTGCACTTTCGACTGGTGCGTGGCTCTGATACCACTAAAGCTGTCATGCCCCAGACCCATAGGTGGATCTAGGGATGGCAACCCGTCGCATGTCAAGCATGCAAGGCATTCAAATATAATCACAACATAAGGATATAGTAATTGCAATACCATTCAAAGTCAAGACGTCTTTAATACAAGCCTAATCAAATAGGATTTAAAACCTTAAGCTAAAACACACAAGATCAATATATGAAGTTACTTCAAATTTGGGCTTTGATAGGAGTACCATTCTATCACCTTTCCTTGTCCATATCAGTTCTGTGGCTCTGAAAATGTTGTGAGATTTAAATGAGATCACACTCAATAAGTAAGACTACAATAGAATATTATAACCATTTTCATATTTATAACAAATCAAGTTTTCACATATGAAAACACTTGTCAAGCTTCCATATCTCCAAGTACGTATCAAAACAAATGCTAAATCTAAGCACATTTATAAAATGATTTTGGAAGCATAATCATACAATAATTCCGAAATATGCAATGCAATCAAACTCACTGTATTAATAATATAATTATCAATTTTTATGTATCCAATGCCCTACAACACCCAATTGATGTATCGCTCTTAAATATCCCCTAAGAGGAAAGGTCCTAGTACCAGCGTTATGCCATATATCATAATCAATCACAACATACCCTACAGATGTGTATCCTTCACATATCCCCCTATGGAGGTGGCTTCCGTATTTCTTGACATATCACATCATTTCACATCATATGAGAACCGCGTGACACATATAAGTATATTCTCAATTATTATTATCAAAATTTTCATGTAACATGTCATGCATCAACACAAGCATAAGCTTCTCACATATATAGTGATTTGAACATTATTAGAAATTGCATGTAAATATATCAATAGTACCAATTTATTTTGCAAGTCAAAATAATTATATCCTTCATCTTTTGCATATTTATAATTCCATTACTTTGCAAAATATTAGCAGTTGCTGTTGGGAATTGTATCCTAAAGCCAATCATTTGATGATTGTGCTGATGTAAATTGTATATAAATTGATATATTAAAAAAGTTATTTGGCAGTTTATTCATTACAAGAATATCTTCTTAATACTCCTGAAAGTAATGAAGCCTTTAGGATCTTCCTCACGATAAAGGAGGATTTATCTTAGAAGGTCCTTAAAAGAGTTCGCGACCAAATGATATACTATGACAGGGCCATAGTACTATCAATTATAGGACGTTGTATATCACATTTGTTGGTTATCCTCTTAACCAAGGAGTGTAGAGACACTGGTATGACATACAGGTGAAAGTGTAGGAGTACATTTCACCGAACGTGACTCATTTTCGGATACTCTGCTGTCAAGAGTTAATCCGAGAAGATAGGTATAAGTATCCTTCAGACCTGAAGATCACAACCAGTGGCTTACAAGCAACTCATTGTACTTAGGTGCCGGACCACCTGGATTTCTAATCCAGCTACGAAAGGTTACTGGATGCAATCAAGTACTTATGGTAGTCAGTTGTGGATCAAGATGGAATTTGACCTATCCCATTAAAAGGAGAAATGCTTGTGTTTCAATTTAGCAAGACCTTGGCCAAGGCACTTCATGTGAAAGTCACATGATCACTAAAGTTGAAATCACTTTATGGATTTGCTATTTAGAGTTGACAGGCTCTTAAGCCATCCTTAGCATTTGTGGTCAAGAGGATGAATTATACGGTAACTGTTTCTTAGGGTTCTTGGAGTTTGCTCGGCAACTCTTCGACCTATCCGGACGTCGGGTTCCATTGCTAGATGGGCACATTGATTAGTATAGAAAGTTATTTCTATGCTACCGGCTTAGGTTCGAACATAGAGAGTCATACGCATAGAAGTTTCCTAGGATGATCTATTTGCTGATCAACGATTGAGAATCGTATATGATTTAATTAATCAATTTGATTGATTGAATTATCTTAATTGGGTTAAGTACAATTGAATAAGATTCAATTTGGTTTAAGTCTATTAGAAGGACAAGTCAATTTCAAATATTGATTTGAAATTAGACTTGATTTGAATTTAAATAGATTCAGGACTAGCCAAATTTGATTTAGGCTTGGACCATGATCCATGTGGGTTAAGTCAAATAAATTCAGATCAAACCCAAACCTCTCGAATATGGATCTCATATGATAAGATGGCTAAAATCTCATCTCATGAGATAGAATTTAATGCATGACATTTATTTACCAAACGTCGGATTTATCCCTCGTCTCTTTGGTTTTCTTCGAACGATGGAACTAAACCAAACGCCGCGACTCTTTGGTTTTCTCCGAACATCGGAATTAAACCAAGCTCCGCATCTTTGGCGTCTCTTCGCTTTTTCCAAACGATGGATTCTTAAATGTCAGAATTAAATGTCAAGACTAAATCTAGACTATAAATAGAGGGCATTCCCTCACCAAAGAACACAGAACAAAAAATAGAACAACAATACACGATTTGTCGTGGATTGTAATTCTAAATTGTCGTGGATTGTAATTCTAAAATGTTAGAATAGAAATCCTGGTGATTCTGGTGTTAGCGGAAGCCTGGTGGATCTTGGAGGAAGATTCAAGTGAGAGGATTCAAGATCAACAAAGCTATTTTTCCGCGAGCTAGCACTCCCGAAAATCTGATCATTCGGGGCTTGCGTGGACGATACTAGAGGCTGGACGATTGAACGCTGCAGAGCAATAAGGATTTACCTACTGTTCTTAAGGTAAGTGATTTGATCCCTAGATCTTAAGGCAGGCTTCAAGATAATAGTGTGACTAGTCATCTTGAAGATCAAGATATGATCTTGATGTTTTTATATGCATATTTTAGATCAAACGACCCTGAATATATAGGCAAAGATATGATCTTGATGCATATTAAATAGATTAATATGTAATCTTTTAATTTCCGCAATGATAATAGTTATCAATTTTTAAAAATATGCATGCCTCGAAGACTATTTCTTCCTACAAATGGTATCAGAGCCATGGTTTCGTTAATGATCTAATTTATTGCATGTAAATTAATATTCTTATTAATTGTGTAATTATGGCTAAAACTTATCACAAGGCCATATGGTCACAGGTGGATTGAAAATCCGAATTACCAATTCAATGAGGTATTCTGTGACATATTGTCGTGCGATTGTTTTATCGTTGATGCTTTATTTAAAGAAAATTTAAATTGTGCTTTGGCATCAAACATAGATTACATACACTCGCAAAAGATATTTTATATTTGATACATATTGATGTTGTATAAACCATAATATTTGCATATTTAGTATAAAAACATAGATATGATATATGATGGCATGATGTCTATGTTATAAAACATACAAATATTTATGAGAGTTTTATTTGAATGTCAAATATTAGTTCATAAATTTTTTTAGATATGATCTAAATATAGGAATTATGAGTAGTAACATTATGCTTGATTGAAATATATGACATGTTAACATGAAATATATTTAATCATTTGGGTTAGCTAAATCGGGTCCATAAAGGGTTAGACTCTAAGGTTTAAATCAACTGGACTAAAAGAGTATTTGTTCAAATCTAATTAGATTAGGATAAGAATGCTCTAAATCAAACAATAGTTGTAGTTGATCAAGTCCTTCTCTTTGATTAAACCAAATGGAAGTAGATTAGGCTCCGTGGTTGAGCATGAATCTATTAGATGGTCAAATCAGAATTGGTTAACCATATGATGTCAAGGTGGGATGGCAAGTTGCTCTAGGATCAACATGGTTTTTAATTGGGAGCTACTCATATTGATGCGTCTTTAACGAGTTAATGGCATATCCCTCCCATCGATCTCTCTCACCTGGTCATTGTGGTGAACCATTTATGATTCAGATCATTTATCTGATTTGGGTTGACCCATGCCTGTAAGGATATCAGTATGACTGATTTAGGTGCCACTTAACCTGACTTAATCTTGTTTCATTCTACCGATTTCATAGATTCAGTGGGAGAACTTGATTAGTCAATTTATCTTCATATTATTAAAATCCTCTAAAATTATTAGGTCCTTAAAATAAATAGTTATATGATGACTAGATCATAGCCTCCCATTAAGGTGGGTGATAATGAGTCCGATGTCTTGATAATCATTGGAGGCACTCCAGCCTGGTGCTTGTCAACCATCAAAATTATCATTCATTATATGATAAGTCAGCGTAACTATTAAATAAACAGTCAGGTGAGCCAAGCTTCACTCGGGCTTGGTTGTCTATTGATAAGTTACACTGATTATATCATTTAATGGTTGGACCTAACCAGAACTTTCAGTGGAGGCACTTTATGCCTGCTGAAGAGGTACATGGGGCAAAACTGAACACTAAGAATTGTTTGGGAAAACAATTGGTTTTGAACCTACTCTTAGATGCATATGGGTTAGCCAAGCTTCACTTGGGCCTGTATGTAGTTTATGTAGATCTTAGTGCCCGCTAAAGAATTAAGAATAATTCTTCGAATTGGGGTGTAGAGGCTGCCAATTTGAACAAAATAGTGAGAGAATCTTTAGACTAAAGTCCAAGTCTTTAGACTGAATCAATTTATATACTAATAAACTTTAGTTTTTCCTTATGCAGAACATGGCCACTAATTTATCATTAAGGTCCCTATTGGATAGTGACAAATTGAATGGTTCCAATTTCAATAGCTGGTTCAGAAAACTTAAGATCGTCCTTGAGCATGAGAGATTCTATATATTCTGAATAATCCTGCACCAAAGATACCTGATGCAAACACCCAAAATTCTGAGAGAGACACTTATTAGAAGTGGCTCAATGATAGAACTAGCGTGCGTTGTATCATGTTAGCAGCAATGATGAATTCGGTCGCCGGTTCAAGAATGCTCAGCCAAAAGAAATCATTCAAGCGTTGAATGAATCTTTCGGCACACCCGATGATGTTGAAAGGCACAAGACTAGTTGTGCTATTTTCAATGCTCGAATGAGAGATGGATCTCCTGTCACTGATCATGTATTGTACATGATCGAGAAGATAGAACTCCTAAGCAAGCTCGGCTTTCCCTTACATGAGCAGTTGGGAAAAGATACGATCCTGAATTCCTTGCCTCCATCCTTCCGACCTTTCCTTACTCATTTTCGAATGACAAAGCTTGCAGTCAACTACCACGGTTTGTTGGGGTTATTACAGAACTTTGAGAAGGATAACCAGCTCTCTAAGGGTTTGGTTAATGTGGTTGAAGGATCTAAGGTAGGGCGTAAACCCTTTGGGAAATGGAAGAAGAAAAAGAATAATAAAAGGGTGCAACATGCTAGGACATCTATAAAGGGTCAGATGCAGAAGAAGAAAGTTGATAAAAGTCAAGCTGAATGCTTTCACTGCAAGATGCAAGGGCACTGGAAGAGGAACTGTCCTCTTTACATTGCCACACTTGATCCAAACAGGCCAAAGAAGAAAAAGGAGCAAGATATTGCTTAACAAGGTATTATATGATAACACCTTGTAATTTTTCTATATATGATAATCAGACCTGGGTATTGGATACCGGAGTCCTTTTAACATTTGCAATTCATTGCAGGGACTACAGGTCACCAGAAGATTTGAGGACAATGAAAGATCTAAATGTCGGCGATGGAAGATTAGTTCCAGTACTGGCATTAGGAGTTCTTGAAATAGTTTTCAATAGAAATGTAATTATACTAAATGATTGTCATTTTTGCCCAATTCTTATTGAATGTAATTTCTGTAGGCCTTCTGGCCAAAAGTCATTATGAAATTTCAATAAAGGATGTTACTTTGAATATCATTATGAATGGAGTCACTGTAATGACTGGACATTTATCTAATGGCATTTATATATTATCACAGCCTGTGAATGTAGTGTACCAATCAAGTAAGCGCCCTAGAACAACTGATGTCACAGATATTTATCTTTGGCACCATCGGCTGGGTCATATCAACAAGAACAGATTAAACAAGTTAACTCAGGAGGGCATCCTTCGAGTTGATGATTGTGAATCATTAACTACCTGTGAATCATGTCTTCTTGGTAAAATGACCAAGTCATCTTTTACTGGAAAAGGTGAAAGAGCCAAAGAGCTATTGGGTCTAGTACATACTTATGTATGTGGACCAATGAGCACTTGTGCCAAAGGTGGATACTACTACTTCATTACTTTTACAGACGACCTTTCTAGGTTTGGTTATGTCTATCTTATGCGACATAAATATGAATCATTTCAAATGTTCAAACTATATTATAAAGAAGTAGAAAAACAAACAGGAAAATGTATTAAGACCCTTTGATCAGATCGAGGAGGCGAATACATTTCCAATGAATTTGTGACATATTTAAAGGAGAATGGGATTCTCTTCCAATGGACTCCTCCTGGAACATCGCAACATAACGGTGTGTCGGAAAGAAGGAATCGAACTCTGTTAGACATGGTTTGGTCCATGATGAGTTTTGCAAGCTTGCCAATATCATTTTGGGGATACGCATTAGAATTAGCTTGTCATATTCTTAATAAGGTTCCAAGTAAGTCTGTTTCTAAAACTCCACATGAGATGTGGTATGGACATAAACCGGTTATTACCTATATGAGAGTCTGGGGGTGTCCGGCTTATGTGAAACGTGCAAAATCAGACAAACTTGAACCCAAATCTGACAAATGTTTTTTCATTGGCTATCCGAAAGAAACAAAAGGATATTACTTCTACGATACTGAAGAACAAAAGTTGTTCATTAGTAATAGAGCAGTTTTTCTTGAAAAGGAGTTCCTTAGTGAAGGAACAAATAGCTATAATGTTGAACTTGAGGAAGTTCATCAAGTAGAAGGAACAACACAAAACAGTGAACCCCTAGAATCTGAGTTGATTAGATCAAACTCAAAACCCAATTTAGATGCACCATTAAGGCGATCTGGTAGAGTACCACATCAACCGGACAGATACTTGGGTTTCTTGGTCCAGAACGACGATCCTGTTGAACTCGATGAGAACAACGAGGATCCGATCACCTATATGGATGCTATGCAAAGGACTGACTCTAATAAATGGCTTGATGCCATGAAATCCGAACTTGATTCCATGAAGGACAATAATGTATGGACATTAGTTGACCCACCCGAAGGGATAAAACCCATAGGGTGTAAATGGGTTTTCAAGAGGAAAAGAGGCGCAGACGAAAAGGTAGAGACCTATAAAGCACGTCTGGTTGCCAAGGGGTATCGTCAACGTTATGGTATTGACTATGAAGAAATGTTTTCTTCTGTGCAATGCTGAAATCCATTCGGATTATGCTAGCTATAGCAGCACACTTCGATTATGAGATTTAGCAGATGGATGTTAAAACCGCTTTTCTAAATGGTGATTTAGAAGAACAGGTGTATATGATACAGCCTGAAGGTTTTATATCTGAAGACGAGTCTAAAGTGTGCAGGCTACAGAAGTCTATTTATGGACTTAAGCAAGCATCAAGGAGTTGGAACATACGATTTGATAAAGTGATCAATCTTATGGCTTTATTAAGAATAAAGAAGAACCTTGCATTATAAATGGGCTAACGATTCTGTTATTGTATTTCTTGTATTATATGTGGATGATATTCTCTTAATCGGGAATGATATCCCTGCATTACAAGGAATAAAGACATGGTTATCATCACAATTCTCCATGAAAGATCTGGGAGAAGCATCATACATCCTAGGGATGAAGATCTATAGAGATAGATCTAAGAGGATGCTAGGTTTATCCCAATCTACGTACATTGACACAGTGCTAAAGAGGTTTAGCATGGAGAATTCCAAGAAAGGCTATCTTCGATAGGCCATGGAATTCATCTTTCTAAGAAGGATTGTCCGACAACTCCTAATGAAAGAGAACGTATGAGTCGAATTCCATATGCTTCGGTAGTAGGATCGATTATGTACACCATGACATGTACAAAACGAGATGTGGTATACTCACTAGGAGTAGTGAGTAGATACCAATCTGATCCAGGAGAAAAACACTGGCAAGTTATTAAGACAATCCTTAAGGATTTGAGAAATACTAAGGACCAGTGGTTAGTATAGAGAGTCTGATTTGAAACTTGTTGGATATACTGATTCCAGTTTTCAATCAGATCATGATGATAGCAAAAGTGTATCAGGTTTCGTGTTTATCCTAAATGATGGAGCTGTTTGCTGGAAAAGTTCCAAGCAACATACAGTGGCAGATTTGGTGTGCAAGGCAGAGTACATCGCTGCATCAGATGCTGCGAAAGAAGCTGTGTGGCTGCGAAAGTTCATCTCCGAGCTTGGAGTGAGACCTTCCATAGATGAACCAGTCCTTTTATACAGTGACAGCACTGGTGCCATAGCTCAAGCAAAGGAACCACGAGCACATCAGCGCACCAAGCACATACTGCGCCGGTTTCATCTTATTCAAGAGATAGTAGGCCGAGGTGATATAAATCTTCATAAGATTGATGAAAAGGAAAACCTAGGTGACCCATTTACTAAAGCACTCAGCATCAAGGAGTTTGACAACTATAAGTTGAAGATGGGTATTAGATACTGTAATGAGTGGCTTTAGGCTAAGTGGGAGTTTGTTGGGAATTGTATCCTAAAGCCAATCATTTGATGATTGTGCTGATGTAAATTGTATATAAATTGATATATTAATAAAGTTTTTGGCAGTTTATTCATTACAAGAACATCTTCTTAATACTCCTGAAAGTAATGAGCTCTTAGGATCTTCCTCACGATAAAGGAGGATTTATCTTAGAAGGTCCTTAAAAGTTTCGCGACCAAATGATATACTATGACAGGGCCATAGTACTATCAATTATAAGACGTTGTATATCACATTTGTTGGTTATCCTCTTAACCAAGGAGTGTAGAGACACTGGTATGACATACAGGTGAAAGTGTAGGAGTACATTTCATCGAACGTGACTCATTTTCGATACTCTGCTGTCAAGAGTTAATCCGAGAAGATATAGGTATAAGTATCCTTCAGACCTGAAGATCACAACCAGTGGCTTACAAGCAACTCATTGTACTTAGGTGCCGGACCACCTGGATTTCTAATCCAGCTACGAAAGGTTACTGGGTGCAGTCAAGTACTTGTGGTAGTCAGTTGTGGATCAAGATGGAATTTGACCTATCCCATTAAAAGGAGAAATGCTTGTGTTTCAATTTAGCAAGACCTTGGCCAAGGCACTTCATTGAAAGTCACATGATCACTAAAGTTGAAATCACTTTATGGATTTGCTATTTAGAGTTGACAGCTCCTAAGCCATCCTTAGCATTTGTGGTCAAGAGGATGAATTATATGGTAACTGTTTCTTAGGGTTCTTGGAGTTTGCTCGGCAACTCTTCGACCTATCCGGACGTCGGGTTCCATTGCTAGATGGGCACATCGATTAGTATAGAAAGTTGTTCTATGCTACCGGCTTAGGTTCGAACCTAGAAGTCACACGCATAGAAGTTTCCTAGGATGATCTATTTGCTGATCAACGATTGAGAATCGTATATGATTTAATTAATCAATTTGATTGATTGAATTATCTTAATTGGGTTAAGTATAATTGAATAAGATTCAATTTGGTTTAAGTCTATTAGAAGGATAAGTCAATTTCAAATATTGATTTGAAATTAGACTTGATTTGAATTTAAATAGATTCAGGACTAGCCAAATTTGATTTGGGCTTGGACCATGATCCATGTGGGTTAAGTCAAATAAATTCAGATCAGAACCCAAACCTCTCGAATATGGATCTCATATGATGAGATAGCTAAAATCTCATCTCATGAGATAGAATTTAATGCATGACATTTATTTACCGAACGTCGAATTTATCGTCTCTTTGGTTTTCTCTGAACGACGGAACTAAACCAAACGCGACTCCTTAGTTTTCTCCGAACATCGGAATTAAACCAAGCACGCGCCTTCGGCGTCTCTTCGCTTTTGCCAAATGACGGATTCTTAAATGTCAGAATTAAATGTCAAGGCTAATCTAGACTATAAATAGAGGGCATTCCCTCACAAGAGAACACAGAACAAAAAATAGAACAACAATACATGATTTGTCATGGATTGTAATTCTAATTGTCGGATTGTAATTCTAAATTTTAGAATAGAAAATCCTGATGATTCTGGTGTTAGCGGAAGCCTGGTGGATCTTGGAGGAAGATTAAAGTGAGAGGATTCAAGATCAGCAAAGCTATTTTCCGTGAGCTAGCACTCCCGGAAATCTGATCATTCGGGGCTTCGCGTGGACGATACTAGAGGCCGGACGATTGAACGGCTGCAGAGCAATAAGAATTTACCTACTGTTCTTAAGGTAAGTGATTTGATCCCTAGATCTTAAGGCAGGCTTCAAGATAATAGTGTGACTAGTCATCTTGAAGATCAAGATATGATCTTGTTTTTTTATATGCATATTTTAGATCAAACGACCCTGATATATAGGCAAAGATATGATCTTGATGCATATTAGATAGATTAATATGTAATCTTTAATTTCCGCAATGATAATAGTTATCAATTTTTAAAAATATGCATGCCTCGGAGACTATTTCTCCCTACAGTTACATATAACCATAGCAAATACTCAATTGCATCCTCATGATACTATTTACTAATTTTGAAACAACCAAATCGAATATCAAAATTCTTTTTTTTCTCATTTCATAAATTAATACAACTATAAATCCAAAGATCTATATAATAAATAATTTATGAAATAATGATAATTGGCTTACTTACCTCAGCACGCTAATCCCAAAATGTAAACCAATTATTTGGACCTCTCGGTACCTACAGCATTATTTTACATAATTAAATATCTAAAATTAGAATAACAAATTATCCCCTAAATTCTCCCCATTCTAATCCTGGGCCTAATTTTGGGCTTAAATATCTTCAGGAATAACAGTCCAAATGGAGAAATAAAAATTCTTCCAAAAAACTATGATCAAAACTGATTCAGACCATATGCTCATTCCTCTGTCCTCGGCCCATTACAGGGCCCAAAAATTTGGCTCAAATAGGCTCATAGGTCGGCCCAACACAGTCCAAACAGGGTCTCCCTATTTCTCTTCCTTCCACTCCCCTGGTTCACCCGAACCAGGGGTGCCCGTGCCGGTGGCCAGGGTCGCCGCCGACCTCTCCCCAGGTTGCTCGGCCACTGGCGACTGGCCTAAAGCCGGCCGCCGTCGCGGCCTTGCCCTCTCTCTCTTTCTCCCCCTTTCTCTCTCTTTCTCTCCCTTTCTCTCGCAGCACCTTCACTGTGCCGATGGCACATCCGATCACCACCGGCCGATCGGACCCTCATCGGATGCTCGCTCAGCGCTGATGGGGGTCACCGGTCACCTCCTAGGCCTAGCGAGGCGGCAGGTATGCCGCCGGGCCTGGACCAACACGGGAGCCAGTTTGGCTCCCGCCCAGGAGAAGGGCCGCCATGGCCCTCTCCTCCCTCTCTCCCATGCCCGATCCCCCATCGGACACTGCTCCCAGTGCTAGTGGGGTCGGCGGCAACAGCTCAGGCCCAGCGAGGCGATGGGTACGCCGCCGGACCTGAACCCAAATCATCACTAGAGGATGGCCGCCATGGCCCTCTCTCCCTCCCCTGACTCTCTCGCACGGGTAGGAAGCTAAAGCTTACTGGCTGAGGACGCGGGCGAGGATAAAGGCAGGGTCCACCATCATCCTCCTTAAAAGCCAACGAAGAAGGCTCGCGACATCCTTGGTCAAAGGGATCGGAAACCCAATCGTCACGCTGAGATCGGGAACCCAGTCGTTGCACCGAGGACTTAAACGTCCGAAGGAATTTAATCGGTCATGATCCAAGTGTCCCTACGATTAATTACCGAGAGTTTACATTCTTCCCTTCTTATAAAAATTTTGGCCTCAAAATTGATACACCTCCATAAGAGAAATTTGGAATTCAAATTTTCTATCACAGAATCAGCTAAATTTTATTCAAAGGTCAACAATCATCAACACATCATTTATCTATATTAGGATACAAATAGTTATGGATATTTTTCCTTTTCATTTCCTCAAGCTCCCAAGTAGCCTTTCTCTCAGAGTGATTACTCTACTGAACCTTGACATAGGGAATGCTATGCCATCAGAGAACTTGATCCTTGCGATCCACAATGCACACAGGATGTTCTTCATAGGTCAATTCTTTCTTAAGTAGAATTGGTTCAAGTTCTAACACATAGAAGGGTCTAGAATATACTTCCTTAACATAAAGATATAAAACATATTGAACACCCCAAAGAGTAATGAAGGCAGTGCCAAGCTATAAGCTATCTCTTTTATTTTGATCAAAATCTCAAATGGCCCAATGTATTGTGGACTCAATTCACCTCTAAACTCAAATTTCATCATATCATTGGTTAGTACGTAAAACTTCCAAATGATCTTCAATATGAAATTTTAAATCTTTCTTTTTGACATCAACATAACTTTTCTATTAACTCTGAGCTACGCCAAGCTGCTTTAATTAATGATACTTTTTCATAGTTACTAAACCAGCTCATTATCCAAAATCACTATAAGAGAATTAAAATATAGCGACGCCCAAATGCGTCGCTAAACATGCTATTGCGACACATTAGCAACGCAATAATGGCATTGCTACGATGATCGTCGCAATCTCACTTTGTCGCAATTGCATCGCTTAACAGCGATTCTCTACGATGCAATAAATGTGTCACAATATATTGCGATGCCACTAAATGCGTATAAGGACAAACTTGTGAAGTTGTGCACGTGTTACCAATGGCCTCGTAGCCTGGCCTCCCTGTTTTTTTGTGCTTATTGGATGCTTGAATATAAAATAGATAAGAAAGAATTGGATTAAAGCTTGGGGTTGCGGCTGAGATCAAGGTAATTGGATCTTGGGATGTGTCATGTTTGTGATTAACTTTTTTGGCATCAATTTGCAGGAGAGAGAGGGAGAGAGAGAGAGAGAGAGAGAGATAGAAAGTTGTGATCTTTCAAATTGATTGCATATTGTTTTTTATGATCTCCACTTATCTCAATCTAAAAATGCTTCAGATCTCTTTGAATAAATTGGAATGCTTGGATATAAATTTATTAATTCTCTAGCCATTTTACCTAAGTTGGCCTATACTATCAGCCCCTACTAACCCAACTTGGTATCATGATGTTGTGGATGCATCGCAACATGGGTCAGAACTCTTCCTTTATCGTAAATTAAGTTTTTCAACCCTTAACGAAAGGTCGTTCAATTATTGTCAAATGTATAGAAATGTAGTTTGGGTTGGCTTTCTCATTGAAATATATAATGTTGAAAATTAAACTTGCTATCTTATCGATCATTGCTCTATAAATGAATATTATGTTTATTTGAATATTTAATTAGTTTCTTGCTCTATTATGAAATCTATTATTGCTCAATCATTTAGTGAGACTGAATATAAGGCCTAGCCCACATTGTTGAGTTTCTATGGATTTTCTGTCTTTCATAAACTTCATTTTTCACTCAGAAAGTCAGAATCATTCCTCTTATTTGATGTGATAGTGTCTCCACTATCTTCAATAATTGCATCCCAATTTTTATACCCATGCTAAGCATATTAAGCTTGACTATTACTTTGTTCATGGAAAGATGACATATAAAATATTAGTATCCATTTATTTTCATAATTGATGTGGTTGATGTATTTACTAAGGATCTCCATCTTAGCCACCATATTTGCAAATCAAACTTAATGTTCAAGCTCGCCCATTGAGCTTAAAGAGATATAATAGTCATGCTTAATATTTCAACTTTAATCATTAGATGTGAAAGCTTGGCCATAGACCATACCCTAGTTATGCGATCAATTTGTTTTATTTTAAACTTGTATTTTAAATTTTATAATTTAAACCCAAATCAATTAGATTAAAATTTTTAACTATATCCACATCTAATATCTATCCTCAATCATGGGTTATATAAACATGATTTTGGATGTACTTCAACAATGCTATTATTTCTACTATATTTCAAATTTGAATTTTAAATTTGTAAACCGATCCAAATTAGTAGGATCAAACTTTTCATCTATATCGTTATATAATCATGTGCTATAAATATGATATATCATAACAGTTGCATTATAGATGATTACTATTCCCAAAACCTCTTATTCTAAGCTACCATTTTTAGAATCTCTTTTAGTACATTGGCACCAAACTAGTATAAAGCAAAAACAAGATAAATTTAAAGAGGGGCTCTATAATGCCTCAAGTCCACTTGCTGGCCTAATTAACTTATTATCAAGTTGGATTTATATGATCTTAAAAAACTCAAAGACAAGTTCATTGGCAGCGAGTGAACTAAAGCTGTAACTCTTCAAACTATTCTTTTATATCTAATATGAGACTATTCATGCAATGGAGTATTATAATCTCTCCCTTTTCATCAAGCGATGTTCTCATCATATGCTATAAAATCTACTTTGAGCAAAGTCCTTCATGCTACAATCTCATGGGTAACGCTTTTCTTCTACCGACCAATTTTCATACATTTGAATTAGTTCTAATGCCTTTTGTAACACCTCAACCCACTTGCTGGCCTAATTAGCTGTTAGCATGTTAGGTTTACGTGGTCTTAAAAACTTGAGTTTAAGTTAATTTATAGCAGATGAACTTAAATTATAACTCTTCAAATCATTCTTTCTATTTGATGTGAGACTATTCATGCATCAGAGTATTACAGGCTCACTAAGAGTTTGAAAAGTTTGATTGTGGAAGAAAGTAAGAGTATATAGTTAAAGCACCACGCTTCTTCTACTTGGTTATATCGATGAGGGAAGCTACTAAGGGGATGACATCATAAGGGAGGTGACATTAGAGTTGTCGAGCTAGCTAAGAGGTAATACTTGCTCATATATACCATATCATCAAAGTAGTATCACTTCCATTCATAGCATGAGAGAAGGGGTGATGCCCTCAGCAAGGTTGGGCCAATCCAATTAGGCTAGCCCTTCAAAGTGAGGCTAGCTTAGGCTTATCCTTACACCAATGAATCTCTTATCTCTTATATTATATATAATTAAAATTTTGAATATACATTACTCTAAGAAAATAAAAAAAATCTAAAATTCTAAAAAACCCTAAGGCTTTTTCTCTCTCTATTTGCTTTTGGGACTTTAGATCTTGATATTAAAATTTTAAAATTCCCTCACTTTTAGTGATGTCATGTAAACTTGATCCTCTAGGTCTTGATAGATCATGTGGCAAAAATGAGCAAACTAAAAGGTGCCATAAGTAAGGGAATGCTTATCTCCTTCAATGTGAGGTTTTGATTTATGATTACCCTTATATTGTTGGCTCAACCCAAATAAGTGGCATGCTATCCTCAAGAGATTTGAGGAGTGCTTGAAGTTCTTTAGGGCTTTCATATATAAATTTTGATCCAATTATCATAGTTATATATTAATTTTTATAATTGAATTACATATCTTTAGCTTGGCTCGTTTTAAAATCCAGTGAGGCAAATTTTGAGTCAAATGCTTCGTACTTGAAGTTTGCTGATCATTGGATAGTATATTCACAATTATTAGCCCTTTGTTTAAGCTTTAAGATGGTTATAGTTTCAGTCTGAGATGAAGGAAAAATACTAGGAATTGAATTAATTAAATCAAATCTCTACAAAAAAAAAGGGAGAAGGAGGATTCTGTGAACCCCTTTCTTTTTCCTTTAATTTGATATTCTTTTTCTAACTATTTATACATAACTTTACTTAGTTCTAAGCCTTACATGTGTGCAGCATGCAAGCCATATTATTCCATGTGTATAACATGAAATCCATATATACCTAACTAGAATTATATTAGTTAACCATACATAAACCTGAGTTAAACTTAAGTGACAAAAAAGTTATAGCTTTTTTAAATTATTTTTACAGCATAGTAACCTCAACATTTTCTTTCTTATTATGCTATTCTTGAACTCCTAATACTTTTATAAGATCCTCAAGTTTTTCCTTTTGAAAGTACTTTGGTGAATATAGTAGTCACTTGTTCATTTGACTTGCAAAAATTAAATTGAACTTCTTCTTCTTTAATGGCTTTTCTAATGAAATGGTGCTTAATTGCAATGTATCTTTATTATTATGATAAACTGGATTTTGGCTATTGCAATAGTTGATTTGTTATCACAAAAAAAAAAAAGGTTTCAAGTTACTTCTCATCAAAATCTTTAATAATTTTTCATAGCTAGATAGCTTCAGAAATTGTCATTGATATTATAACATACTCTACTTCAGTCAAAGATTGAACAACTTATTATTGTTGCTTTTGAACACCAAAAGATATACCTGATTTAAAAGAAAATGCATAGCTAAAAGTACTCTTCATCTCATCAACAACCTCCCAATCACTATAACAAAAACCAACGAACTTCAAGTTAAATTTTTGCCAAATCTAATTCCATACTTTATTGTGCCATAGATACATTAGCATACTTTTTGGAGCTCTAAGGTCTATGTGACTTGAACTATATATGAATCTGGAAAGCATGCTTACAACAAACATTTTGTCTAAGCCTCGTGGCAATAAGAAATAATAAGTTTTCAACCAAGTGTTAATAGAAAGTTGCATCCACTTTCTTTCTCCATCTTCTTCTATCTTTAATTCTTCGTTCACAATAAGTGGTGTTGCTATAGGCTTGCACCTAAACGTACTGAACCTTTTAGAATTTTTTTGCATGCTTTTTTTGAGAAATAAATACTTTTTCTTTATCTTGATAAATCTTTATTAAAAGAATATTATAATAATCTCATATCACTCATTTCATACTTATTCTTTCTCTCTTGAATTCTTTAGTCAATTTATGTTGTTTCCTACAAACATTGAATCATCAACATAAAGTGCAACAATTAGGATGCTTCAATTAGTTTGCTTTTTCATGCATAAAGTATGCTCACTCTTGCTCTTTTTAAATCCCCTATCATTAAAGTATATTTCAATCTCACTGTTCCAAGCTATAGGTTCTTGCTTCAATCCATGCAATTCCTTTTTCAGCTTTAGACCTTGTCTTCTTTTCCTTTAATAGTAAAATCTTTTGGTTGTTCAACTTAGACATCTTTTTTAATTCTTCATTCAAAAATATTGATTTTACATCAAGTTGATTTAACAACCAGCCTTATGAGTTTCTAAAGTAACTAAAGCTCTTATGATATCGAAACAAGCCATTGAAGCACATGCCCAATGAAAATTAATACAAAATACCGTAAATACCCCTTTACAACTAACCTTACTTTGTCTTTGTACTAAACCATCTAAATTATATTTACTTTATATATCTATTTAATTCCAATAACTTCTTCATCTCGTGGCCTATCACATATTCTTGTTCTTTTCATTGACAATAATTCTTCTTCTGGAGCTTTCTTACATGTTTCTTCCTTTATAACTTCTTTATAATTTTCTAGTTCTATAATTAAAAAATTACATCTTTGATTAATTGCATCCAAACTTTTCATTTTCCTTAGAGTTGGATAGCAAATCATGAACTTGAACTTGAAGGTGATTGTGAGCTTGAATTTTAAGAGGATGAAGAAAAGCTTCCACCGTTTTTCATCTTCATGAATTGATTTTGATAGTATTTTATCAACAAGAACTGATTTATTTTCAATCTTTGCTTGCTTCCAATTCGAGTAGCTACCTCATCAAACAAAAGATCATAGTGGATTATTATCTTCTTGCTTTCCAAACCATGCAACTTATCTCATAATAATTCCTTTTTCCTTAGCAAACTAGTCATCTATTCATAATAAAAGAGGCCTATTCCATAATGTTGCTTTGTTTAGTTTCTGATAATCAATGCAACACTGAGTGGCAGTGGCCAAGGGAAGAGAAGAAGAGAGTAGCAAGCGTAGCTTGTGGTGGCACTTAGTGGTCAGCCATGGAGTCCAGTTGAGGACTTGTTGTGCTGGGTTCTTTGGTTGAACAGAGCTAAGAGAAAATTAGAGCAATGTTTACTTGTAACGGCCACATAATTCTATGTGTACAACTCCAATATTTAATACATAAGTTCATTTAATTCTGAGCTTTACATTTATGCACAGTATACAAGCCATATAATTATATCTGTACAACTACAAGCCGCATAACTAGAGTTACATAACTTAACCATAAAAAAGCCCAAGTGACAAAACGTGCTACACCTTTTTTTTTTTCTTTAATTATTTTTTTTACAGTGCATTAACCTCAGCAACGATTAAACGGCATTGATTAATGAGACAACCCATCTAGGTTCACTTTGAGAAATACAAGGTGGACGCCTTAGGGCCCTCCCCTGATTTCAGACAGCTCTACAGATGCTTCGGCCGGTGGTGTTCTGATCCGTGGACTATTTGGCTCTATGGACATTCCGTCATCTGTTGAGGCGAAGTTTATGTCAGAATGGTTGGAGATGCTCATGGGACTCTGTGAACCATCAAAACCAGGCAAGATTACAGCGCCCTGAGAATGCCTATTTTGGTCTTGTTCGCCGTTGTTTGGAATGGCTTCATCATTCTTCTTGAAAGTAGGGGAAGTGAGATCCTTGCGGTCGTAGTACCTGGCCAAAGCGACTATTTTCCTCCAAAAGGAACTCTCAGGTGTGGTGGCATCTTTCCAGTTCTTGTAGAGGAATATGGCCAAGAAAATCAACAGTGCAAGCATGGAGATGACTCCAGTGATGAGAAACAGGCCCCCAAAGCTCTGGAAGTTGAGACTTGCGGAGCTGAGGTTATTGCTCTGGGTTGGGCAAGTTGACGGCTCCCCAAACCATTTCTTTTCGATCCCTACCATTATATCCCCCTCTGTCACATTCAAGACGGCCCTTGAGACATGAGGCACCAGAGGAGAATCCCTTGGAAAAACCTGTGAAGCATAAAATTCAGATTAGTCGTCTTAAGTTCCATGGTTTTTATCATGAAACATAAGTTTGCATTTGGGCATGAGTGTGACATGATTGGACTTCCTGTTTTCATGCCTGAAAGCAGCCAATGCCCTTTCAGGATACCCTTCTAGCTCAACATGTGACAGGCTGGTAACACCCTTCTCATAGTTTAGGTCAGTGAGATTAAGCTAAAATTAGACCATTTGCTCACATTTTAGTGAAACTATTCCTTGTTTTGTTTAAACCAAAAATCATGCCTATGTTCGGAGGAAAATTATCCCATGATTCAATTAAACCATGGTCTTAGGGCTAAAAGGTATGGGAAATGATGCAACAGAGTGCGATGCATGGTAAACCCTGCCCTGTGAGGATCCCGTCTCATGAAGATATGTGATGATTGTCTGCCTATCACAAGCAGCACTTCATTGCATAGTTACTCACGATGTGATTATCTGATAGCAATGCGAATCCATTAAGAGAATGTGGAAAAATGAACTTACGAAGCCAAATCCGTCAGTCTTGAAGGTTCTTCCGACCATAGTGTAGTCTGCGCAATAATTTGATAGGAAACCCCTGAGGTATGGAATCTCATCAATGATAGCCGCAACCCCTCCGTTAGCACTCCCCTTTGCCAAAGCCTGAGCATACTGATCGACTGTACCGTAGCTCCTGAGCTTCTTCTCGTCAAACCCCATGTTCTTCAGCAACCCCACCACGAATGATCCGTCTTGGTACCCAATATAGTCTCCATTCTTGAGCAGCTCGTTCACATCAGTTACCGTTGGCTGGAGCTTTTGTACGGTCAGCATCGAGGTAAGGCTCGCAGTGTAGCTCGATGTTAATATCAGCACCACAAACACCCAAATGATCACTGCAAACCTCGATAGGTTGCTCTCTAACTTCTCCCCTGGAAAATTGGTCCAAATCCAATGGATGTCAGCCAAACGTAGTAGTAATATGGTAAGAGAAAAATCAGGAGTGTTCATCACCGAACTGTGAGAGAAGACGAGCGTGGAGAAGGCGAAGTAGAAGATGAGTCCAAGCTGCTGGGTTGGCGTTCCCCGGAAATGCCTGTTTACCCGGTGCTCGATCACCCACACAACAAAGCCGGTGAAGAAGAAGAAAGACAAGCTTCCGAGCCAAAGATCAGTCGTCAATGGCTTCAAGAAGATCCACATATTCTTGCTGTTGTCCTCCTTCACCGGCACAATTGTCGACACCCCGGACTCGGTGTACGGCAGAGTGAAATCCACGAATGGCGTCCGATTGGCCACGATCGTCACGTCCCCCACCACCGCATCAAATCTCTGCAACCCATTTATGCCGTCAATCAGTTCAAACCCGAATACCAAATTACCGCAATTGTTACCACTGGAAGTTTTGAAATGTTCTTCTACTGACCTTATTGTAGACTTGGAGCACGAGATCGTCATAAGACTCGTAGTTGTAGTAGGGAACGTACTCGTAGAGAACGGCGTACGGCAGCGCTTTCATGACGGCGTCGAAGACATCGATGCAGTAACCGGTTACAGTCGCCCTGTTGGTGACCGGATCCCGATCCACGTTCACAAACTCCCGGAACCCGTGCCTCACGGGCACGCCAATTCGGAGCTTCTTTCCGTTCGTCGGAATCTGCCATCCGTTGGGCACCATCGTCGAGTCTCCCGGCCAGATAACCGGCTTTAGCCCCGTTTGATTCTTGTAACTTACCAGTGACAGGGATATCCCAAATGCTTGAGTCCAGAATCCGATCCCTCTCCCCCCTTTTCCGTTCACATTCACTATTTCGAACGCGGCCGACTGCAATTGCCCTTCGATAAGCCGGAATTCGCCGGCTAGGCCGTGGAATTTGGTATTGGAGATCGCTTCTAAAATTTTTGGCCCGTTCTGGGACTCCCCGAGCTTGCCCAAGTCGGAATTATACCCAATTTGTGATGGCTTCTGCTGGAATTGAGGACTCGAGGCGCCCACTTTCTCCACCGCCATCGCTAGCGCCCAGGCGGCGTCGTACGCCCACAAGTCGAACACGGTGGGGTCCGTCGCTTCGGCGGTGGGATAATCTCCACGGTTGTGTAATCTCGCCTTAAATCTGCCCGTGAAATTCATGATCTCCTTCGATCTGGGAACGTACGGCCGCACCCCGATCACGCCCTGCATCGAATCTATGACCGTCGGGTCGAGTAGATCCAGGAGATTGGTGATCCCATCGGTGGTGATCCAGGCGTAGTCGGCGGTCATCATGCCGAGTTGCTGGGCTCGTTCGAAGAGGCGGGAGCCGAGGTCCGGCATCATGTGGACGATGAGGACACGGGTCTGCATGGTCATGAGCTTGTAGAGCTCTTCGTCTAGCTGACCGTCCGAGGCGGAGGGAGAGACGACGCTGCGGTAGGGGACACGGGCATCGACGTCTTGGAGGGCGTCGATGAGGGAAGGAATGAATCCGGTGCCGTAGTCGGAGTTCTCGTAGATGGGGACCGCCTCCCGCCATCCGAAGTGTTCGACGATGGCGGCAATGGCGCGCACCTGGGAGGAGTCGTTGAAGGTGGCGCGCACGAAATAAGGAGTCCGGGCGGAGGAGATGGAAGGGCTGGTGGCGGAGAAGGAGAGGATGGGGATCTGTGTCTTGTTCCCGAGAACGGCAACGAATTCGGTCTGCGATGACGTCTGGGGGCCGATGATTGCTTGGACTTGGATGTTTTTCAGTAGGTCCACGGCTGCAGCGATCAAAAGAAGAAAAATTACGGTTGAAGAAGTAAAATAAGTTGATGAGGATCAAACGGTAAGGCGCGGATGGATAAATTTATTTTTGTGTTTCAAATTTTGAGCCGTAAAATTTCAAGCTTTTGCATTCCTTCACACCAAGTGCCAAGTGCCTTTTTAAGTGTCTATGTATGTATGTATGTATGTATGTATGTATGTACATATTAAGCATTTTTTTTTCCACAATTATCCTTAGCGATTACTCTGTTATTGAAGTAGACTATGAGACATATTTTCTAACATTTTAGTTGGCTTAGGATCCTATTTTCCTAAAGACAACTTTTCTTAGTTGCAGTTCTGGTCTGGGGTTTAGACTTCCACAGTATGTGACAAATTGGGCCAAGTTTCATCTTAGGCTATAACTGGACCTCGAATACTACGTGAAGGCCTCACCAATCGATCTAATATTCTAGATTCTGTGCCCACGCGTGCTTTTATAGAGCTACGACTTTTGCTGCAATTGCGTCATCAACCACTACTTTGAAGAGTCAAAACTCCAGGATAACGAACATTATGGTTTTTCAAATCTCTAGCCATCTAAAATTTATAAACTTGGAAAAGATAGATTCGAGAATCATATTTCGTTTTCTCGTCTTTTGACCATTAGCCGGTATGGAGTTGGCTTGATGGCAACCATTTGCATTGCGCGTACACGCCGTAGGCATTTTGTATACGCCCAAACCAGAAAACTTGCCTGAAACCATTTTGAATACTACCGTGGTTCGGTTCCTTTATGCCAAAGTTTCTTTACTTCTAGAAGCTCAATGTTTCCAAAAAACATATGGAAAATTATGGAATATCAAAGCCAATAGAACAGGTTGTTATACATTAATTGATAAAACAACTGAAAATCCAATATTAAAAACATCTTAAAGATCGGACTCGATAGTTTAAATTTAAACAGCACCTAATACGTCTACTACTTCTCATTAAATCCGAACCCTCATTAATGAATGAGTCCCACGGGCCTTCGAGCACGGCTATGGTCAAAGCTGCGTTTTGTGGCATGGAATAAGAGGAAATCAAGCATATTCCTCCACGAGAACACAGCCTCATCCTTGATTCTTCACAAGATAATGGGTAGAGGCTTCTACCCATGAGGCAACCTTTGCCTCCGGAGGTGGTTGAATTCTTATAAATCATTTTGTAATCCTCTTCTTCCTTGTAAATCCCTATGATTTTAATAAAATTTGTTCGTGGGGAGTTCTTCTCCCTCACAGCATATCCTTTTAAAAAAAATAAATACCTAAAGCTGCGGTTTGTTCGCGTAATAGATCTATTGCAAGAACAAACTCTTTGCTTATGAAAAGAACACTGTTGGCCAAGAGTTATTCAGAAATTTTAGCCTAACAAGAAATAGCATAGGAATTTTGGAGAAGCGGGTGCGATGTCACCAGTAAAATTTACATTATATCTAATTTGTACAAATGAGAAAGCGGAGCTGTAGAGCTTAGAAATTTTATTCTCAAAATAAAGAGAAGGTACCTGCAGAGGCTGCCCAATGACGTCTTGGTTTGAGTCCCTGAAATGTAGATTTATCCTGGTTGTGAAATTAGGATGAGCAGCATAGAAATCATCGATCGCCATGGAGATGCTGGTCTGGGATCTCTTCCCCGTCCCAGACGCAAGATCAAGAATTACACCAGCATCAACTGATACTGTCGCGTTCTGAGCCAAAACCACAGTAGTTGGGTGGTAGATAAAGGAAGATGAGAACAACAAGAATGAAGATGCAAAGAGGAGCAGGTTGGCTGGCCTCTCCATCTAGAGCTGAAGCCTCTCCAATCCAACTCATGAACTAGCCCTTTCCCCTTGTAGGAGGTTTAAAAGACCAGAGACCAGGAAGCATAAGTAACGAGGAATTAGTTGAGATGGAATCAAATCGCCTTTGAATCTACCCATTTTAAAAGACCAGGAACAGGAAGCGTAAGAAATGAAGAATTGCTTGAGATGGACTCAAATGGCCCTTGAACCTATGCCCATATAATCTATGGCGACTGGATGCGAGCTGTCGGTTTGTCCGCATCTGTGGAAGTTAAAATAGGAGTGCGGAAAGCAAGACAAAGCCATATTTTAATGGGTTTTGCTATGCTCCTTTGTTCAGCATTTCACAAAAAAAAAAAAAAAAAGGAAAGAGAGAGAGAGGAAAGGGCGAACTTTCAAGATGTTTAATGTCTCAAATAATGCATATTTAGATAGTAAAAAAAATTTAAAAATATATAATTGTCGTCAAAATTATTTTAATATCGAAAAGAAACCATATATTGTATAAATTTTATACCGCAGCATAATATGCATATTTAGACATAAATATTTTTTTTCAGTAGATATGCCTAATTAATAAATTAATTAATTTTTATTATTTTAAAGTATTAAATAAATTCGAGGCATTAAACATTTCTCAAATTTTTTTCTTTCTCTTTTTATTTTAAAAAAATATATAAATAGACGTTAAATATCCCTTAACAAAACCTTATTTTATATATATATATATAGGGTATTCGGATTTAGGTTAGGAAGCCGCGAAGCAACTTCCACGCGGTTTTATTTTTTATTCTTAAAAAAGTCATTGACCTTGACTGGCCTCCTCCGGTTGGTGCTCTTTAAACTCCTTCACCGATCTAACGACATAAGCGCGTTAGCGGGAAGAAAGAAGTCCAGATCCCTTACTCTCACCAAGTTGTCCCCACGACCGGTAGTAATTCACGAGACCCTTTAGTCTTGTGGACCAAGGCTTGATCTCTCCCATCGCGAGGCAATTTTAAATAGAGGTGAGCGTGAGGGGACCGATGCAATGGAAACGCCACTTGCCTTGCAGCTTGATTTTTGGCGTTCAATGAATTGACCGACATAAGTACTGACGAAATCTTATGAATTACCAAGAATAATAATATATTCTTCGTTTAGGAGACTCATTGACTCGGAGATGCGTTTTCTTAATGTACAAATTACTAGTGTGATATGATTTTACACATTCACTAAATAGATGATGAACACTTTAAGTTGGTCAGTCAAACCAATGTCCCATATCTAGTCCTGAGCTAACTACCGTACCCATTGGCTCCAATGAAGAAGTATATATCAAAATCATCTTCCTCATTAGCTGTTTTTTATAAAAACATTATAAAAAAATAATATAAAATATTGAAGGTTCTGCATACAGCATATTGGTGATTGTTTCTTGAAACTTTATTTGAACGGTGAGTATTTTAAATGCCAAGCGACGGATGATTGAAATCTTTTGCCTATTCTTTTGCCCAAAAAAAATTATGTACAAAAATCTAACTAGTCTCGCTATTGGGACTTTGATCTTTTCTTCTTTTTTTTTTCTCAAGTTTGGAATGTCCTTTCACTATCAAATGGAAATACCTTTGGCTTTGGTCACACTAACATTAACATACCTGTGATTCTCTTGACCATTCTACAATTCAATCCCGATGAATATGTCCAAAGTATAAACCATATTTGAGAAACATAAAATTGTGATTGATGATGCTCGATCACCAAAATTAGATGCCGAAAGAAGTGTCTACTATCGATAGGGTCCTCACCGAGATGGGTGACCTGCAAAAGTCCCAGGATCGAAGAAAGCTCCGGTAGGAACCCTCCGATGCCTAAGTTAGCAATCAAGATCACAGCTGAAGGAAGCTCAAGAGAGCTCCTTAGAGGCAGAAAAAGCTCCGAGAGTTAGAATTTTTCTGGGGTTTTGAGTGTAAGTGGGCACTTGTGTTCATGTACCTTGACTCCGAGTTCGCTTACCCTTTTATATGCCTTTGACATTCGTCTGGGGATTAGCTACGTGAAGTTCCGTGAGAAGAAATGTCTGTGGGGCACGTGAAAGTTACGTGAGTTTGGATTGGTCGGTGGGCTTTATCCCATCGAAGAGGAGGACCTTGCGGTTGGTGGGCTGGTCCCATTAACCGGTGGGGCCAAGTGGTAGGTGGGCTTGGTGGTGTCAGGTTGCGCAGTCAGAAAGTTGGTGGGCCTGGTCCCATCGACGGCATGGCCAAAGGTAGGTGGGCCTGATGGTGTCAGGCTGCGCAGGTCAGAAAGTTGGTGGTTGGTGCTGACTCGGAGGGGTCGGGGCCGCCTCGACCAACATGAAGAGGTCAGGGCCGCAGGAGGCTGACTTAGAGAAGTCAGGGCTGCCTCGGCCGACTCGAAGGAGTTGGGGCCGCAGGGGGCCGACTTGGAGAAGTCGGGGCTGCCTCAGCTGACTCGGAGGAGTCGGGGCTGTAGAGGCCGACTTGGAGAAGTTGGAGCTGCCTCGGCCAACTTGGAGAGGTCGAGTCGCCTCGGCCTATTTGGAAGAGCTAAGGTAGGCACACCCATGCTACTTGGTCGATTTTGTTAAATTATCCATATGGCACTATCAGCCACATCAATGCCCCTTCGCTCCTAAGTGCGAGGGGCCATGTGTCCATTGACCCTCAGGTGAAAGGAGCGCAAAAGTTGAAAATGATTACTGGTTATTGGGCGCCTTTAGTGGTTGGAGGTGTGGCGCGCTCTCCTGAGGCGACGTTGCTTCGAAAATCTTCCGTAATCAAGCGAAAGGCTGGGGATTATGTAGCGCCGGGCGTCCCGAGAGAGAGTCTCTCGAAGGATGGAAAAAGGCGGGTGCCATCATTGTTTTATCCTCCACGCCTTGTTATTGGCAGGAAATCCTGCTTCCCAAGCAAAGCCGAGGCATCACACCTCGGGCGTAAGCGGGATTGTTGACAGCTGGACATCTAGCACGGCAACCGTAGGCCACGTGGCGAAATTCTGGGGGAGCGATTCAAAACTAGGGTATAAAATCATTCCTCGCACCCGATGGGGGTCCTTTATGCCATCTGCATCCGAGACCTCTGCAGTCCGAGACCTCTAGCCTTCCCCTTCTTCCTAAGTACCAGGTTAGTCCCCCCTTTGCTCCTTCTCTCAAGACCTATGGACCGTCAAGCCATTAGGGAGAGTAAAAGACCTATAGTAAGTTCTCCCCGTTCCTCCGATGAGGACGATGTCCCATTAGTCCGCCGAGTGCCCCGTCAGTGGGTGGAATTACTATGCGACCACCCAACGGTGAGTGACCAACCATCCGCCTGAACATCCCCGGTGAGAGTAGATCCCATATCTTCAAGCTGTTCGGCTCCTTCCCCAGCAGCCGGTCCAGACCCTTGCAGGGCCGGGGGGTGGCCTCCACCATGACCCCAGAGGAAATAGAGGACTTAGGAATAAGTATAAGGTCCCTAGCTTCATCCGCCTGTCCGTGCCAAGTTCTGAGGATAGAGTGAACTCCGATCTTCCCGGTCGGGTTGCTCTGTACGAGGAGTTCTTCCGGTGCGGGCTGCCCCTTTCCTTTCATCCTTTCATTTTAAACCTGTTGGATAGGTATAGGTTGGTGCCTGCGCAACTGACTCCGAACTCGATTTGGATCATTTGCGTGTTTGCCATTCTTAGCTTTTTTCAACCGGCCCGAATCCCGGAGGCTCCGGAAGGGATGCCTCAAGCAAAAGCGGCTTCTGTGGAGAAGCCGAGCGAGAGAGCACCGAATGAGGCGGTGGTGGGGGAAATAGTTCCCGACCCGGCCGAGGCTAGGGCAGCAGAGGGGGCCAGTTGGCCTCGCTTATCGATGCCAGGGAGGATATTCCAGCCGCCACCGAGCCGGTTGTAGTGGATCTGGACCCCGAGGTGGAGATCCCTGCCGTCTCGGAGCCAGCTGAGGCGGGTCGAGTGGAGAACGAAGACGGTCCTCCGGTTCCTCCTGAGCCAGAGATGGAAAGGGCACCCCCATCAATTGGAGAGGGGGAGGCGGCGGCTGCAGCGGCCGGTGCCGGGGCGGAGACGGCTGGCGAAGATGGGGCCGAGTTGGGGAGCTCATCCCCGCGACGATACGTGCGTCGATCCAGCGAGCGATCGAGAAGGTGCTGAGGTGACCTCCGTGGCCGGCGCCCAGGTTCTCATCTTTGGAGGACGCCGGGCAGGCGGAGCGTCTATTGGGGAAGCTGCAGCTACTGCAAATTCATGCGCAGATGCAACAACAAATCGTTGCTGGGGTCCTTGACATGACCTTCGTGTCAGTGCTCCAGGTAACTCTTCACCTTAGTTCTCCTTTGCATGCATTTAACTTAATATGTTACTGACAAACCGATTGGTGCAGATGGCCAATGGGGTCTTCGCCCTCTGCGATTCGGTGGCTCGGTCTTGTGACATGCTCATGTGCTCCTAGGGGAGGATAGATAAACTCAAGGGCAGTGCAATGAGCTGACCGAGAAGCTTGCTCGGCAACTAGAGGAAGCCAAGGCCCAAGAGGATGATCTGGGCAGCAAGCTCAGAGAGGCAGAGAGCCAGGCGGAAGTCGAGTATGACCGAGCCTTCGCGGCAAAAACCAAGTTAACTTTGGTCTCGGCCAGATTGCAATTGGCCAAGACGAGGGTGGAGGAGCTGGCCCACCAGCTCAAACATGCGGAGGATCGGACCGATGCGGCGATGGTTGAAACCTGTGCCGCTGTGGAGAGGGCCGCCTCGGCGGAGATGGCGGCACTTGAAGCCAAACATAGGCGGGCCGAAGTAGTGGCCCAAGCCTGGGATGCCGGGGCCCGCACCGAGGAGGCCGAGAGCCAGGCCTGGGGAGCCGAGGCGCAAGTCAAGGAAGCTGAGGCCCGAGCCACAAATGCCATCGCCAAGTTTAGAGCATCATCAGAGTTCGAACAAGAAGTGACCGAGGCCAGCATTGACACCTACACGCATGGTTTCAACCGATGCAAGGCGAAGATGTCAGAGGTCTTCGGCATTAGCAGCTCTAATCATGAAGCGATCCAACTCGGGGATCTAGATGGCGAGGAGTCGGAGGAGCGGCCGGGGGAGAATCAGGGCCTAGCAGACCTTGAGCTAGGAATCTTTTGTATTTTTATTTTTGTTTTGTAACCGACTTCGGGTCGGGCCTTGTACCCATCAAAGATATTAATAAAAAGAGAAGAATTTTTCCTCAAAAAGCTTTCTTCCTTGTTCCTTGTAGCTATCTCGCATATATGTGATGTCGTCGTAGTCCTGTAGACTTAGGCTCGATAGTGAACAAGCATAACCACAAAGGCTCGCACCGCCAGCCAAGTTTATTGCACGCCAGGCTCCCGGCCAGGTGGGCATAGTAGTTTACTGCCGGCTGCGGGAGAATCTAAACACGCCCGAGCAGCTTTTTGGAATCATCTTAGGGCTTGCACATGATCTTAGGGAATAGCTTGCTGCCGAATCCACGGACTATCTCGGCCGGGTACGAAGCTGTTAGGGACTTGAACCAACTCAGGGGCATCTCCTTGTCGGGCCGAGTGGTGTCCCGTTAGCCGCGATACCGGCGAGCTCCTTTTGAAACCATCTTGGGGGTTTGTGTGCTAGCCCGAGGGGTGACTCGACCGGGTACGGAGTTGTTAGGGACTTGAACCGACTCAAGGGCATCTTCTTGCCGGACCGAGTGATGTCCCATTAACTGCGATGCTGGCGAGCTCCTTTTGAACTACCTCGGGGTTTGTGTGCTAGCTCGAGGAGCGACTCGACCAGGTGCGGAGCTGTTAGGGACTTGAACCGACTCGGGGGCATCTCCTTGCCAGGCCAAGTGGTGTCCCATTAGCCGCGATGCCAGTGAGCTCCTTTTGAACCACCTCGAGAGTTTGTGTGCCAGCCCGAAGGGTGACTCGACCGGATATGAAGCTGTTAGGGACTTGAACTGACTTGGGGGCATCTCTTTGCCGGGCTGAGTGGTGTTCCGTTAGCCATGATGCCGGCGAGCTCCTTTTTGAAAACAGGTCCTCAAGTATGGGGAAGAACCAAGTGTGGTGTTAAAGAAAATCCTTTATTTCCAATCATGCGGGGGATACACTGTTGACAGTATTGGCGAAGGTTATCCGCATTCCAGGTACATGGGATGGGTCACCCGTTGAGCTCTTCAATTCGGTATGCCGCCCCGGTAAAGCATCTCGGCAATGCGGTAAGGACCTTCCCAATTAGGATACAATTTTCCCCCCTTCCATCAGCTTGGACACCTCGGCCTTCCTGAGGACTAGATCTCCGGGATGGAACACCTTAGGATGCACCCGAGCATTGTAATATTTGGCTGCTCACTGACGAAAGGTTGCCATCTGTAGCCGCGCTCGGTCACGCGCCTCATCGATAAAGTCAAGGTTGGCTCTTATCAGGGTAGAGTTGTCTTCTTTGTTGTAGGACTCCACCCATGGACTCGGCAGGCCGATCTCGATGGGGATGACTGCCTCAGACCCAAAAATAAGACTAAAGGGGGTCTCGCCCGTCGGAGCTCTTGGAGTTGTGTGGCATGCCCATAGCACGCTGGGAAGCTCCTCCACCCATCGGCCTTTGGATTCGTCCAACCGAGTTCTGAGTCCCCTAAGGATTGTGCGATTCATGACCTCGGTCTCCCCATTGGTCTGCGGATGACAGACAGAGGTAAATCGGTGACGGATGCCTAGCTCAGCGTAGAAAGTCTTGAATGTAGCGTTATCGAACTATCGGTCGTTATCAGTGACGATAGTGTGAGGCAGGCCGAAGCGACATATGATAGACTTCCAGAAGAAGGCCTTAACTTTACTCTCGGTGATTTTGGCTAGTGCTTCGACTTCGACCTATTTGGTGAAGTAGTCGATGGCGACGAGCAAAAATCTCCGCTGGCCTGGAGCAGGGGAAATGGTCCGAGGATGTCCACCCCCATTGGGCGAAGGGCCATGGGGCCGAAAGCGAGCTCAACGAGGTGGACGGCTGACGTTGGGTATACGCATGGCGCTGGCAGCCGTTGCACTTTTGAACCAGCTTGGCAGCATCTTTTCTCATAGTGAGCTAGAAGTAGCCTTGGTGGAGGGCCTTTTGGGCCAGTGATCTGCCCCCAGGTGATTTTCATAGATGCCTTCATGGATTTTCCTGAGGATGTAATCGGCATCTGTAAGTCCCACGCATTTGAGAAGAGGGTAGGAGAATGACCTTCTATATAAATGCCGTCTAGGAGGGTGAACTTGGGGGCTCTCCACTTGAGTAACCTGGCTTCCTCGCGATCAGCTGGGAAAGTGCCGTCCGTATGATAACGGATGTAGGTGTCCATCTAAGTTGGCTCTTGGATAAGCGGAGGACTTCCTCTTTGTCTTCATTGCTGGGTCTCTCCAGGTGTTCGATGTAGGCATCCCTTGCGACGCCGTCGATCGAAGTGGCCAAGCGGGAAAGAGTATCAGCTTTGGCATTCTCGCTCCGAGGGATGTAGCTGTGCTGAAGTAAGTTAATGGAGAAATTAAGAGCCAGACCTTGTCTAGGTACCGGGCCATGGTGGAGTCTCGTGCCTCGTATTCTTTGTTGATCTGTCCGGAGATGAGTTGCGAATCAGTGAAGGCTCTGAGGTGCCTTACTCCAAACTCCTGGGCCAGTCTCAACCCTGCCAACAGAGCCTCGTACTTGGCCTGGTTGTTCATAGCTTTGAACTGGAGCCGAAGAGCATACTCCACCTTTTCTCCCTTCGGGCCCGTGAGGATGAGGTCGGCACCGCTTCGTTGGGAGTTTGAGGCACCGTCCATGTGGAGGATCCAAAATTCTCCATCATGGCCTGGCTCGGCACCGGGTTGCTTACTGGAAGTCTCTTCTGCTGACTCCTCTGCCCATGTGCATTCGCCAAAAAGTCAGCCAGGACTTGGGACTTCAAAGCCGGTCTTACCTGGAATGAGAGGTTGAATTCTCCCAGCTTGATGGCCCATTTGGCAAGTCGACCCGAGGTGTCTGGATGAGCCAAAATGGCTCGGAGGGGCTAGTCCATGAGCACCACAATGGGGTGAGCCTGGAAGTATGGATGGAGACATTGGGCGGAGACGATCAGGGCAAAGATGATCTTTTCTATCTTTGAGTACCTGACTTCTGTATCGTGGAGCACCTTGCTTACATAGTAGACAGGCATCTTGGCTCTGTCGATGTCGAGACACACTAAGATGGAGCTGACGGCTTCCGAGGAGGCAGCGAGATAAAGGAAAAGACTCTTCCCGTCCTTTGGCTTCGATAGGAGCAGCGGGGAGGATAGGAATGTTTCAATCCCTCGAAGGCCTTCTGACATTCATCTGTCCATTCGAACCCATTGACTTTCCGCAGGGTTTTGAAGAAGGGCAGGTACCTTTCAGCCGACTTGGAAAGGAAACGACTTAGGGCCGCTACCCTTTCAGTGAGCTGCTGTACCTCCTTCTTGCTGGTCGGCGACCTCATGTCGAGGATGGCACTAATTTTCTTTGGGTTCAACTCGATCCCTCGCTGGGTCACCATGAAGCCCAAAAACTTTTCCGTCGTGATGCCGAAGGCACACTTCTTCGGGTTCAACTTGACTTAGAAGCGGCGGAGGTTATTGAAAGTCTCCTCTAAATCAAAAAAATGATCGGAGGCGTGGGTGCTCTTTGTCAGCATGTTGTCTACATAGACCCCCATGTTTTGACCTAGTTGGTCTTGGAAGACTTTGTTCATCAACCTTTGATAAGTCGCTCCTGCGTTCTTAAGGGCGAAGGGCATTACCTTATAGCAATAAATGCCCTTCTCAGTCATGAAAGAAGTGTGCTCCTCGTCGCCTGGGTCCATTTTTATTTGGTTGTACCCGAAGAAAAAATCCATGAAGCTGAGAAGCTCATGGCCGGAGGTTGAGTCTACCAGCTGATCGATCCAGGGTAATGGGAAGATGTCTTTTGGGCATGCCTTATTGAGGTCGGTGAAGTCAATGCAGATTTGTCAGCTCCCATTTGCCTTTTGGATCATGACCACGTTGGCTAACCAGCTTCGGTAATGCACTTCCCAAATGTGGCCGGCAGTAAGTAGCTTGTTGACCTCCTCGTCGATAGCTCTTTGTCGCTCGGGAGCAAAGTTTTTCTTCCTCTGGTGAATCGGATGGCGTTTTTGGATCAATATTAAGTTGGTGGGTGATCACCTCTAGTGGAATGCCAGGCATGTCGGATGTCGATCAGGAGAATATGTTCGAGTTGGCCCACAGGAAGGTCAAGAGGTGATCACGGTCTTCTGTAGGGAGAAGTCTGCCGATGCGCACCATCTTTGCCGGGTCGTCCCTAGTGGAAAAGTCAAGAGTCGTTCGGCTGGCTCTCCTCCCTTGTTGGACTCCCTAGGGTCGTGTGCTTCCGAAGTCGGCCCGACCTCCTGGGGACTCGAAGCTGCATGGTAGCAAGGTAAGACCAGGTTGATTTCTCCTCGCATTTCATCGACCCCGCTATTGGTGGGAAACTGCACAACAAGTCACCTGGTGGAGATGACCACATCCAAAAGGTTAAGGCCCGGTCGTTCGAGAATGACATTGTATGCCAAGGATACCTATACGACTAGGAACCTCATCATAACCATGTTTTGGCATGGTGGTGTTCTGGCTATCCTTGGTAAGGAGATTTCACCTTCCACCCTCACCGAGTCTCCTGTAACCCAACTAGGGGAGCCGCTACAGGCTGAAGAGAATCAACAGATAAACTCATCCTAACAAATGTGTCGTAAGTAAGGATGTCAGCTGATCTGCCACTATCAACAAGGATTCTCTTTACAGGATGCTTGGCAATCATCATCGAGACGACGACGCCTTCATTGTTTACATTTTCTACTTTGATTGGCCCCCTCTGGGAATTACATCATCTGACATCCCCCCCTGGGCTGCTTGGATGAAGAGGTCGTCCCCCAGAACATCATTCCCACCGTTCGCTCTGTTGGGGCATTGTCGATAGCAGCTTGAGCAGGCGGAGGCCCCATGAGAGCTAGCACTAGCGAGGGTGCCTTCTGGACATATTTCCTGAGGTAGCCCACTGAATGAGCTCCTCGATGGCATGCTTTAAGCTGTAACAGTTGTTGCGGGGAAGGCCCTTCTTCATAGGAGGGGGTCGCTAGAGGTAGGGCTCGCCCTCAATCTCCATGAGGATATGAGAGCGAGGGGCAATGAGAGGTGTGAGCTCTCTTTCCAAAGGGGCGAGACTTCGATGCCTGTTGTCTGATCGGCGCGTGGCTCGGGCTTTCGAGGGCGAGATGGTCCACTTGGCTCAGGATGGGTGGACCTTCGGTTGGATTCTCTCGCGGATTCCCGACGGGAAAGTCGGCCTCATCCGTGCAGATGTACTTCTGCGCTCAGAGAAGGAGGTCGAAATAGGAGCTGGGAGGCTTCTTGTTCAAAGAGAAAGTGAAGCGGAAGGGAGAAGTCCCCCTTCAGTGCCAAAGTTGCCACCGCATCGTCCAAATGGTAGACCTCGAGGGCGACAGTTTTAAATCGGGCTACGAAGTCCCGAAGCGATTCCCCTTTCTTTTGACGTATGGAGAAGAGGCTGTCCGTGACCCACGGGATCCTTCGGCAAGTGTCAAAGTGCACCAAAAACACCCTTTGTAGCTCTCGGAAGGAATCAATGCTGTGTGGAGATAGGCTAGAGTGCTAGGCACGGGCGGATTTCCGTAGAGTGGCGAGAAAGCTTTACACAAAGGGCATCTGTGGCCCCCTGGACCTGCATAAGGCCTTATAACTTTCAAGATGATCGAGGGGATCTATCGTACCATCATATGGATCCAACTAAAGAAGGTAGAATATGAAGGGGACGGGTTCCTCTAATATTCGGTGGGTGTAGGGAAGACGGGTGTCGTACTCCTCCTTTGGTTGGTTGTTGATTTTTCTAGCAAGCTCTTCCAGCCGGCGGTGATACTCATCCAGACGTTCCTCCGTCCGGCGGCTGATGGTCAGCATCCTCCCGGATGGCTCAAAGGATGATGAGGAATAAGAAGGGAAAGAACGCGGGAGGTGGGACCTTCGTTTTGGCTCTTCCTGGTGCCGGGGCTCTAGGGAGGACTTGCTCAGGTCACGGTCAGGAGAGCACGGCCTCTTGAGGGGCTCTAGACGATGACTTCTGGGAGAAACTCGACGATGACCAGCCTCTCGCTGGGGGAATCTTTCACTCGCAGACTGCTGGCTAGCCATTGTAATAGGTGGTGGAGCAGGCTGGTGTTGTGTGGCCACAGACTATTGCTCCTGAAGTCCATGGACCATTGCAGCAAGAGCTTGGACTTGCTGGGTAAGTGCTGCTAGTTGATCAGCTTGAGTAGTTGCAGCTGGTCGTACACAAACAACCGGAGGGTCGGCGGGAGGATTGACTTCCTGTTGCTTAGTTTGTGGAAGGTGCCCCCCGGGGTAACCAAAGGAGGCGTCTTGAGCCCGTGTCACCACCATCACTGATGGAGAGGGATGGAGATGTTCATAAACAAATGCTATAGGGTTCGTCTTCTTTCTTCCTCCCTTCCCGGCGTGCCAATCTGATGATGCTCGATCACCGAAATTAGATGCCGAGAGAAGTGTCTACTGCCGATGGGGTCCTCACCGAGACGGGTGACCCGCAAGAAGTTCCAGGACCGAAGGAAGCTCTGGTAGGGACCCTCCGATGCTCAAGTTAGCAATCAAAGTTATAGCTGAAGGGGAGCTCGAGAGAACTCCTTAGAGGCAGAAAAAGCCCCGAGAGTTGGAGTTTTTCTGAGATTTTGAGTGTAAGTGTAGGCCTTTGACATTCGTCTGGGGATTAGTTACGTGAAGTTCCATGAGAAGGGAATGTCTGCGGAGCACGTGGAAGTTACATGAGTTTGGATTGATCGATAGGCTTTGTCCCATCGAAGAGGAGGAGTTGGCGGTTGGTGGGTCCGGTCCCATCAACCGGCGAGACTAGGTGGTAGGTGGGCCTGATGGTGTCAGGCTGCGCAGGTCAGAATGTGGTGGGCCTAGTCCCATCGACGGCGTAGTCAGGCGGTAGGTGGGCCTGGTGGTGTCAGGCTGCATAGATCAGAAAGTTGATGGTTGGTGCTGACTCGGAGGGGTCGGGGCCTTCTCAGCCGACTTGAAGAGGTCGGGGCTGCAAAGGGCCGATTTGGAGAAGTCGGGCTGCCTTGGCCGACTTGGAGGAGTCGGGGCCGCAGGGGGCCAACTTGGAGAAGTCGGGGCTGCCTCGGCGTACTCTGAGGAGTTGGGGTCACCTCGGCCTATTTGGAAGAGCTGAGGCAGGCACACCCATACTACTTGGTTGATTTTACTGTAATTATCCATGTGGCACCATCAGCCACATCAGTGATAAATAATTTTTTATCCTCGGCTGGTTTGCTTTACTTGCGTCTTTGATGTGTATCATAACGTAGATTGTTTATGTTGAAGCAGAGTTCCTCATAGGTCAGAATGCAGTAGGATAAAAGGAGGTCGGTCAAGTTTGGAACGGGACGCTCAGTTTGCAAGTTAATAATATTTAGGACAATCCACCTGCAGATGATAATATAGTTAAACATTTGTAGCAAAAAATTTATCAATTTTTAAGTTATTCCATGCGTGATTGAGATCCCAAATTGGCCAAATGGGTCAACTTAAGTCTTTGATTATTTTTTTCAATAAAAATGGTAGGTGAAGCAAAGTCCTAAAACCATCCATTGAGTTCAACTAGAAAATTTCAAAATAGATTGCAACTAAATTAATTGGTTAACTATAATTCTCAAAGATTGTAGAACTAACAATATTGATATCGATATGAGCTAGTAAATTGGCTTAATAATGACATATGGCAAAAGACTAGAAGATAATATAGTCGCTAACCTAAATGTTACATGTATTCTTTCAAACAATAGAGTTTTAACTAAAAGATACTCTTACCAAAGACACTTCTTTTTCTAATTGATTGACTAGTAACTAGTTGGGTAGCTTTAGCCTTAGCCTACATGTCCTCAGCTTAGTTAACCTTAACTTGGTAGGATAACTTACCTTTAAAGAGAAGCCTTTTCTTTTTGATCGATCAGAAAGTTGATATATTTTCGGAGGCCAACCTCTTCACCTTTATTACACGCTTGAGTAATAATATCCATCATCTTTACACCCAAAAAAAAAAAAATGTCTAACTTAATAAGCTCAATCAAAAACCAAAGAGAGCACGTAAGAGCTAAAAATATATAAAGTTTTCTGCGAGAGGCTGAGCTTAAGCTAGAATTGACTAAAGCCACTTCAATCAGCAGCTTGGTAATCTTAGGAGACTTTTGTTTAGTAAGCTAAATAAAACCTCCTCCTCATTTTGACTAAGAAGTCGAAAGTAATTCGACCTCTAGCTTAGCTGCCTTCGGGCCATAAAATTTCATGCAAATAAATAAAGAAAAACTAACCTTTCCATTCATGAACGAAGGTCATCCAGCTATCAGACAAAAAAAAAAAAAAATCCTTTCGAATGCAAATGTACCACCAACCAATCTTGATAGAATGCTCTTTTATAACAATAAAAGCTCAAAATAGGTCAAGAGAAAGGAGGATTCAAGTGGAGACATATATATAGAGTCGTCTATAAATCTTCAAGAGCTCCGAATGAGCTGAGAATGGGCTATTCTATACAAGTAGAGCAGGTTGGAGATAAAGAACAAAATGAACAATCTAAACTTTGCTTTTAGAGAATCCTCATGAGGCAGAACCAACTTGGTTCATGCTAAGCAGGTTCATGGTTAGAGGCTCTAGCCTCTCAACTAAGGATACTTGTCACGTCCCAGACCCAAAATTGGGCTAGGGTGACAACCCGCCGCGTGGCGGACATGCAAGGCGTCCTAAAAATCTTGATATACGATTCAAGTGTGCAATAATTATGAAAACCAACCATAATACAACTGATAGTTATAAGTTTGGGTTTCAACCCTACAACCAAGTCATGCTAATAAGTTGGGCTACTACAAGCCCTACACACAAACATCATAAGATTACACCAATGCAATGGTTCTTATTTTATTTATTGAAAGCTCCATCAACTCCGAATATTCATCATCAACCCTGAGGCTCTGAAAAACATTGTGAAGGTTTAATGAGTTTACACTCAATAAGTAAACCTATTATACAATCATATCATACTTGAATTATATTTACATGCTATCAACATATGCATTTGTCAACTTAACATAAATGAACATTTGATAAGCATCAGAATATGCACTCTAGCAAACTCACTGTTTATGAATTATAGATTTCCTATGTGTCCCACGGCCCTGCAATACCTCAATCAGAGCACATCCTCCAGATGCGTAGCCATCAACATCCACAGAACACATTGTACGATGTGTGGGGCCATACCATAACAGAACACACTCTACGATGTATGTGGCCATAAAAATCAAACAGAACACATTGTAAGACATGTGGGGCCATACCATAACAGAACACACTCTACGGTGTGTGTGGCCATAAAAATCAAACGGAACATGTCTACAATATGTGGGGCCATATCATAACAGAATACATCTCCAGTATGTGTGGCCATAAAAATCAAACAGAACACATCTACAATGTGTGGGGCCATAGTAAAGGAGAACCGCGGTAACACATATAAATCTATTTAATATTTTCATCACATGTGCATCATGCATCTGTATTTCACAATATCTCACAGTGGTTTGCACAGTACAAGGAAATGCATATAATCACCTCAATATAAACATATCGTACAGCAATCACAATTCTGGCATATACATCAATAAATCATTCTACAATATTACCAATCATTATAATCATATAATTGTTCATTTGAAATCCACAGTTCCATGCTACATAGACAATTCAGTTAATTTATAAAATGCATGCAAACTGTATATACTCAATTTATTAATTAAATAATTAAATTGCATAATAGTCTACTTACCTCCTACGCAAAATTCAAATGATGAACCAACTAATCAGATGTTTGGGCACCTACAGGATCAATGTACATAATTAATTCATGGAAATCTAATTAATAAAATGACCCTTAGAATTACCCAGACTAGTTCATGGGCCCTACTTTGGGCTCGAATATCTCCCACTACACACACCCAATTGGGGAAGTAAAAATACCCCAAGAAACTAGAATTCACCCAGATTCTAGCCATATAATTATTTGCTAATCCCGGCCCGTTACGGGGCCCAAAATCTAGCCCAAACATCCAATGCTGCACGGCCCAAAAGGCCTGAACCGGCCGGCCCAGCTGGCCCGGTTCAACACAAAGCCGCTCGATCCCCTGTTTTACCGAACAGGAGATGGGAACTTAGCCAGCGGCCGGGGCTGCCACCGACCAAATTGAGGGTAGCCCGGCCACCGGTGGCCGGGCCAGAGCCGGCCGCCGCCGCGGCCGGCCACCAAACCTCCTCTCACTCCCTCAATTTCTCTCATCTTCTTCCACTCACCCGCACGGCACGGCTCTGTGCTGGCGGCATGGCCGGCCACCTTGGCCGGCCAGACCTCCACCGGACGCACGCCCAGCGCCGGTGGAGG